>CM033471.1:12199357-12362277 GCA_019447015.1 Hymenochirus boettgeri | reverse complement strand
TTACCTGTCTCTTTATTGCATTCAGCTGTGTCACAGACCTAATCAGCACTGATTACCTGTCTCTTTATTACATTCAGCTGTGTCACAGTCCTAATCAGCTCTGATTACCTGTCTCTATTACATTCAGCTGTGTCACAGTCCTAATCAGCGCTGATTACCTGTCTCTTTATTACATTTAGCTGTGTCACAGACCTAATCAGCTCTGATTACCTGTCTCTTTATTACATTCAGCTGTGTCACAGACCTAATCAGCTCTGATTACCTGTCTGTTGATTGCATTCAGCTGTGTCACAGTCCTAATCAGCACTGATTACCTGTCTCTTTATTACATTTAGCTGTGTCACAGTCCTAATCAGCGCTGATTACCTGTCTCTTGAATCCAGGTTGGCTTTTGTGGATTAGTGAACTGAAAATATAAACTTTTATCTGTTTTCTATATGATTTTCACTCACATTTCTGTAAAGAAATCATTTTAACCCACATATTCTGATTTACAAATTAGTAAAATTGTATTTTATCATATAGACTTCCTTTAAGGATACATTATACTTTTCTCCCTTTTGAAAACATTGCCATGTAAATGGTTTAAGGCCCCATTCCTGGCATTAATATTCCGATCAGTTCTGTGACCTTGGTTGAATTGATCAGAATATTGAAGACATTTTGAGCAAGTTGGTGAATTGCGATCGGTTCGGCCACACGTAAATCCGATCGGAAAAGTCCTTAGTACATTAACAAAGCCTTGGTAAAGTACAAATGATCCTTTGTTGATGCATTAACCCTATGACCTTAGGGAACTAGATGGATCCATACAGGTAGTCCCGGAATGGTGCTATATAACAGTATAAGGTTTCTATACATGGTATCTTGACCCAAACTGTCCAAGATCCTCCCCCCTCAGTCTGGGATCAATCTGTTGGGAAAAAGCACGTCTTGCAGAGCATGTCTTCTCATTGGTTAGGCCCTGGGACAAGGGGGGGGCGGAGCAAAAACAATACAGTTGTCCTTTAAAGCTTGTAGATGACAGACGCGTTCCTATATAAATTTCCCAATAAACATTCTAAAGGATCCCCCACAATCGAAATCCTCCCCTTATAAGTTTTATAAATTGCAAAATAAATGTATTTCAGCAAATCACACACTTAACATTTTCCTTTTTTTTTTTTAAAGAAATATACACTATGTATAAAAATCCCTAGAGCCGGTTATGTTAACCAATTCAATATAAATTTGGTACAATGTCTTATAGCCAATTGGCAAAAATATATATATTTGCTTCAATAGCAGAATCTCAAGATCATTACACGCTGCAAAGGGTTAATCATATCATGTGGTTTCCCCAGACCCTTTAATGTCCCCTCTGGACTGTCTGTTCCTATAAAATCAGCTAATCCCCATAATAAAAGCCATATTCCCCTCCAGTCAAAAATACAGCTTCATTTCTTTATTTTCTGATTAGGACTCGAGCTTTTCTCTTATTTTTTTCCTTCCTCTTCGTCGCTTGAATAGCTCATGTACAACCAATATAAAAAGACATTAATAAGGGTCTCGGCTAAACCGAACTCCAACTTATCCTGCCAAAGTCAATCTGAAAAAGAATATAATGCAGAAATAGATCTTTCCTATTGGCTATCTAATGAAAAGTAATGAGACGCAGTCATTTCCTTCCTAACAGGGGATTAGCTCCGAGATAAATGTCCCGTAAGGTGAAATCTAGTTCACGTATCTGTAGATGGGAATAAAAAGTCCGTTTTGGGGGGGACTCTACACGGTTTGTGTTCGGAGAGCCGTGGTCGTTCGATTTTCAATTTAGTTCGCCTTAAAAAAATAAATCGAATCGCTTTCCCATGAGCCTCTGGGACTGGCGAAATTTATAGAACCTGTTTCCAAATGAGAATAGGGCCAGTTGGTGGGCGTTACCCGCAGCAGAGGATCTTGGGAAGGAGAGGAGATACTGTAAAGTAAATACTTATTAGCATTTACCTTTCGTTTTCCTTTAAACCAGAAGATGGCTATTTCTAGCCGGACCTGTAAGAAAAATAATAAGTGTCACCCAGGGCGCTTTGTTAACAATGTTAAACTATTTTCCACAGGATACCATTACATAAACCTCATTAACTTGCTCTTAAAGAAGTAAGGGGGGGGGGGTAGATTGCATGGCAATGTATTATATCTCTGGCTTGCTGAGCATCACTGCCCCTTTAAGCGGCACTCGTCTAGCAAGCTGGACTTTTCCTAATGGACCAGAGAGCCCCAAGGTGTGCGGATCTTCAATTAGATTTCCCAGCACTTAGTTCGCTTCAACCACTAAATATCAAAGCAGCAGCGGGGAAGCGGAGAAGTTCGTTTTATATGTGCTTTGTTTCCTCTATCCCCTGCCTGTGGCTCTGGTCCCGGCTTTCGGAACTGTAATGAGGACGATCGGTGACGAAATTGCCTATTAAAGGTTTATTTTGTCGTTGACGCATAGACAACATCCGCTGGATTTTTTAAAAATGCTATTCTCTGACTACTGCAAAATCTCAGCCCGCGACGCATAAAAGCCACGAGCTCCAGAGATGAAGCGACGAGACGTTCGACTGGTACTTAACGTTCGCCCTTTGCCGACGCAAATGGAGAGAAAACCGCAAAATCATTCCACTATAACGCTGGAAGTGCAACTTTATAGAACAAACGGGGAAATAAAGAGAATTTTATTTACTGAGTTTAATTAATTTTCTCCTAGTTAACCCAAGTCACGTGTAAGGATTCCCTCATATATATATAGGTACAGAGGAAACACATGGCAGCTCCTATTAGCGACTACATACCCACTTACTGTTCTGTGGAAAACAATATGGCAGCTCCCACCCATATGTATAAATATACAGAGAAGGAATGTTCTGTACACACAATAAGCTATAACCCTCATACTGTACTGTCTAAGGGAAAACAATACGAGCTCCTCCACCATAGTATAAATAACAGAAGGAATGTTTCTGGTAACACACAAAGCGTATACCCTACATACGTTACTTCTAAGGGAAACAATATGGTCAGCTCCGCACCCCCCCTATGGATGTAAATATACAGCAGAAGGAGTTCTGTTACATCAAACTAGCTATACCCTCATTACTGTACTGTCTAAGGGGAATAATATGGCAGCTCCACCCACTATGTATCAATCAGAGAAGGAATGGTCGTACACCATATCATAACCCCCCTTCCATCACTGTCCTGTCTAAGGGGAATAAATATGGCAGGCTCCCACGCCATATGTATAATCATTAAATATAAGAGAAGGAATGTTCTGTACAACACATAAGATATACCTCATAACTGTAGGTACTGTCTAGGAAAACTATGGACAGTCTCCCCACCCATATGTAATAATATATAAATTACAGAGAAGGTATGTCTGTCACACAATAAGCTATACCCGCATACTGTACTGTCTAAGGGAACAATATGGCCAGTGCGCCCACCCATATGGCAAAATATCAAATATACAGAGTAAGGAATGTTCTGTACATCAATAACAATACCCCTCCTACTGAACTGTCTAAGGAAACAACCCAATATGCGCGCTCTCACCATATGTCTAAATATATACTTACAGAGAAGGAAGGTTCGGTACATAACAAAAGCGATACCCTCCTATACTGTACTGTTAAGGGAAAACCAATATGGCACTCCCACCCATATGTTAATATACAAGAAGGAATGTTCTGTACACACAATAAGCTATACCCTCTACGTACTGTTCTGCTAAGGAAACAATAGGTAAGCTCCCACGCCATATGTATAAATATACAGAGTAAGAATTTCGTTCCTACAATAAGCATACCTCATACTGTACTGTCAAGGAAAACATAGGGCAGCTTGCCCAACCATATATATAAATTAACAGAGAAGAATGTGCGTGTACTACATCGCATACCCTCATCACGTACTGTCTAGGTGAAACACTATGGCTTCCCCACGCCATACTATCTAAATATACTGAGAGGAGCAGTTCTGTACACACAATAAGATCTATGACCCTCAAGCTGGTATCTTCCAAAGTAACACTAAGCGGCAGCTCCAGCCAAAGGTATAAATACAAATACTATTTAACGTAGAATAAATGGATGATCAGTCACTTATAAATATCTGCAATGTACCAGTTAAAGCAGCCTAAATGTGAAACGCTTCTGCCACCCTCTGACATTTTTATGAACTGCAGCCATATTCCTGATCACAAACCTAAACTGAAATCATATAGAATTGAGTATTGACATTATAGGGTAAGTAGGTCTTACCTAGTGCGGGAATGTGCAGCCTGTGATTTTCAGAATATATTGTGAATGTTTATTACTTATTTTCATCTTATCCAGAAACTCCTGTCCCTTTGCCAAAAACCCATCGAACATAAAAGAGGGGGAACCAGTTATTTTCTAGGAAGACATTGTCCATAGAATGTTACAAAGTAACCACGAAAAGTGTAACAATGTTTCACATTCCCCTGTGATTGGTCCCTGTCTGTGTGTTAGGAATAATATTAATATGTCTATAGCTGTAACATATTGACACAGTATTTGTTCCCGTTCCAGACATTGACGAGTGTTCGTTTGAAAGAACTTGCGATCACATCTGCATTAACTACCCTGGGAGCTTTGAGTGTCTCTGCCACAAAGGTTACACCTTGTATGGTCTGACACACTGCGGAGGTTTGTACGCCGTCTGTATTAACACACTCGTTCAATGTGAATATCTGTCTATACAGAGAGACTTAGATATATTGGTAAACTTGTGTTATACACATGTATTGTTAATATTATTGTATACTATTTTTTTAATAACTATTGTGAGCTGGTTTTGTGTGAGAGGTAGGGGACCCTATAGCCAGAAATCCAGCCTGATTTTGGGGGGATAATTATCCTATAATCCTATCACAATACACTTTAGAAAGAGCCCTTGCAGCTCGTAACATGTCGTGTATGGAATAAAGTTGCCGGTTGCAGTTTAACCTGCTGTGTCCTGCGTGTTACCTCTTCTAATACTTATATCTGTAATTATCCTATCAATCACTTCTCATTTGAGGGGTGAACACGCGCTTTAAGCTTTAACCAATACATTGGTTACAAAGTTGCTCTAGTTTGGAGGATGATTCGGATATTTATATCCAGTGACGTGAAAGTAACAAGACAGAACAGACTAAACACTTTTATTTACGTCCCTGGCGCTTAATCAGCCCCCAACAGACAGACTAAACAATTCCTATTATACATCACGGGCATTTGTCACCGCTACAAATAAAATGTGTTACATTGTAATGGAAATATCCCCCAGGGGGTTGAGCTCATCTTGGAACAATCCAGTACCGCCGAGGTTAAAAGGGTTTTGCTTTTCGTTTATTTCCTTTACAGACTAGTTTATCGCTCGTTTGCCAAATTTGATTTCATCGAAATCACGTGACCTGTTTCTATTTTGGTTCCGCGGTCTAGAATTGATTTCTGGAGATGTTCTGAGAAAAGCTTTTTCTAGGAAGGATGGGCCCCAAATCATAGGATTGCTTGGGGTCCTGTTTAATCTTAAAGGGGAACTGAACCATTAGAACAATATTGAATCAGAAGGCAGACCGCCTTGAATCAACCTTTAGCCTGTTATATTACTGTAATACCGTTATATTACTATTCTGGGAAATCATTCCAACTCTGTACATAACTGACATTACGCACAGCCCGGAAAGCCTTTCTAACACAGCATATTCTTTCCTTGTACATCCCTCTGGCCAAAGCTGAATTCCCTCTGTCTTTATAGATATTGACGAATGCAGCATTAACAACGGAAGCTGCAACTCCGGATGCATTAACACCCTGGGGAGCTATGAATGTCTCTGCCCACCTGGGAAGAGATTACACTGGAATAGGAAAGACTGCATTGGTAAGTAAACACGATGTCTTCTACTCAGAGGAATCACACACCCCAATATTTACTGTTATACTGGGATCCTACTGCAACAATATGTGACCTGATGTTCTGCTGCATCACAAGAAGCTGTAAGTTCCTGCACAATGAAGTGTGAGAACCTGAGCTGTAAGTTCCTGCACCATGAAGTGTGCAAGACACTACAATTTTTTTTAACCAAAGGATCCCAGGGAGATTCAATAAAAGTTCTTCTCGTAAAAACGGTGCTAATTTTCCCCAACCAATCAGATATTGCTTCTACAGTTGAAGCTAACATTCTATTGGTTGGGCAAAGTTGCCATTATAACGAGTAAGAATGGTATCATTAACATGGATGTTCTTAGGATTGAATTAGCACGGGAGTTCGATACATATAGACAATCTATGACCATTATGCTTCTATAACAGGGACGGGAATCTAGGTACCATACAGATGTTCAAATACTACAACTCCCAGCATTCCAGATCTTTATAAACAGGGAACGGGAATCAGTAGCAATACAGCTTTCAAATATACACCTCCAGATTCCATTATTCTTTCTATACAAGGGGACAGGGAATCAGTCGCCCATACAGATGTTCAAAATACATACAACTCCACCATTCCATATCTTCTATAACAGGACAGGGAATCAGTAGCATCGATGTTCAAATACTACAACTCCCAGCATTCCTCTTAAAACAGCAACAGCAGAGAGCAGTTAGGGAATGCTGGGAGTTATAGTTTTAAGTCAAATGGAGGGCCACTGGTTGTCCAACCAGTCTGATAAGAATTTAAGGATAAAATTTTGGTGTTTGACCTAGTTCTGTATTTTAGTGGAAGAGTCCAATTTATATGGTAAACCCCTTGTATTATAGAACCATCACTTTACAGATGTGTTAATGTACAGCTTTTTAAAAGGGGAAGTAAAGTGACATCATAAACCACTGTTATTAGTTATTACTGTGCCATTGATGGTACCGTCGTGTTACGTTTCTAAACCAACTTGCCCTGCTGCCCGGGAATACCGCAACTCAACGTGTAACTACTTTCTGAATCTATCCCAAAACAAAAGAAGGCTGGTTAGTATCTGGTTGGCCATTTCAAATTATCAGTTATTTTAGTTTATAATGATTGAATTATTCGTCAGAAATAGTGATTCCTATGCGGAGATCCAGCATTGAAAAGACTCTTTGCCTTTAGTCCTACCACCGTGCAAAAGGAGAGACGAAGCAGCTCATTGAGGACCTGGAGAGCTGCCTGCTGGGATTCTGTGTGGAATCTCTTGGAAGGACAAGTAATTAAAGGGCATGTTCACCCCTCAAAATAATAATTATACATAGGTGTTTAGAGATCTGAGAGATGTAAGACTAACCTGTTATTACCTGTCTCCCCCTCAAAAGGTTTCCACCTCTCCAAGATTTTACAAGGTCACAACATGCTCAGAAGGGCAGCTAGGGGAAAAGCATTCAGTCACTGGCTGTGATGTTACATGACTGACAGCTGCTAACTGGCAAAACCAGGAAGCAGAAAGAGTGGTGACTGAATATCAGGCAGCATAACAGGTTAGACTTACATCTCTAGGTTTTCTAACAATTGCAGTTTTGGGGTTTGGGGGTGATTATCCTGATCAACAATAAATCCGGAGAACAGTTTATTGTGCAGTTTACTGACCTGGTGTAAAGAGGGTTGTTGGACGGACAGGGCTATAAGAAGCAGTTATCGATCCCCCCAGTTTTGCTGCAAATCAAATGAGCTCTGGGCGATGGTTTGTTATTGGGAAGGCATTTCATTGTCTCTGGGAAAAAACAAAACAAAGACAAACCAGCCAGTGAGTAGTAATCTTCAAGGGCAAAAAAGTAAACCCTAATAGATAGAAGATCGTACTCTGGATGTCTGACATCATCAACCTCATTCACATCAACGGGGCTGCAACCAAATTAAGATTTAACAAGATTTACAAGTGTTTTTTCCCTTTTAACAATATAATATAAAATAAGCACCATTAGCAGGTAAACAAACAGCACTAAATCGGGCAGATACATGGATCTGAACTCCATAAAGATAGGAAAACCCACAAGCTTTTTGCACTTCATGGTGCAGGAACTTACAGCTCAGGTTCTCACACTTCATGGTGCAGGAACTTACAGCCTAGGTTCTCACACGTTCATGGTGCAGGAACTTATCAGTCAGGTTCTCACACTTCATGGGCAGGAACTTACAGCCAGTCTTTACACTCATGGCAGGAAAACTTACAGCTAGGTTCTCACACCTTCATGGTGCAGAACTTACAAGCTCAGTTCTTACACTTCATGGTTGCAGAAATTTAAAGCCAGGTTATCACACTTCATGTGCAGGAAACTGTACCAGATAGGTTCTTTACCTTAATGGTGCAGGAACTTACAGCTCAGGTTTCACACTTAATGGGGCAGAAAACTTACAGCTCAGGGTCTTACACTTCCATGGTGCAGGAACTTACAGCTTCAGGTTATTACACTTCATGGTGCAGGAACTTACATCTCAGGTTCTTCACACTTCATGGTGCAGGAACTTACAGCTTCAGGTTCTCACACTTCATGGGTGGCAGGAACACTTACAGCTCAGGTTTCACACTCATGGTGCAGGAACTTACAGCTCAGGTCCACACTTCATGGTGCAGGAACTGACAGCGCAAGTTTTCTCACACTTCATGGTGCAGGAACTTACAGTAGGTTCTCACACTTTCATGGTGACAGGAACTTACAGCTCAGGTTCTCACCACTTCACGGTGAAGGAACTATAGCTCAGGTTCTCACACTTTCATGGTGCAGGGACTTACAGCTCCAAGTTCTCCACACTTCATGGTGCAGGAATTAAAGTCAGGTCTCACCACTCATGGTTGCCGGAATTACAGCTCAGGTTTCTCACACTTCATTGGTGCAGAATTCAGCTCAGGTTATCACACTCATGGTGCAGGAACTTAACAGCTCAGAGTTTCTCAACAATTCATGGTGCAGGAACTTACAGCTCCCGGTTCTACCACTTCTGGGCAGGAAACTCACAGTCAGGTTCTCCACAACTTCATGGTGCAGGAACTACAGCTCAGGTTCTCCACACCTTCATGAGTGCAGGGACAATTTACAGCTCAGGTTCTCACACTTCATGGGCAGGGACTTACAGCTCAGGTTCTTACACTTCATGGTGCAGGAACTTACAGGCTCAGTTCTCACAATTCATGGTGAGGGAACTTACAGCTACAGGTTCTCACCACTTCATGGTGCAGGAAACTTAAAGCTCAGGTTCTCCACACTCATGGTGCAGGAACTCAGCATCGGTTCTCACACTTCATGGTGCAGGAAACTTACAGCTCAGGTTCTCAACTTTAATGGTGCCAGGACTTACAGTTCAGGTTCTCAACTCTGGTGCAGGGAACTTACAGCTCAGGGTATCTTACACTTCATGGGCACAGGGAACGTACAGTCAGGTTCTTACCTTATGGGCACGGAACTAAAGATCAGGTTCTACACTCATGGTGCAGGAACTTACAGCTCAGGTTCTCAACTTCATGGTGCAGGAAACTTACAGCTCAGGTTCTCAAACTTAATGGTGACAGGAGACACTACAGCCTCAGGTTCTCACACTTCAGGGGGGCAGGAACTTACAGCTAGTTCTCACACTTCATTGGTGCAGGAATTCCAGCTCAGGTTCTCACATCATGGTGGCAGGAAACTTACAGCTCAGTTCTCACACTTCATGGCAGGAAACTTACAGCTCAGGTTCTTCACATGAAGTGTGAGAACCTGAGCTGTAAGTTCCTGCACCATGAAGTGTAAGAACCTGAGCTGTAAGTTCCTGCACCATGAAGTGTAAGAACCTGAGCATGAAGTGTGAGAACCTGAGCTGTAAGTTCCTGCACCATGAAGTGTGAGAACCTGAGCTGTAAGTTCCTGCACCATGAAGTGTGGAATGGTGGGGAGTTGTAGTATTTGAACATCTGTATGGCTACTGATTCCCTGTCCCTGTTATAGAAGAATATGGAATGGTGGGAGTTGTAGTATTTGAACATCTGTATGGCTACTGATTCCCTGTCCCTGTTATAGAAGAATATGGAATGCTGGGAGTTGTAGTATTTGAACATAGGAATGGTGGGGAGTTGTAGTATTTGAACATCTGTATGGCTACTGATTCCCTGTCCCCTGTTATAGAAGAATATGGAATGCTGGGAGTTGTAGTATTTGAACATCTGTATGGCTACTGATTCCCTGTCCCTGTTTATAGAAGAATATGGAATGCTAGGGAGTTTTTATCTTTGAACATCTGTATGGCTACTGATTATTCCCTGTCCCTGTTATAGAAGAATATGGAATGCTGGGAGTTGTAGTATTTGAACATCTGTATGGCTACTGATTCCCTGTCCCTGTTATAGAAGAATATGGTCATAGATGTATCAATGTTCGATCCCCCATGCTAAATTCAATCCTTAATAGACATCCAGGGTTAAATGATAACATTTCTTATCGTTAATAATGGTGCTAACTTTGCCCCAACCAATAGATGTTAGCTTTCAAATGTAAAGCAATATCTGATTGGTTGGGGTAAAATTAGCACCGTTTTTAACGATAAGAACTTTTATTGAATCTCCCTGGGATCATTTGGTTAAAAAAAATTGTAGTGATCTTGCTCCATCTAGTGGTGGTAAAGAAAACCCTAAAATCCCTATCATTCTTCAGTAGACATTCAGGGAGATTCAATAAAAGTTCTAATTTTGCTCCAACCAATCAGATCTTATTTAACATTTGAAAGCCAATATCTGATTGGTTGGGGCAAAATTAGCACCATTTTAAACGATAAGAACTTTTATTGAATAACCCTGATTGTTTGAAAGAGGCATGCAAAAAAACAGAATAATAATCTGCAGCATGTCAACTCTAACCCTAACCCTAACCTTAACCTTAACCCTAACCTTAACCCTAACCTTAACCCTAACCCTAACCCTTACGTTATAATCAATAAAAATACTAAGGTTATTTGTAAAAAAGGGTTAAATAAATGTACATTTACATTATAAAGAAATTTTAAATGTGTCTGGATTTGATTGCATTGGCTTATAGATGGATTGGGTCCCCCCATAACGCAGAAAACACGGTTTAAGATAAAAGATGCCAAATGCCTTTTACGGCCGCGGAACAGAGAAAAAACGAAAGATTCCGTGAAACAGTCGGTCGCAGGTAAGAGACTGACAGCAGTTTGGGGTATCAGTCTAGTGAGGGGGGGTCGGTCTTTAACGGTCTATTACATTCTATGAGACTAATTCTGATAGACAGGGTTTAATGACATCATTCCTGATTTCACATCATGTTTTAATAAGCACAATAACTTATACCTTAGTTTATAACAAACTGATTACATTGTCAGCATCTTATTGGGTTAATTATTGGCCCAACGTGAAGATTCTCTGACAGAGAGACCTTTAAGAAATGTGCCTGTGCCGTTAATCTGCTGCAGCCAATTAGATTTGAGCTTTTTACTGTTCTGCTGCAGTAAGATTACATTTAATTGGTTCCTGCGATTTAAACATTTGCACCTCGTATAATCATTATCGTTTCCTGCCCCCCATACAGACAGCTGTCACGTCACCTTTGTGAACTTCAAGTGCGACTCTTCGAAAAAGAAGCGTCGAGGGCGCAAGTCGCCGGCTAAAGAGGTTTCTCACATCACTGCCGAGTTCGAGGTGGAAATCAAGAGGGAGGAAGTGACAGGTGTGCGGGATTATTTCTCTTTTAATATGATTATTTTACCAGTTCACTTGGTAAATAGGAAATCTGTAGGTAACTATGGGATTGGTTTAAAGTACAGGAAATGTATTTATAGCCAGTATATTTAACTGTTAGGGAGGGTGAAAAGGGAGGGTGAAAAGGTTGGACTATGTAACTGTTAGTCAGACATTATGGGTAGCAAGACATCAGCACTCACCAGTCTTTACAGCAAATCGTGTTTATTAACACGTGACATTTCAGTGTCAAAATGGCAACTTCTTCAGACATCGTGGCTAGAGTTAGTCAGTAGCACCCAGCACTAAGACACTGAAGTGGATGTGGATAGTGTGCAGGACAACCAACAGATTGATTTAGACATTATGGGTAGGGTATAAAGGTCGGACTAGATGGACGTATGTCTTTATACAACCTCCAATACTATGTTACTATGTAACTGTTATACAGACATTATGGGTAGGGTATAAAGGTTGGACTAGATACGTATGTCTTTATATAACCTCCATACTATGTTACTATGTAACTGTTATACAGACATTGGGTAGGGTATAAAGGTTGGACTAGATGGACGTATGTCTTTATACAACCTCCATACTATGTTCTATGTAACTGTTATACAGACATTATGGTGTAGGGTATAAAGGTTGGACTAGATGGACGTAGTGTCTTTATAAAACCTCCAATACATGTTACTATGTAACTGTTTACAGACATTATGGGTAGGATATAAAGGTTGACTAGATGGACGTATGTCTTTATCAACCTCCAATACTATGTTACTATGTAACTGTTTATACAGACATTATGGGTAGGGTATAAGGTTGGACTAGATGGACGTATGTCTTTATACAACCTCCAATACTATGTTACTATGTAACTGTTATAACAGACATTATGGGTAGGGTATAAAGGTTGGACTAGATGGACGTATGTCTTTTACAACCTCCCAATACTATGTTATATGTAACTGTTATACGACATTATGGGTAGGGTTAAAGGTTGGACTAGATGGACGTATGTCTTTATATAAACCTCCAATACTATGTTACTATGTAATGTTATACAGAAATTATGGGTAGGGGATAAAGGTTGGACTGATGGACGTAGCTCTTATATAACCCCAATACTAGTGACTATGTAACTGTTATACAGACCTTATGGGTAGGGTATAAAGGTTGGACTAGATGGACGTATGTCTTATAAAACCTCCAATACTATGTTACTATGACTGTTATACAGACATTATGGGTAGGGTATAAAGGTTGGACTAGATGGACGGATGTCTTTATACAACCTCCAATACTAGTTACTAGAACTGTTATACAGACATATGGTGGGTGGTATAAAGGGTGGACTAGATGGACGTATGTCTTTATACAACCTCCAATACTATGTTACTATGTAAACTGTTATATGACATTATGGGTAGGGTATAAAGGTTGGACTAGATGGACGTTGTCTTTATAACCTCCAATAATGTTACTATGTAACTGTTATACAGACATTATGGTAGGGTATAAAGGTTGGACTGGATGGACGTATGTCTTTATATAACCTCCAATACTATGTTACTATGTAACTGTTATACAACATTATGGGTATGGGTATAAAGGTGGACTAGATGGACGTAGGTCTTTATACAACCTCCAATACTGATTTACTATGTAACTGTTATACAGACATATTGGGTAGGGTTATAAAGGTTGGACTAGATGGACGTATGTCTTTTACAACCTCAATACTATGTTCTATGTAACTGTTATACAGACATTATGGGTGGGTATAAAAGGTTGGACTGATGGACGTATGTCTATATAACCTCCATAATATGTAATATGTAACTGTTAACAGACATTATGGGGGGTATAAAGGTTGGACTAGATGGACGTATGTCTTTATACAACCTCCATACTATGTTTACTATGTAACTGTTATACAGACATTATGGGTAGGGTATAAAGGGTTGGACTAGATGGACGTATGTCTTTATACAACCTCCAATACTATGTTACTATGTAACTGTTATACAGACATTAGGGTAGGTATAAAGGTTGGACTAGATGGACGTATGTCTTATACAACCTCCAATACTATGTTACTATGTAATGTTATACAGAACATTATGGGTAGGGTATTAAGGTTGGACTAGATGGACGTTAGTCTTTATACAACCTCCAATACTATGTTACTATGAACTGTTATACCGACATTATGGTATGGTATAAAGGTGGACTAGATGGACGTATGTCTTTATACAACCTCCAATACTATGTTAATGTAACTGTATACAGACATTATGGGTAGGGTATAAAGGTTGGACTAGATGGACGTATGTCTTTATCAACCTCCAATACTATGTTACTATGTAACTGTTATACAGACATTATGGGGTATGGTATAGGTTGGACTAGATGGACGTATGTCTTTATAAACCTCCAAAACTATGTTACTATGTAACTGTTATACAGACATTATGGGTAGGGTATAAGGGTGGACTAGATGGACGTATGTCTTTATACAACCTCCAATACTATGTTACTATTAACTGTTATACAGACATTATGGGTAGGGTATAAAGGTTGGACTAGATGGACGTATGTCTTTATACAACCTCCAAACTATGTTACTATGTAACTGTTATACAGACATTATGGGGAGGGTATAAGGTTGGACTAGATGGACGTATGTCTTTATACAACCTCCAATACTATGTACTCTGTAAACTGTATACAGACATTATGGGTAGGGTATAAAGGTTGGACTAGATGGACGTATGTCTTATATAACCTCAATACTATGTTACTATGTACTGTTATACAGACATATGGGTAGGGTATAAAGGTGGACTAGATGGACGACGTATGTCTTTATACAACCTCCAATACTATGTTACTATGAAACGGTTATACAGACATTATGGGTAGGGTATAAAGGTTGGACTAGATGGACGTATGTCTTTATATAACCTCCAATACTATGTTACTATGTAACGTTATACAGACATTATGGGTAGGGTTAAAGGTGGGACTAGATAGACGTATGTCTTTATAAACCTCAATACTATGTTTCTATGTAACTTCGTTACAGACATTATGGGTAGGGTATAAAGGGTGGACTAGATGGACGTATCTTTATACAACCTCCATACTATGTTACTATGTAAACTGTTATACAGACATATGGTAGGGATAAAGGTGGACTAGATGGACGGATTGTCTTATACAACTCCACTCCAATACTATGTTACTATGTAACTGTATATAAGCATTAGGGTAGGGTTAAGGTTGGACTAGATGGACGTAGTCTTTATACAACCTCCAATACCTGTTACTATTGAACGTTATACAGACATTATGGGTAGGTATAAAGGTTGGACTAGATGGACGATGTCTTATACAACCTCCAAACTATGTTACTATGTAACCGTTTATACAGACATTATGGGTAGGGTATAAAGGTTGGACTAGATGGAGTATGTTTAACAACTCCAATACTTGTTACTATTAACTGTTATACAGACATTAGGGGTAGGGTATAAAGGTTGGACTGAATGGACGATCATGTTTTATACAAACCCCAATACTATGTTACTATGTAACTGTTATACAGACATTATGGGTAGGTATAAAGGTTGGACTAGATGGACGTAGTTCTTTATAAAACCTCCAATACTATGTTACTATGTAACTGTTATACAGACATTATGGGTAGGTATAAAGGTTGGACTAGATGGACGTGCTTTATACAACTCCAATACTATGTTACTATGTAACTGGTATACAGACATTTGGGTAGGGTATAAAGGTGGACTGATGGACGTATGTCTTATACAACCTCCAAGCTATGTTACTATGTAACTGTTATACAGACATTATGGGTAGGTAGGTATAAAGGTTGGACTAGATGACGTATGTCTTTATAAACCTCCAATACTATGTTACTATGTAACTGTTATACAGACATTATGGGTAGGGTATAAGGTTGGACTAGATGGACGTATATCTTTATACATCCTCCAATACTATGTTACTATGTAACCGTTATACAGACATTATGGGTAGGGTATAAAGGTTGGACTAGATGGACGTATGTCTTTATACAATCTCCAATACTATGTTACTATGTAACTGTTATACAGACATTATGGGTAGGGTATAAAGGTTGGACTAGATGGACCGTAGGTTCTTTATGAAAACCTCCACATACATGTACTATGTAACTGTTGTTACAGACATTATGGGTAGGTATAAAGGTTGACTAGATGGACGTATGTCTTTATCAACCTCCAATTATAGTTACTAGTAACTGTTTATACAGACATTATGGGTAGGGTATAAGGTCTGGACTAGATGGACGTATGTCTTTATACAACCTCCAATACTATGTTACTATGTAACTGTTATACAGACATTATGGGTAGGGTATAAAGGTTGGACTAGATGGACGTATGTCTTATTACAACCTCCAATACTATTGTTATATGTAACTGTTATACTGACATTATGGGTAGGGTTAAAGGTTGGACTAGATGGACGTATGTCTTATATAAACTCCAATACTATGTTACTATGTATGTTATACAGACATTATGGGGTAGGGTATAAAGGTTGGACTGATGGACGTATGCTCTTATATAACCCCAATACTATGTACTATGTAACTGTTATACAGACATTATGGGTAGGGTATAAAGGTTGGACTAGATGGACGTTGTCTTTATACAAACTCCAATACTATGTTACTATGGACTGTTATACAGACATTATGGGTAGGGTATAAAGGTTGGACTAGATGGACGATGTCTTTATACAACCTCCAATACTATGTTACTAGAACTGTTATACAGACATTGTGGGTGGTATAAAGGGGGACTAGATGGACGTATGTCTTTATACAACCTCCAATACTATGTTACTATGTAACTGTTATATGACATTATGGGTAGGGTATAAAGGTTGGACTAGATGGACGTATGTCTTTATAAACCTCCAATACTATGTTACTATGTAACTGTTATACAGACATTATGGAGGGTATAAAGGTTGGACTGATGGACGTATGTCTTTATATAACCTCCAATACTATGTTACTATGTAACTGTTATACAACATTATGGGTAGGGTATAAAGGTTGGACTAGATGGACGTAGTCTTTATACAACCTCCAATACTGTTTACTATGTAACTGTTATACAGACATATGGTGGGTAGGGTATAAAGGTTGGACTAGATGGACGTATGTCTTTACAACCTCAATACTATGTTCTATGTAACTGTTATACAGACATTAGGGTAGGGTATAAAGGTTGGACTGATGGACGTATGTCTTATAACCTCCACAATATGTATATGTAACTGTATACAGACATTATGGGGGGTATAAAGGTTGGACTAGATGGACGTATGTCTTTATACAACCTCCATACTATGTTACTATGTAACTGTTATACAGACATTATGGGTAGGGTATAAAGGTTGGACTAGATGGACGTATGTCTTTATACAACCTCCATACTATGTTACTATGTAACTGTTATACAGACATTAGGGGTATGGTATAAAGGTTGGACTAGATGGACGTATGTCTTATACAACCTCCAATACTATGTTACTATGTAACTGTTATACAGAACATTATGGGTAGGGTATAAAGGTTGGACTAGATGGACGTAGTCTTTATACAACCTCCAATACTATGTTACTATGGAACTGTTATACAGACATTATGGGTAGGTATAAAGGTTGGACTAGATGGACGTATGTCTTTATACAACCTCCAATACTATGTTAATGTAACTGTTATACAGAACATTATGGGTAGGGTATAAAGGTTGGACTAGATGGAACGTATGTCTTTATACAACCTCCAATACTATGTTACTATGTAACTGTTATACAGACTTATGGTATGGTATAAGGTTGGACTAGATGGACGTATGTCTTTATAAACCTCCAAAACTATGTTACTATGTAACTGTTATACAGACATTATGGGTAGGGTATAAAGGTTGGACTAGATGGACGTATGTCTTTATACAACCTCCAATACTATGTTACTATGTAACTGTTATACAGACATTATGGGTAGGGTATAAAGGTTGGACTAGATGGACGTATGTCTTTATACAACCTCCAAACTATGTTACTATGTAACTGTTATACAGACATTATGGAGGGTATAAGGTTGGACTAGATGGACGTATGTCTTTATACAACCTCCAATACTATGACTCATGTAACTGTTATACAGACATTATGGGTAGGGTATAAAGGTTGGACTAGATGGACGTATGTCTTATATAACCTCCAATACTATGTTACTATGTAACTGTTATACAGACATATGGGTAGGGTATAAAGGTGGACATAGATGGACGTATGTCTTTATACAACCTCCAACTACTATGTTACTATGAACTGTTATACAGACATTATGGGTAGGGTATAAAGGTTGGACTAGATGGACGTATGTCTTTATATAACCTCCAATACTATGTTACATGTAACGTTATACAGACATTATGGGTAGGTATAAAGGTTGGCTAGATAGACGTATGTCTTTATATAACCTCCAATACTATGTTTCTATGTAACCTGTTTACAGACATTATGGGTAGGGTATAAAGGGTGGACTAGATGGACGTATCTTTATACAACCTCCATACTATGTTACTATGTAACTGTTATACAGACATTATGGTAGGGTATAAAGGTGGACTAGATGGACGATTGTCTTATACAACCTCCATACTCCAATACTATGTTACTATGAACTGTATACAAGACATTATGGGTAGGGTATAAGGTTGGACTAGATGGACGTAGTCTTTATACAACCTCCAATACTGTTACTATTGAACTGTTATACAGACATTATGGGTAGGGTATAAAGGTTGGACTAGATGGACGGATGTCTTATACAACCTCCAATACTATGTACTTATGTAACTGTTATACAGACATTATGGGTAGGGTATAAAGGTTGGACTAGATGGACGTATGTCTTTATACAACTCCAATACTATGTTACTATGTAACTGTTATACAGACATTAGGGTAGGGTATAAAGGTTGGACTAGATGACGTCGATTGTCTTTATACAAACCTCCAATACTATGTTACTATGTAACGTTATACAGACATTATGGGTAGGTATAAAGGTTACTAGATGGACGTATTCTTTATAAAACTCCAATACTATGTTACTATGTAACTGTTATACAGACATTATGGGTAGGGTATAAAGGTTGGACTAGATGGACGTGCTTTATACAACCTCCAATACTATGTTACTATGTAACTGTATACAGACATTATGGGTAGGGTATAAAGGTGGACTGATGGACGTATGTCTTTATACAACCTCCAACTATGTTACTATGTAACTGTTATACAGACATTATGGGTGGTAGGTATAAAGGTTGGACTAGATGGACGTATGTCTTTATATCAACCTCCAATACTATGTTACTATGTAAACTGTTATACAGACATTATGGGTAGGGTATAAAGGTTGGACTAGATGGACGTATTCTTTATACAACCTCCAATACTATGTTACTATGTAACCGTTATACAGCATTATGGGTAGGGTATAAAGGTTGGACTAGATGGACGTATGTCTTTATACAACCTCCAATACTATGTTACTATGTAAACCGTTATACAGACATTATGGGTAGGGTATAAGGTTGGACTAGATGGACGTATGTCTTTATACAACCTCCAATACATGTTACTATGTAACCGTTATACAGACATTATGGGTAGGGTATAAAGGTTGGACTAGATGGACGTATGTCTTTATACAACCTCCTACTATGTTACTATGTAACGTATACAGACATTATGGTAGGGTATAAAGGTTGGAATAGATGGACTATGTCTTATAACACCCCCAATACTATGTTACTAGTAAAATGGTTATACAGACATTATGGGTATGGTAGAAAGGTGGACTAGATGGACGTATGTCTTTATATAACCTCCAATACTATGTTACTATGTAACTGTTATACAGACATTATGGGTAGGGTATAAAGGTTGGACTAGATGGACGTGTGTCTTTATACAACCTCCAATACTATGTTACTATGTAACTGTTATACAGACATTATGGGTAGGGTATAAAGGTCGGACTAGATGGACGTATGTCTTTATACAACCTCCAATGCTATGTTACTATGTAACTGTTATACAGACATTATTGGTAGGGTATAAAGGTTGGACTAGATGGACGTATGTCTTTATACAACCTCCAATACTATGTTACTATTTATTAAATTGCGATTCTGTCAGTGTTCCATTATCAGAGCACATGCTAATCACAAAATAATGCTGATCACATACGCTCTGAAAATAGATTGCATCCCACCACAAACAGTGTAGTCACCCACATTGTATTAGCCTGGCATGTGTTTCCTTAGCGGATTGCAAAACGCAATCGTAAGCGCAATAGAAACGTACAAGTGTGGCCAACCCCTTATTGGTGTCCCTTCTCCAATGGGTCTCCCTGCTGAAGCCATTAAAATGAGAGCTTAGCGAGTGATTAACTTTCTGACAGTAAGAAATATCAACAGTTTAAAGCTTCTGATCTCAGCAAAGAAAGTTTGGAAAGGCGCCATGTTCTGGTGAAATTAATACTGACCCATAGTTATCCTTTGGAAGAAAATTAAACCCTCCCATTGCATAAAAGAGAACTAAAGTTAAAAAATTGAATCTGTCGTTTCTAATGATCATTTTTTCACTTGTAAAATCAGCAGCAATTGTGGAGAATTCATCTGATTAATTCTGCCCTTTACACAGTGGGTCACTGACCCAGATACATCGCTGCACATGCTCAGTGATTTCTCTGTGCCCCTCCCTCCCCACCATAGCCAATCACTGGCTGACCTGCCTGTAATCTCTCTAGACAAGCAGTGAGAAAAATATTGTTACTCACTAGAAAGGCTGTAGGGAAACCTGTGCGACTATGATTTCTTTCTTAGCTGTTATGAGTCGTTAATCTACACGACCAGCGAAATATTAAAGTAAAGATTTGTTACCTCTGCCCAGATTCCTGTAACAGCGACTGCGTTCGTAAGAAGATGGAGCAGAAACTGCAGACTGCCATCAAAACCCTTCGCAAGTCCATCAACAACCAGCAATTTTACGTTCAGTTTTCCGGGGTGGAATACGAAGTTGCTCAGAAGTCGGCCAAAGGATCCGAGGTGCATGAGTCGTGCGCTAGTGGGCAGCTTTTTCTGGAAGGAAAATGTGGTACGTTCTATAACTCGGGATCCCCTGCAGGAGAGATGTATTGTATTTAGACAGGGAATACCTGGTAAAGTGTATTAATCCTTATGTGGATTTCCCCTTCATCCAGTCTCCTGTCCGGCCGGCACATATTACACCGGAGAACACAATCAGTGTGTCCCTTGCTCGCCGGGTACATACCAGGATACCAGAGGGCAACTGACATGTGAACCTTGCCCGAGCCATGACGGATCTGGAATCACCGGAGCTCGCAACGTGTCTGAGTGCGGAGGTGAGTTTTGAAGCCCATCGTCTTTGTACTTCCTATGTATCCTACACCCCGCAAATGAAAAATGATATATCCGTAAATAGATTGAAAGTCGAGAGATGTAAGACTAACCTGTAATGCAAAAAAGGTTCTTCTCCCCCTTCCCCCTCAAAAGGCTTCGGCCTCCTCTATAAGGTTTTTTACAAGCTTGCCCATGTTCAGAGGGGAATAGCATTCAGTCATTGGCTGTTATGTCAGAAACCGGAAGCACAGAACATTAGGCTGCATTTTAGGTTAGTCTTTCATCTCTCAGATTTCTAACTATTGCAGTTTCCTGATTTGGCGTCATTTACCTGTGTACATTTGATATTAATTATTTGCCTTATTAGATAAGTTTTCTTTGTGTGTCAAGGCTTAAAGATCGTACACATGTGTGATCGCGAGTCCCGGCCCGCGGCGCATGATGTGCATGAACGAACGTTTGGGCCGATAATCGGCCGTGTGTAGGCACTTTATCGGCCGCCCTGTTTGTTCGGGGGTCATTGCACGACCAACTTGGCAGATCTCCAAATGAAGACCGTTTCGGCCGATAAAGTGCCTACACATGAGGGATTATCGCCCCAAACGTTCGTTCGTACACATCGTGCGTCACAGTTCGGAACCGGAACCGATCACGCGTGTACGGACCTTTAGAAACCGGTAATATAATTGCACAATGCTACATAACTTTCTTTTTATAGATAAAAACTAACGGGTGTTGTTTGGTTTCAGGGCAATGTCCTCCCGGGCATTTCTCCACCGATGGCTTTAAGCCTTGCAGATTATGCCCCTTGGGTACCTACCAGCCTGAGTCGGGACGTACCATGTGCTTCCCATGCGGAGGGGGGCTGATGACTAAATATGAAAGCGCCGTCTCATTTCAAGACTGTGAAACAAGAGGTGGGCGCTTTAATACCTGTAAGAAGACATTTTGCTTGATTACCCAGTTTTACCATATTAGGTCATGTTAATGTGAATACGACTGATTTATTGATCATCATGTTATTGTTACATTGTTACATTTGTGACAGACACACAGTTATTTCTGTAATAAAACTGCCACATGTTCATTTGTTCTCCAGTTCATTGTTCCCCCGGACATTACTACAATTCCACGACCCACCGATGTATAAGATGTCCCATCGGAACGTACCAACCGGAGTTCGGGATGAATTTCTGTATAACCTGCCCAGGCAACACCAGCACTGACTTCGATGGTTCCACCAATGTGACACATTGCAAGAGTAAGTAGACATGGCGGAGAACAGACGTGCGTTTATATTTTCAACCTTCAAATGGTAGATTTAAATTAAAGTTATACCAGTTATAAATGTATATTAAACAAAAGGAAGCCCTTTAATTACTTTCAGTTTAATCCTCTTTCTCCCAGGGTGACACTGAGCATGTGTGAGGTCACTAAGCTATGGGAGGGGCAGTAACTGCAGGGATTTCTGTACTGGCAGATTTTACTGTGTTTCTTTTAAAGGGCAACGTTGGGTTAAATAAAAGCCTGCAGTTGTTCCTTTAAAATGAGCCCTGAATTACATCTCTGGCTGCAGCCAGTAAGAAATGATATTTTGGAAAATGTTTAAACGTCCTCCTTCCAGTAACTTGAGTGACATCTCCTAAACCGCTGGTTCTCCCCTCTGCCCCAGGTGCAGAGCATGCTCACTTAGACTTAATGCTGAGAAAGACAGCACTGGTCACATGACTACAATCTACTTAAAGCAGAAGATTTCTGTTTGCTGAAAATTCCATTGGTAGTAGGCGTGTGACGTGAAATGTTTTTGTGATCAGGTTAAATTAAGTTACTCTAACCTTTCTAACATTTACTGCTTAGTAAATATATTTTATACAATCCACTAAAGGTGCATGAAAGCTCTTGTGAGAGGATTATTCTGTCTATGAAACATTCCGATACATTGTAATATGATCCGTCCACGTGAAGACATCATTGTCCCTTGTTTACATTCACAGACCAGCACTGCGGTGGAGATTTAGGCGACTACACTGGATACATTGAGTCTCCCAACTATCCGGGCGATTACCCAGCCCACGTGGAGTGTATCTGGAACATTAACCCTCCCCCTAAACGGAGGATCCTCATCGTGGTCCCCGAGATATTTCTGCCAATCGAAGATGAATGTGGAGACGTCTTGGTCATGAGAAAAAGTGGTAAGTTTGGAGAATTATTTGTATTTATTGCGATGTTCAAATTTTACCATAACCCATCAGGTCCCAGTAGCCTATCTATAAAATAGCCGGACATTCCCGGATATTCCCAGAATTCCCAAAGTATCTGATATTTTTAGTAATTTTATTTAGTAATTTTATTTAGTAATTTTTATTTAGTAATTTTTTTAGTAATTTTATTTAATTTTATTTAGTAATTTTTTAGTAATTTTTATTTAGAGTAATTTTTTTGTAATTTTTAGAGTAATTTTATTTCGTAATTTTGATTTAGTAATTTTGATTTAGTAACTTTTATTTAGTCATTTTTATTTAGTCATTTTTATTTTGTCATTTTATTTTGTCATTTTTATTTAGAGTAATTTTATTTAGTAACTTTTATTTAGTCATTTTTATTTAGTCATTTTTATTTTGTCATTTTATTTTGTCATTTTTATTTAGAGTAGTTTTATTTAGTAATTTTTATTTAGTAATTTTATTTTGTCATTTTATTTTGTCATTTTTATTTAGTCATTTTTTTTGGTCATATTTATTAATTTTGTTATTTAACCATAAAACAGCTTCTCCGACTTCCATTACAACCTATGAAACGTGTCAGACCTATGAGAGACCCATCGCCTTTACGTCTAGGTCGCGAAAGCTTTGGATCCAGTTTAAATCTAACGAGGGAAACAGTGGGAAAGGATTTCAAGTTCCCTACGTCACATATGATGGTAAAACTGTAATGTGGGTTTATGGATATTTTAGAATGGGGAGGGCAGCAAGAGAAACTGACCTGGTCATATAAAGTTTACTATGGGGAGAGGCGGGAAATTAGGTTCTGTAATTTGCGAGTCATGTGACAGTGATGACATAGCTAAACACTGATTATAACTGATAACAGCTAAACACTGATTATAACTGATGACATAGCTAAACACTGATTATAACTGATAACAGCTAAACACTGATAACTGATGACATAGCTAAACACTGATTATAACTGATGACATAGCTAAACACTGATTATAACTGATGACATAGCTAAACACTGATTATAACTGATGACATAGCTAAACACTGATTATAACTGATGACATAGCTAAACACTGATTATAACTGATGACATAGCTAAACACTGATTATAACTGATGACATAGCAAAACGCTGATTATAACTGGTGAAATAACATCATTTATAAGGATATCATTTACAGGATATTTACGGCTATTGTGTATTATAAGGATTGTATTGCCTAATTATATTTAAGAAGCGCCACTTGGGTACGCATTGATGTACATGACAAAATAAAATGAATAAGGATATAAGAACTGTATCTAATGAAGAAATTCACTTTAGACGTCTTTTCCCTATAGAGGATTATCAACAGTTAATTGAAGACATTGTTCGTGATGGGAGATTATACGCCTCAGAGAACCATCAAGAAATTTTAAAAGTAAGTTCAGCACATTTTATAGTCGTTACATTGAAATATTTCCCATAAACCCTGGGCTAGGGGGCAGAGTAAGTAGAATGATTGATAAATTGTAAACCTGACTCTTTAAAGCAGTTAAAAAACACTACGTTAATGGTATATTGCAGTATTTAAAGACCATGTTTCAAATTACCACTATGTGCCACCTGTTTGTACTCAATTATATGCCACCTGCCTGCACCCTATACGCCACCTGTCTGTACCCTATATGCCATCTGTTTTTACCCTATATGCAACCTGTCTGTACTCTAAATGCCAACTGTCTGTACCCTATATGCCACCTGTCTGTACCCTATATGCCATCTGTTTTTACCCTATATGCCACCTGTCTGTACCCTATATGCCACCTCCCTGTACCATATATACCACCTGTCTGTACACTTTATGCCCCATTTGTACCCTAGATGCCACCTGTCTGTACCCTTTATGCCCCATTTGTACCCTAGATGCCACCTATCTACCCTTTATGCCCCATTTGTACCCTAGATGCCACCTGTCTGTACCCTAGATGCCACCTGTCTGTACCCTAGATGCCACCTGTCTGTACCCTAGATGCCACCTGTCTCTTTTTCCTATAAATACAGTAAACCTTTCCCTTTCGTTGCAGGATAAGAAGCTGATTACGGCTTTGTTTGACGTACTAGCACATCCTCAAAATTATTTCAAGTACACAGCACAAGAATCAAAAGAGATGTTTCCGAGATCTTTTATTAAACTGCTGCGGTCCAAAGTATCTCGATTTTTACGGCCTTACAAATAACTCTGTTCGCCTTTCCTGCGTCCCCTTTCATTGTCTGATTGTTTTATTACATTTTCCCTTCAAGTAGAACAAAAAAAAAAGGATTCTCCTATAAAAGTCTCCTACGGGGGTCTTTATCTCCCACTCACTGAAAGAATAAGGACAAAGGATATAAAAAGAATATTAACCTGCAGCTGACCTTGGAACGAAAGGCTTCAGATTGACCGTCAGAAGTCCAAATTGATATGTTAACTTTCTACTAAAAGGGAGAGGATATTGTTTCCGGTGCGGAATCGTTACATCATCTCTAACTCTATGGTACGTCAAGCATTGGGAATCCAACGTTCGGGTCCCTTAATTCTATTGACTACAAGAAAGAAACAGTCTTCTCTTAAAATGACTCCTCATCCGGAATGGCTGTTCCCTCTAAGCTGCGCGCTTGTTCTCCGCAGGTTAAAACGGAGCATTAGGAAGGCGCAATAAACGTCATTTTAAATCTGCACAGATGGTATAAATCTGCTCGCAATGAAAGGGAACGTGGTTCAAAATTAACACAAATAGAAAACACAAACATTCCACTCACCGGTACAGTATATCGAAATACGTGACTGCCGTGGGTAAATCCTGTCCCAATATCCAGCATTAGGACTGAGAGTGATACCTGCACCAACGGGAATAAATATAAAAGGGAAACGTGAGTTTTACAAGAGAGGAGTCTGCCAGCGCCATGTTTGAACTATGATATAAAGCAGGGGGTGGGAAATTAAATTTCCCATGGGGCCACACGAGAAACTTGGCGAAGTGCTGGACCAATAGGTAATACTCGTTACTCGTCAAAAGAAAAATGAATATCCCTGGTTCATTGGATTTTTTTATTATAAGTCACAATTTTTAATTGGTGTGTTATATTTTAGACCCACTCCATCAAACTTAATCAATTGATCAGGTCATTTTTAATAAAATAAACGTAATAAAAATAAATCAATTATCCAGCCTGGGACAGGTCTAGTATTGAGGGGCCAGTCAAGGGCAGCCAAAGGGCCACATATGGCCCCTGGGCCTTACTTTGCTGATATAAAGTGTCTGGAAAGCGATTTAAATTCTCCCCTTGATTGTCGACTGTAACTTTTGCGGATGACTCGGAAGAAGTGATCATTAGATGAGCGAATCTACTTCAAATTCTATTTGGGGGTCTCTGGAATTTAGATGACAGATTAGAAATTTATGACACGGTGTATTTGCCCGCGGCTACATGGTCCAGGTTGTTGGAGATGTCTGGGGCCACTTAGACTCTTTACAAACCCACCGTAAAGGAAACTGTCCACCAGTCCACGTGTCCACGTTTTCCGACATCTATAGACTCGAGTATAAAATGGGTCACAGACTGCGGTCGCAGCGGATAACACAGAGCGGATTACAAATACGTTTCTCAATTCGTGTGGCTTTCAAGAACTCTTGATTGGCGACAAAAAAGAAATCATTTGCAAATTTTTCAAAGTTTTATCTTTTTTAATTGGGTTAAAAAAAAAACTACCTGCAAACAAGTATTATGTTAAGAGAAGACATGTAGTATAATTAATATTTCTAAATGTAAATTGCACTTGACTTTTATATGAAATAATTTGGAGGTGGGAAAGGGAGGGGTTTTTTTTTTTAGGTTTTTTTTTTTTTTTTTTAAATAATGTTTGGCCTTTAGCGGTTTACCCACAGAGGAGAAAAAAAAATCAAAAGTAAAGGCTATTTAGTTTATTTTTCATTGGTCAAAAATATACAGGGACTAATTTGTAACAACCAATGAGATATTATCTCACTGTAGGAAGTGAACATTAGATTGGTTGATGCATAAAGGACAACTGTAGTGTCCAAGCTCTGCCCCACCTCAGTCTGGGATCTATCCAATGGGAAGAAGCACTTCTTGCTGACCGTATCTTCCTATTGGTTATGCCCTGGACCGAAATTGGGGGGTGGAGCAAAAACACTACAATTGTCTAATAGTGAAGGCGAAATTTGCCAGGTCTCATTCCATTCTCTCAGTGCTGTATGATTGGATTCCATTGGGAAACCCAAAATAAATAATAAATTGGAAAATGTAAAAAAAAAAAATTAGAATTTTAAATGCTGGAATATTTAACTGTACAAAGGATTTCTACACCATTAAAGGGTAAATTGTCATCTACTAGTACACAAGGTTTCCACTCTGCTACATATTGTTGCCATGCTGCTTGCTTTACATACTGCATTGAGCAGAATATTGTCATCCAGTCCTTTCAGATCCAACAGGATTTGCATTTGCAAAGTTCTGTCTATTCCGTCTAATATAATAGAGGGAGCTGATACATTCAGTCAGTGTATGGGTGCATGGCCAACTGGATTGGTCGGCCATGCGCCCATACACTGGACTGAAAGTATCACGGGTGGGGATCGCTTGGGCCTGTACATGTGCAATATCACCAGTGTATGGGACCCATTACACTTTAATAACAGGTCTTTTTACTGCATTTATTTAATTGTATTTGCTCTTAAAGGAAAGCTATGGTCAAAAACCCCATTTTATCCTGAGTTGTACCCCAGAATAATGTATCACTTGCCATTTTAAATCATTTTTAACCAAAGATTCACCTGTATGAAGTCAGTAAAATCTTTACTTCCTCGTTTCCATTCCCACTTCTTCTTCCAGTGGGACAGACATGCTCAGTAAGGTTCTCCCACATCTTGGCAATTACCTGTTGGTTTTCCTGATATTGACAAGGTGGGGTGAAAATGAACAACCGCGTAGCCGGGAAAATTGCTGAGACGGATGAAAATTTTCTGTCTGCCCGTGTCGGTATCAGCCCCTTTACTTTGTAGAGAGAACCAATGTGATTGCTATGTGTGTGCTCACCTGACCAACCGATACAGAGTATGGGAGATAGGTCAGGTGAGTGTATTCTGATGGAATCAGTAGGCGAATGGCAGTCACTTGTGTAGGGGCGACATTTTAGTTTCACTGGGTGGCCCAATGATTTCTAGTTATGCACTGCCAGTACGTTGCTGTGTGCTAATTGTTTAATTCTCCTTCAAGGGGTATTGATACCCTCCAAGCCACACAACTCCCATTTGATGTACCCAAGGTTAGGAGCTAAATAAAGCGCTTGATCCTCTCCGAGCATTAACCTTAAATCACCAGCAATACTTACCTAAAGTTCTGCTCACTGGTCATGTCCAGCCACGCCCCCTCCCTCAGTCAGGGGCTTGGCCAATGGGAAGCTTCTTACACAATGTATCTGGGTCTGGACTTGACTTTATGTAAGTATTAGTGGTGAACTAAGGTAAATGCTAGTAGAGAAACCTTGAGATTTAAACCTTAACCCTGGGTAAAATAAAAATAGCACAGGAATAGGTTAAAAGGCATCCAATGAAATTCAAGCAATGTGTGTGCAACATTATACCATTATAAACCACCCAACCAAACCATTGTTCTAAATATAAACCATTATACCATTATAAACCACCCAACCGAACCATTGTACTAAATATAAACCATTATACCATTATAAACCACCCAACCGAACCATTGTACTAAATACTTAACCATTATAACCCACCAACCAAACCATTGTACTAAATAAAACCATTATAACCATTATAAACCAACCTAACCAAACCTTTGTTCTAAATATAAACCATTATACCATTATAAACCACCCAACCGAACCTTGTACTAAATATAAACCATTATACCATTATAAACCACCCAACCGAACCATTGTACTAAATATAAACCATTATACCATTATAAACCACCCAACCGAACCATTGTACTAAATATAAACCATTATAAACCACCCAACCAAACCATTGTACTAAATATAAACCATTATACCATTATAAACCACCCTACCAAACCTTTGTTCTAAATATAAACCATTATACCATTATAAACCACCCTACCAAACCTTTGTTTCTAATTAAACCATTATAACCTTATAAACCACCCAACCGAACCATTGTACTAATATAAACCATATACCATTATAAACCACCCAACCGAAAACCATTGTACTAAATATAACCCTTATACCATTATAAACCACCCAACCGAACCATTGTACTAAATATAAACCATTTACCATATAAACCCCACCGAACCATTGTACTAAATAACCATTATACCATTATAAACCACCCACCGAACCATTGTACTAAATATAAACCATTATACCTATTATAAACCACCCAACCGAACCATTGTCACTAAATATAAACCATTATACCATTATAACCACCCAACCGAACCATTGTACTAATTAAACCATTATACCATTATAAACCAACCAACCGAACCATTGTACTAAATATAAACCATTATACCATTATAAACCACCCAACCGAACCATTGTACTAAATATAAACCATTATACCATTATAAACCACCCAACCGAACCATTGTACTAAATATAAACCATTATACCATTATAAACCAACCAAAACCAACCATTGTACTAAATAACAATTACTCTTGTCTTTTACTGGCTGGTTTTAGGGAATTGACTTGAAGACTCCAGATCCTTGAGAAATACAGACAATGGCCGTTTCCTCTGGCAGTCACATGTGTATGGACCCTGGGTCTGACGCCGTTAGTTATCCACCCTACAATACCCCACAGAGTGACCATACATGTGTGATTGTAATTAAGGCCATCCAATCATTTGTACAGGACATATAGAGGACATGGGCCGTATTTATATAGCATCGTAATCAGTAACGCCATAGCGATCTTTTTATTTAGCACTGCGTCGTAAAATATTATGTTAGTGTCTATATCTTGCATTGTGAATGTGAATGACCGTAATATTATTCATCCGTCTATATTGTTACACATGATTGGAATGAAAGCCTAGTATTGTAATGGTCGGTATACTGGTCCCCATGTACGTTACTTACCGATAACGATGCCTTAGAAATGCGACTCTATATTCTTTCTCATTGGTTTGGTGGCCACACTCTCTCACTCCACCTACTGCCTACTAGTTGTATTGCACTAGGAAGTTCACACCTGGCAGATTGTAGGGGAAAATTTGTTAGAAACAATTAAAGGGACCATACAAGTCAAATTATAATCATTTTTACAAAAGCTAAGAGATTAGGCTAAAATATTTATTCACTATTAAAGGGAAACTCCAATAAAAAAATTGTTTTCTTCATTATCCACATTATAGGGTGTCTGCGTACTCTCTTTCTGGGTGGCATAATGCCAGTTATTACCTACACATGCCTGTGATGGGTGCTATTGAATTCTTCCATTTACAAAGTGGCAATCATTCTCCGTGGCCTCAGGCCATAATCTATTTGTCCTATATGAGCAAGTTTTATATTGATGGAACAGCGTGATCTTAGTTACAGTGTAGATACAATTAACCCCTGGGGACAGAATGATGTCATAAACCAGTGCTTTCCAGCAAACATTTTTTTGGGTTTTTTTTTTAAATGAAGGTCAATTCGCGTTAAATTGTCAAGAAGTCACTTGTTTCATGTGTAAAAGTGAAATGCACCTTTTGAGAATAACTTGTAATATACAACGACAAAGTGTACAGAGGTCTTTTTAGTTGTAACTATTTAAACTTTTCGTATTCACCAATAAAGTTAAAAAAATGTATAAAAAAGAAACAAAAAAAAAAAACACTCAGGTCCAATATAAAATAGAAATCCTTTTGAATTATAACTGTATTATACTCTAGACGAGTGGCCATACGCTGTACCATAAATAATGTTTGCATCTAAATTGCCGAGATTGTAATTAAGTTGACTTTAATTTTACAGTCTTTGTGTTTTGTGTGTGATTGCTTTAAACTAAGAATAAGAAATTAGAAGGAGATTCAATAAATTCTTATTTAAAATGGTGCTAATTTTGCCCCACCAATCAGATCTTATTTAACATTTGATGAAGCTAACATCTGATTGGTTGGGGCAAAATTCGCACCATTTTTAACGATAAAAAGGGACCTCGGAACAGTAAGTTTCAATATATAAACTATATAACGGTTTCTCCTCCAGTAATCGTGCCCCTGACGTTCTTTGGTCTGTAGGCAGTACAGTTTTATTTGCCTTGTAGATGATCTATCTCTGATTCTGGTAATTACGTGAGTTCTCCCATTTAAGAAACAACGTTGCATGCGTTGCGCTTTAAAATGGTGATCGCATGCGATTGCACAAACGCAGCGGATCGTACACGCAATCGCATTGTGCAGAACAGTGTGGCCGTGTCCATAGACTGAATTTCTTCCTTAACTACCTAGTATTTTATTCAAGCGACAAATTCCTATGCACATCCATCAGCCAGGTGCAGAGCCTTCCAACCAGACCCCTGGGTTTAATGGTATCCAATTTTAGCAATGTACATGAAGGTCGCACACCAGGTGTAAATTGTGAACTCTTTATTGAACCATAACACAACGTTTCGGAGGGTTCCACCCCCTTCATCCGGTGATTATTTACCGATCTGTGGCCATGATCTACCTGTAGATGGTTTCACCGAAGAGCCCATTGCTGTACCTTGGTTCAGCTGGAACTACATTAAAGGGGAAGTTCTCGAATGCAAGTATATTATCCTTATCCCACTAATAATGATCTGACTATCCACATACATATAATAATGCTTCCCAAGTACTAACCCTTAATAGTCTGTGTTACGGCTCAGTCCCTGGGTGGATTCAGTTGCTCAGTAGAGATCTGAGTGTGTGTGACACTCCAACAGCCAATCAGTAGAAATTACTGTTAGGAACATTCCAAAGATGTGGTGCATTCTGGGAAGAGAAGGACTGTTACAGAACCTGAAATGTCAGCTCACTACTGACCATTGCACGGTTGTTATGTATGATTACATATATGTAATATGTTTTTACCAAGGTATGTATAAATATAATAAATTTTTTTATTTGAACTTCCCCTTTAAATGGTGTATTTTTTAATTTGACTGTGACCCATTCTGCCTCTTTATTTGTAAATACTGCCCCTGGATTGGGCCATTTATTGACCCCAGTTTTGTTTATTCCGTGTTGATCTTATTTTGGAAAGAATTTTGTCAGTGATTTGTTGCCCTTAAACATCAGTGTCGTGGGAGGGCAGACTGTGTGGGTGTAGTTTAAAGGGACCAAGCACGTGATCATCCCTTCCTTCATATACACTGACATGTCTCCGCCCATTATCCTCCCTCTGTCTCCCGCCCAACCATCCCACGTTCTATTTTTGCAGCAAACCCACCCACCACGTAGCTCCTCCCACCCACGTGGCTGCTTTTCTTCCGGGTTGGTGTGTCAGAGGCAGCATGGCTGATCCTGTCTCCGCACGGGGGGATGATGAAGGTTTTCCGGGTTCCTGTCCGTGCACCAGGCGGCGCTCACAGCCTCCGGGGTCCCTCAGCTATACTGGGCTGCTTTGCACCGCAAACGTGCAAGGGGAGGTAAAACATCTGCTGTATGGAGTGTACAGGGACATGAGTAGGTGATGGGGGCCCAGTATAGATGTACAGCTGAGCAGTCTGGGAAATAAATAAATCAAATGTTTATGACCTGCAACTCTCAGCCTCTCTGACAGCCCAACACTGCACATTCTAATAATAATGAAATCTGGAATGTGTGTGAGGCCCCTTTAAGGTTTGGCCCCAGGTGACAGGGCCCATGCCTTCCCTGGGTTTATTGGTAATTTCCGCATGTTCACTGGCAGCCGCCATAATGGGTTAATGCCACCCCCCCGTTCTAGCTCATTGCGTGGGCATGGAAAGGGGCACAGGGTCAGATCAACAGGAAAGGTGGATCAGGAAAAAGGTGGCGCACATTTTATTCTTATTAAACAAGGTCTGGGCGTCTGTGCAGGACTCCGCTGGGTTAATCTGTTGGCAGTGCATAATGTCCCTGTACTGAATCATGCCACCCATAATACCTATCGGCATCACACATGCCCAGACCAGCCCAGGAAGTACAAACATGTTCACAACAGCTGGGTACAGGCCGCAGTGCAATTAAATTTTTTTTTATTTAAATACCAGTTCCATACCACAGTCTGGTACGTAGCCATTTATTCATACGATGTTCCCCTGAAACGATTGGCCGTATCACCCACGTGACTGTACATAACCCAATTAACATCATTAATCACCCAAATAAGCACTCGGAAGCCAACATGATCTCTCTGGAAAAGAATTTTGGGCCCTTTTTATAGGATCGTTATGTCTGAATAGCGATCCTTTATAGCGTGTGAAAAAACTACCACTAGTAGCGAAAAATCTTGGGTGAAAACACAGATGCAGGCCACTATTTTACGCTGCCTGTTATCGCCCAATAGACATCAATGGCCCGATAATGGATGGTTCCAAATACTGGCCAGTACTTTAGCCATGTTGGGGAAAAAAAAGTCTGCTACTAGTGGTAGATTTCCAACAGCATTAAAGGATCATTAGCGGACATAACTGATAACAATCATTTCTAAATGGGGCCATTTCTGTATCGCTTGGCCCCCCTGGGGTTCTTCAGGAGGTTGAAGAACTAGGTTTTCTGTTGCTGTGTGTACTCACTCCATTTCTTCTGTCCGCTAGATTTTCGACGCTGGGGAGATATTCGTGTCGCGTGATGCTGTGGAAGAGGCAGAGAAGGAGATGGAGGGATGGAAGATGAAAAGAGCAAGAAGCAGAATCCCGGGACGGAACAGAATTTCAAAGTGATAATTACCAATGAGAATGGGCTCAAAGCTTCGGATCCTGACAGGTGATCATCCGCGTTAATTGTCATTCGTCCGTTATAAAGATCCGTCACATGGACACCCTGTAGGTTAATCCACCCTGTGAAACAATTCAGTACATGGATTTTAACCCTGTGTTACCCATGTAGTTCAGCCCCTAATTAACTCCCAACTTCCCCTCCTACCTTCTGTGATTACTATCTTGCTTTGACTCCCAAGATCCAATTCTAATCATCCAGATCTTCATTCCAGCTCACGCATTCCATACGCGACTTTATTTGTGGAATCCAATGCGAGATTCAAAACTAACCCGTGAGCGGAACTTTCTGTATCATTTTATATAGTGTGGCCGGTCACTTTGCGGTGGTCCAGCTCCCTCTATCGTATTACAAGCGGCTTTAACCCCTATAGCCATGTTAAATCTGATTCCAGTGTAAACCTCCCTTTACCTTTAGCCGATCTATTGGGAAGGTAAAGTAGAATGTCGGTACTTACTGTGCTCCATTTATCTTTCAGCATCTTCCTGATAGACCCACACGCTTGGACGTACCGAGTCGACAACGCACGCCAGCAACTGAATCAAGTTCCAGGGCTTTTACACATCGTATGGCCAATCTCATGGGATTGAGTTCCATGGAGAGATCCCGGATGAGGGGGTTGTAGAGGATGTTCTCGGAAATGTGGAAGTACAACAACGACTTACCAGCTGTCTCGTGGGGAAGGGAATGGCTTCCTCCTCCGGACCGACCTTGCAATTTTATATGATTTGTGAAGAGTGTTTGGGCATCTTACATGTACATTAGGTTAACTTTACCCTAACTGCTTACGTCTATTAAAAGGCTGTTACTATCCCGGAAATTCCCTTGGTCGTGGTCGGCCTCCTTAAGAGCCAGTCAGCCGAGTTTTCTGGAATGTGACAGTCCTGATTGATCTCCCTATACTCTATACTTTCTATAGACAGAACGATCAGGACTGTTTGAAAGATAACGGTCAGGATCCACAAGCCTTGTCAGCCAAGTTTAATTCATATATTCAATTTCCCATTTTTGCGTCGGCTGGCGGAAGAGCAGGTCCCTGTTTGGTACATTATGGATGAGTTTGGCTCCAGAATCCAACATTCAAATGAGCCGACTTTTGGCACCGCCCCTGTGTTCTACGCCCTCACCAAATAGCTTACACGTTACGGTCCCTCTCAGAGATGTTGGCAATGGCGGTAAGAAAGGAATCGGTTACATGGTTACAAATTCACTTAAACGAATTTTTCTCTGCCGTAAACTTTCTGGCAAATTCATTCTGGAGCAATTTTACCCCAAATCTTTGTTTTTTCAATCCTAGACTCCCTTGTTTTGGTTAAATCACTTATTGGAGCTGATCAGACAGGATTTATACCAAGATTAAAACATTAAACCTCATAAGACATTATAGAATTCTATGTAAACTTGTCTCATTTCAAGGAGGTGACGCGGGATTACACGTATGGAGAATCCGAACCGTTAATCCGAAATTGTCGCTTATATCCGTGGTGCCCCGTAGACTTAACGCATGTTCATTGTGACACACCCTGAACCGCCCGACAGTCACTACGAGGTGAGATGGAAGCATGGTGTGGTTGGATTTGGTAGCGTGGCTGCCCTGTAACTAACTCCTAACCCTGCTGGTAACACCAAGCCGGTTAGACTGACTGTCCAATGTTTAAAGCTTAAAGGGGAACAGTCGTACCTGTAGAAGCCGACCAGGCATTATTTTCGAGGGCTGATTACTATTGGCTACCTTGTAATCCTATGTCTCGGATATAGTTGGTTGGTAATACACTTATACACCTGACGGGGGATCTGGACTCTCCCAGGTAGTGGTAGGGGATGAAGCAGCCTTTATAATTGGAGGAGGGAGGAAGATAGAGCTAGGTGATAAGGCCAAGTGACGGACATGGGTAATAGGGGGGGGGAGGCGCCATGTAGCACATTGTAAATTGATAACCATTTTGTCCTTTTTGTAGGGTATTTTTTCCGAGAACAAGAAACGTTCCCCCTTCCCATAGAGCCAGAAGTTCACCCAAGAATAAAATATTCAAGTAAGTCCCTGCTAGTGTCAGATCAGTAGAATTCCAGGGAGATAAACGCAGGATGCGAGAGGCCTGTCCATATCCAGTTAAGGGATAACTTTATCTTTATACCTGCTTTTATTGGTTTTGGGCTATTAAAGTACTTTCCTTTAACACAGTATTTACACCATATGGAGCAAGTGCTAACAGTGGATCACCCGCGGTTTGTGTTTTACCGACGATGAAAAGAAGCCGACATTCTGTTCAACTTCTCTCACTTCAAGACTACAGGTATGAGATTCTTTATATTGGATTTCCCAGAATGCTAGTGGTGGTTGAAAGCATGCTGGATTGTGATGGATTCCAAGAATGCTAGGGGTGGTTGAAAGCATGCTGGATTGTGATGGATTCCCAGAATGCTGGTGGGTGGTTGAAAGCTGCTGGATTGAGATGGATTCCCAGAATGCTAGTGGGTGTTTGAAAGCATGCTGGATTGAGATGGATTCCCAGAATGCTAGTGGGTGGTTGAAAGCATGCTGGATTGAGATGGATTCCCAGAATGCTAGTGGGTGGTTAAAGCATGCTGGATGGTTGTCATGGATTCCCAGAATGCTATGGGTGGTTGAAAGCATGCTGGATTTGTGATGGATTCCCGAATGCTAGTGGGTGGTTGAAAGCATGCTGGATTGAGATGGATTCCCAGAATGCTAGGGGTGTTGAAACATGCGGATTGAGAGGATTCCCAGAATGCTAGTGGTGTTGAAAGCATGCTGGATTGTGATTGGAGTATCTTTATGCAAGTTTAAACACCCTGATCACTAGTGCAGGGGCCTGTTTGAAAACAAATTCCTTTTGATATCAACCTGATCCATTGCTCATGTTGACCGTTTTATCGTATGACCAATTGCACACAAGTTTTTCATGACGTGCTTTAAATGAATTGCAAGGCCGACATAGAATATTTTCCTTTACTTTTAGTTATTTGGAAACCATCTTGTTTTTCCGATAGGAGTTTAAGTACAGAGAGGCCCCACGTTCTACTCAATCAGTTCCCCTGTGAAAACCTTCTCACCGTTAAAGACACCTGGCCTCCGTCGCCAGGAGAGCTGGTGGACTGGAAGGGCCAAAATGGCTGCCACGCACCTTTAACCTAAGACGGAACTACCACAGTTTATCAGCTGTTTTAACAGCGCGAGCAGCGGTAGGAATAAAAATCTTTATTTTTTTCACGTATTGCAGTTTGGTGTTTAATAGACCAAGGGAATCTGTGAACTCCAGTCAACGATGTGGCAGCCATGTTTCTTTATCATTTCGCTTCTGCAGGGGACAGAATAATCACTGGATATGTAAACCGTGGAATTTGGCACGTGGCCTGGACACCCACGTAACCACAAACCTCTCTTACATCATTCGCAGCGAGAGAGCACACCAAGGTTGGGACGTTATTGGGTTATTTTAAATCTTATTTCTCCTTTCATTTTTTATCTACTTTTTTTAAAGAGCCACAAATGGGAATATCCCGGGATATAAAATTTGCCATTTTTAAGGGTTAATATGAATTTCCAGTGTTTTAAAGGGAATCGTTACCCTAGACCCGATATTGGCTTCATATATTGCCTGAAACTGTATGTGAAAAAAAGCTGCTAATCTTACTACATTCTGTGCTCTGGTCACTTAGAAATTATCAGGAGATTCAATAAAGTTCTTATCGTTAAAAATGGTGCTAATTTTGCCCCAACCAATCAGACGTTAGCTTTCAAATGTTAAATAGGATCTGATTGGTTTGGGGCAAAATTAGCACCATTTTAAGCAATAGAACTTTTATTGAATAACCCCCTTATCGCTAAAAATGGTGCTAATTTTCCCCAACCAATCAGATTTTAGCTTTCAAATTTTAAATAGATCTGATTGGTTGAGGCAAATTAGCACCATTTTAAACGATAAGAATTTATTGAATCTCCCTGATGTTCCAAAGTGGGCAGTGAGCAAGCAGCCATGTTGTCTCTCTCATATTGTCCACGCCCCCCCCCCCCCCCCCGACATACAGTCGGGTATATGAAGCCAAGGCCGTGTGTCAGGGTTCGTGTCCCTTTAACATGCCTCGCTTTCTGCAGTTGGTATCCAAGTACCATAGAAGATCCGGTTCTCTTCCACGATGACGTCGGGGCGGTGAAGTTCGTATTCCGGTCGTGGTCCTGCTGCGGTCCGTCAGCCACTGAACTCTACGCCTACGACGTCTTCTGGCTCCGATTTGCCAACAGGTGTGTATCCGTTATACATGGAGTTAAGGCTCTTCTATAACGGACCTCAGAGGGATAACCGCCATTTAACCCTTTACTACGTAAACCTGAGAACTATTAGCGACATCCCACCTCCGCCGTATTCTAACATGTAACGTTTCTATGTGACATGTATCAATGCTTTCCTTTAATCCTGGCATTTCCCAACAGGCCGTTTGCCCTGGATGAGTTGGACAACTACGAGAAACATTTCACAGTGAGGAATTACACACCGCCGGCGCTGAACTGAAACAGGTTAGTGGAGGGGGAAAGGAAATTATTTAACTTTGCACAGGGTGGCGTCCGCACACTTTACCTTTGGATGCAATGTGGGTGGGGTCACGTATAAGGAATCCTACGCCTGTGGGTGGGTCACGTATAAGAAATCTATGCCCTGTGGGTGGGGTCACGGTAAAGGAAATCCTACGCCCTGTGGGTGGGGTCACGGTATAAGAATCCTATGCCCTGTGGTGGGGTCACGGTATAAGAAATCTACGCCCTGTGGTGGGGTCACGGTATAAGAAATCCTACGCCCTGTGGGTGGGGTCTCGGTATAAGAAATCCTACGCCCTGTGGGTGGGGTCTCGGTATAAGAATCCTACGCCCTGTGGGTGGGGTCTCGGTATAAGAAATCCTACGCCCTGTGGTGGGGGGTCACGGTATAAGGAACCCTTTGCCCTGTGGGTGGGGTCACGTTATAAGATCCTACACCCTGTGGGTGGGGTCACGGTATAAGAAATCCTACGCCCTGTGGGTGGGGTCACGTATAAGAAATCATACGCCCTGTGGGTGGGGTCACGTTATAGAAAAATCCTACGCCGGTGAGCGGGTCAAGGTACAAGAAATCCTACGCCGGTGGTGGGGTCACGGTACAAGGAATCCTGCGCCCTGTGGGGCGGGGTCACGGTATAAGAATCCTACTCTGTGGGTGGGGTCCGGTATAAGGATCTATCTACGCCCTGTGGGGCGGGGGTCACGGTATAAGGAATCCTACGCCCTGTGGGCGCGGATCACGTATAGGAATCCTACGCCCTGTGGGCGGGTCACGGTATAAGGAATCCTACGCCCTGTGGGCGGGGTCACGGTATAGAATCCTACGCCCTGTGGGCGGGGTCACGTATAAAGGAATCCTACGCCCTGTGGGCGGGTCACGTATAAAGGAATCCTACGCCCTGTGGGCGGGTCACGGTAAGGAATCCTACACCTGTGGCGCGTCAGGTATAAGGAATCCTACACCCTGTTGGCGGGGTCACGGTAATAAGAATCCACGCCCTGGGATGTTCTGTTTATAGAAATCCTTCCTGGTTTTTTCAGAATCCATTGTGATGAATTTATCACCCTGTTTGAGAAGCAGTACCCAGAATCCTCGGAACTCCATACAGGTATGTGGGCTGGTGAGATAGACTGGAAATTCTATTCATATAAATAAATAATTTTGCATTCAAATGATTTGCTGTCTTCTCTCAGGCTAGCTGTTTAAGTGCTTCCGTGACCTGTTCAATGCGGCTTCATCAAGACCAGCGCCCTATGGGATCTGCCATTACCCCTCATCACGGCGATCTACGCTATAGACTGGATGTTGAAGTGGGATACAGACCGGGAAGGTAAGCATTCTAATGGATATTGGAGTAACGGGGTCTAGTTTGTATTGGGAGTAGAATACTGACTTCTATATTAACTTTCAATCATCAAATCTATCGAACGTCTTAACATCGTGTTGGTTGGCCTATTGCTGTCTGGCCCCATTCATTTCACGGTCACAGGTGGTTCATTGGACATTACAGAAGGTAAAATTCTAGTGAATGGCCACTTTCTATGTGGCATTGAAATGGGAGGAGCTAAGGGGACCTGGGAGGGTAAATCAAGGATATGGTTGGAGTTTGACTAGAGCAGGCCATATTTGTACATCAACCAACATTGTAAAATACCCATAATGCTCTTTATTTTATCCACGCACGGCCCAAAACCCAACATGGTCGTTAATTTGCAAATGTGCGTCCGTAAATTACCAACCTTTCTGCGTATTAACCCTTTCAGGGCTGGTTTCTCTCTAACCACCTGGACACAATTGTAAACGCTTCTTTTTGGTTTCCAGGGAAACGTGTGATGCAACCACAGATTTTGGAAGTGAACTTTAACCCCACTGTGCTAAGCCGCAAGTACCACCCGACCTTTTTCAATGACCTCTTTAGCACGCTGTTCTTGGACGAGCCCGATAATCGACACGGCACGGCCATTGTCTAGTCCTGGGGATCGGTCAGTCATCCTGCGATCGTCTCTGCAATTCCTCTGATCTCGGCATTTAATCCCTTTAACGCACTTTTTATGTATCGGAAACACTAAGCGTCTTAACGGCTAGCTACGTCTGCTGCTTAATAACGGATCGCTGAGGATTCGGGATGTTTAGTTGTACAGCTGCAAGGAGAACCTATGATGCACTGTAATCGAAATGCAGACATTAACCTGTTGCATTCCATCATCTCTCTATTTAGGATGTATGGGTTAAGTCGGAGCCATTTCTGGAATCGGTTATATTTCACTTGTTGAATCTGTTACGGAGATTTTTTTTCCTTGTTGCCTTCGATGAAATTCATTCAATACCCTGTTGTTTTCTCAGTTTGGTCATTCCCGGGGGGGATGCTGGGAGTTGTAGTTTAGACCACAGATGCATTCACACACTATGGGCGGTATTTAAAAAACATGGTGGCCACACTGTCCCTTAAGCTGGTACAAGATTGTTCGTCATTTTCTTCGATTTGGTGTAAATAAAATAGGACGATTTTAGGGCACGGCCACACTGCAACGCAAACGATTTCACGTGCGATGTTGTTGTTCTAAATATAAACCATTATACCATTATAAACCACCCAACCGAACCATTGTACTAAATATAAACCATTATACCATTATAAACCACCCAACCGAACCATTGTACTAAATATAAACCATTATACCATTATAAACCACCCACCGACCATTGTACTAAATATAAACTAATATACTTATAAACCACCCAACGAACCATTGTACTAAATATAACCATTATACCATTATAACCACCCAACCGAACCATTGTACTAATATAAACCATTATACCATTATAAACCACCAACCGAACATTGTACTAAATATAAACCATTATACCATTATAAACCACCCAACCGAACCATTGTACTAAATATAAACCATTATACCATTATAAACCAACCCAACCGAACCATTGTACTAAATAACAGATTACTCTTGTCTTTTACTGGCTGGTTTTAGGGAATTGACTTGAAGACTCCAGATCCTTGAGAAATACAGACAAATGGCCGTTTCCTCTGGCAGTCACATGTGTATGGACGCTGGGTCTGACGCCGTTAGTTGATCCACCCTACAATACCCCACAGAGTGACCATACATGTGTGATTGTAATTAAAGGCCCATTCCAATCATTTGTACAGGACATATAGAGGACTATGGGCCGTATTTATATAGCATCGTAATCAGTAACGCCATAGCGATCTTTTTATTTAGCACTGCGTCGTAAAATATTATGTTAGTGTCTATATCATTGCATGTGAATGTGAATGACCGTATAATTATATCATCCGTCTATATTGTTACACATGATTGGAAATGAAAGCCTAGTAGTGTAATGGTCGGTATACTGGTCACCATGTACGTTACTTACCGATAACGATGCCTTAGAAATGCGACTCTATATTCTTTCATTGGTTTGGTGGCCACACTCTCTCACTCCACCTACTGCCTACTAGTTGTATTGCACTAGGAAGTTCACACCTGGCAGATTGTAAGGGGAAAATTTGTTAGAAACAATTAAAGGGACCATACAAGTCAAATTATAATCATTTTTACAAAAGCTAGAGAGATTAGGCTAAAAATATTTATTCACTTATTAAAGGGAAACTACAATAAAAAAAATTGTTTTCTTCATTATCCACATTATAGGGGTCTGCGTATCTCTTTCTGGGTGGCATAATGCCAGTTATTACCTACACATGCCTGTGATTGGTGCTATTGAAATTCTTCCTATTTACAAAAGTGGCATCATTCTCCGTGGCCTCAGGCCATAATCTATTTGTCCTATATGAGCAAGTTTTATAGATGGAAACAGCGTGATCTTTAGTTACAGTGTAGATACAATTAACCCCTGGGTGACAGAATGATGTCATAAACCAGTGCTTTCCAGCAAACATTTTTTTGGGTTTTTTTTTTTAAATGAAAGGTCAAATTCGCGTTAAATTGTCAAGAAGTCACTTGTTTCATGTGTAAAAGTGAAATGCACCTTTTGAGAATAACTTGTAATATACAACGACAAAGTGTACAGAGGTCTTTTTAGTTGTAACTATTTAAACTTTTCGTATTCACCAATAAAGTTAAAAAAATGTATAAAAAAAAAGAAACAAAAAAAAAAAACACTCAAGGTCCAATATGTAAAACATCAGAAGATCCTTTTGAATTATAACTGTATTATACTCTAGACGAGTGGCCATACGCTGTACCATAAAATAATGTTTGCATCTAAATTGCCGAGATTGTAATTAAAGTTGACTTTAATTTTACAGTCCTTTGTGTTTTGTGTGTGATTGCTTTAAACTAAAGAATAAGAAATTAGAAGGGAGATTCAATAAAAGTTCTTATTTAAAATGGTGCTAATTTTGCCCCAACCAATCAGATCTTATTTAACATTTGATGAAGCTAACATCTGATTGGTTGGGGCAAAATTCGCACCATTTTTAACGATAAAAAGGGACCTCGGAACAGTAAGTGTCAATATATAAACTATATAACGGTTTCTCCAGTAACTTGGCCCCTGACGTTCTTTGGTCTGTAGGCAGTACAGTAATTTATTTGCCTTGTAGATGATCTATCTCTGATTCTGGTAAATTACGTGAGTTCTCCATTTAAGAAACAACGTTGCATGCGATTGCGCTTTAAAATGGTGATCGCATGCGATTGCACAAACGCAGCGGATTCGTACACGCAATCGCATTTGCAGAACAGTGTGGCCGTGTCCATAGACTGAATTTCTTCCTTAACTACCTAGTATTTTATTTCAAGCAGACAAATTCCTATGCACATCCATCAGCCAGGGTGCAGAGCCTTCCAACCAGACCCCTTGGGGTTAATGGTATCCAATTTTAGCAATAGTACATGGAAGGTCGCACACCAAGGTGTAAATTGTGAACTCTTTATTGAACCATAACACAACGTTTCGGAGGGTTCCACCCCCTTCATCCGGTGATTATTTACCGATCTGTGAGCCATGATCTACCTGTAGATGGTTTCACCGAAGAGCCCATTGCTGTACCTTGGTTTCAGCTGGAACTACATTAAAGGGGAAGTTCTCGAATGCAAAGTATATTATCCTTATCCCACTAATAATGATCTGACTATCCACATACATATAATAAATGCTTCCCAAGTACTAACCCTTAATAGTCTGTGTTACGGTCTCAGTCCCTGGGTGGATTCAGTTGCTCAGTAGAGATCTGAGTGTGTGTGACACGTCCAACAGCCAATCAGTAGAAATTACTGTTAGGAACATTCCAAAGATGTGGTGCATTCTGGGAAGAAGAAGGACTGTTACAGAACCTGAAATGTCAGCTCACTACTGACCATTGCAACGGGTTGTTATGTATGATTACATATATGTAATATGTAGATTTACCAAGGTATGTATAATATAAATATATTTTTTTATTTGAACTTCCCCTTTAAATGGTGTATTTTTTAATTTGACTGTGACCCATTCTGCCTCTTTATTTGTAAATACTGCCCCTGGATTAGGGCCATTTATTGACCCCAGTTTTGTTTAATTCCGTGTTGATCTTATTTTGGAAAGAATTTTGTCAGTGGATTTGTTGCCCTTTAAACATTCCAGTGTCGTGGGAGGGCAGACTGTGTGGGTGTAGTTTAAAGGGACCAAGCACGTGATCATCCCTTCCTTCATATTACAACTGACATGTCTCCGCCCATTATCCTCCCTCTGTCTCCGCCCTAACCAATCCCACGTTCTATTTTTGCAGCAAACCCACCCACCACGTAGCTCCTCCCACCCACGTGGCTGCTTTTCTTCCGGGTTGGTGTGTCAGAGGCAGCATGGCTGATCCTGTCTCCGCACGGGGGGATGATGAAGGGTTTTCCGGGTTCCTGTCCGTGCACCAGGCGGCGCTCACAGCCTCCGGGGTCCCTCAGCTATACTGGGCTGCTTTGCACCGCAAACTGCAAGGGGAGGTAAAACATCTGCTGTATGGAGTGTACAGGGACAGTGAGTAGGTGATGGGGGCCCAGTATAGATGTACAGCTGAGCAGTCTGGGAAATAAATAAAATCAAATGTTTATGAACTGCAACTCTCAGCCTCTCTGACAGCCCAACACTGCACATTCTAATAATAATGATAATCTGGAATGTGTGTGAGGCCCCTTTAAGGTTTGGCCCCAGGTGACAGGGCCCAGTGCCTTCCCTGGGGTTTATTGGTAATTTCCGCATGTTCACTGGCAGCCGCCAATAATGGGTTAATGTCCAACCCCCCTGTTCTAGCTCATTGCGTGGGCATGGAAAGGGGCACAGGGTCAGATCAACAGGAAAGGTGGATCAGGAAAAAGGTGGCGCACATTTTATTCTTATTAAACAAGGTCTGGGCGTCTGTGCAGGACTCCGCTGGGTTAATCTGTTGGCAGTGCATAATGTCCCTGTACTGAATCATGCCACCCATAATACCTATCGGCATCACAACATGCCCAGACCAGCCCAGGAAGTACAAACATGTTCACAACAGCTGGGTACAGGCCTGCAGTGCAATTAAATTTATTTTTATTTAAATACCAGTTCCATACCACAGTCTTGGTACGTAGCCATTTTATCATACGATGTTCCCCTGAATACGATTGGCCGTATCACCCACGTGACTGTACATAACCCAATTAACATCATTAATCACCCAAATAAGCACTCGGAAGCCAACATGATCTCTCTGGATAAGAGAATTTTGGGCCCTTTTTATAGGATCGTTAATGTCTGATAGCGATCCTTTATAGCGGTGAAAAAACTACCACTAGTAGCGAAAATCTTTGGGTGAAAACACAGATGCAGGCCACTATTTTACGCTGCCTGTTATCGCCCAATAGACATCAATGGCCCGATAATGGATGGTTCCAAATACTGGCCAGTACTTTAGCCATGGTTGGGGAAAAAAAGTCTGCTACTAGTGGTAGATTTCCAACAGCATTAAAGGATCATTAGCGGACATAACTGATAACAATCATTTCTAAATGGGGCCATTTCTGTATCGCTTGGCCCCCCTGGGGTTCTTCAGGAGGTTGAAGTGAACTAGGTTTTCTGTTGCTGTGTGTACTCCCATTTCTTCTGTCCGCTAGATTTTCGACGCTGGGGAGATATTCGGCGTGATGCTGGTGGAAGAGGCAGAGGAAGGAGATGGAGGGATGGAAGATGAAAAGAGCAAGAAGCAGAATCCCGGGACTGAACAGAATTTCAAAGTGATAATTACCAATGAGAATGGGCTCAAAGCTTCGGATCCTGACAGGTGATCATCCGCGTTAATTGTCATTCGTCCGTTATAAAGATCCGTCACATGGACACCCTGTAGGTTAACTCCACCCTGTGTAAACAATTCAGTACATGGATTTTAACCCTGTGTTACCCATGTAGTTCAGCCCCTAATTAACTCCCAACTTCCCCTCCTACCTTCTGTGATTACTATCTTGCTTTGACTCCCAAGATCCAATTCTAATCATCCAGATCTTCATTCCAGCTCACGCATTCCATACGCGACTTTATTTGTGGAATCCAATAGCGAAGATTCAAAACTAACCCGTGAGCGGAACTTTCTGTATCATTTTATATAGTGTGGCCGGTCACTTTGCGGTGGTCCAGGCTCCCTCTATCTGTATATACAAGCGGCTTTAACCCCTATAGCCATGTTAAATCTGATTCCAGTGTAAACCTCCCTTTACCTTTAGCCGATCTATTGGGAAGGTAAAGTAGAATGTCGGTACTTACTGTGCTCCAATGTATCTTTCAGCATCTTCCTGATAGACCACGCTTGGACGTACCGAGTCGACAACGCACGCCAGCAACTGAATCAAGTTCCAGGGCTTTTACATCGTATGGCCAATCTCATGGGGATTGAGTTCCATGGAGAGATCCCGGATGAGGGGGTTGTAGAGGATGTTCTGCAGGAAATGTGGAAGTACAACCAGACTTACCAGCTGTCTCGTGGGGTAAGGGAATGGCTTCCTCCGGACCGACCTTGCAATTTTATATGATATTGTGAAGAGTGTTTGGGCATCTTACAATGTACATTAAGGTTAACTTTACCCTAACTGCTTACGTCTATTAAAAGGCTGTTACTTCCCGGAAATTTCCCTTGGTCGTGGTCGGCCTCCTTTAGAGCCAGTCAGCCGCAGTTTTCTGGAATGTGACAGTCCTGATTGATCTCCCTATACTCTATACTTTCTATAGACAGAACGATCAGGACTGTTTGAAAGATAACGGTCAGGATCCACAAGCCTCTTGTCAGCCAAGTTTAATTCATATATTCAATTTCCCATTTTTGCAGTCGGCGGAAGAGCAGGTCCCTGTTTGGTACATTATGGATGAGTTTGGCTCCAGAATCCAACATTCAAATGAGCCGACGTTTGGCACCGCCCCTGTGTTCTACGCCCCTCACCAAATAGCTTACACGGTACTCTGGCCTCTCAGAGATGTTGGCAATGGCGGTAAGAAAGGAATCGGTTACATGGTTACAATATTTACACGTTAAAGATTATTTTCTGCCGTAAACTTTTCTGGCAAATTCATTCTGGAGCAATTTTACCCCAAATCTTTGTTTTTTCAATCCTAGACTCCCTTGTTTTGGTTAAATCATTATTGGAGCTGATCAGACAGGATTTATACCAAGATTAAAACATTAAACCTCATAAGACATTATAGAATTCTATGTAAACTTGTCTCATTTCAGAGGAGGTGACGCGGGATTACACGTATGGAGAATCCGAACCGTTAATCCGAAATTGTCGCTTATATCCGTGGTGCCCCGTAGACTTAACGCATGTTCATTGTGACACCCCTGAACCGCCCGACAGTCACTACGAGGTGAGATGGAAGCATGGTGTGGTTGGATTTGGTAGTGCTGTGCTGCCCTGTAACTCCTAACCCTGCTGGTAACACCAAGCCGGTTAGACTGACTGTCCAATGTTTAAAGCTTAAAGGGGAAGCAGTCGTACCTGTAGAAGCCGACCAGGCAATTATTTTTCGAGGGCTGATTACTATTGGCTACCTTGTAATCCTATGTCTCGGATATAGTTGGTTGGTAATACACTTATACACTCTGACGGGGGATCTGGACTCTCCCAGGTAGTGGTAGGGGATGAAGCAGCCTTTATAATTGGAGGAGGGAGGAAGATAGAGCTAGGTGATAAGGCCAAGTGACGGACATGGGTAATAGGGGGGGGGAGGCGCCATGTAGCACATTGTAAATTGATAACCATTTTGTCCTGTTTTGTAGGGTATTTTTTCCGAGAACAAAGAAACGTTACCCCTTCCCATAGAGCCAGAAGTTCACGCCAAGAATAAAATATTCAAGTAAGTCCCTGCTAGTGTCAGATCAGTAGAATTCCAGGGAGATAAACGCAGGGATGCGAGAGGCCTGTCCATATCCAGTTAAAGGGATAACTTTATCTTTATACCTGCTTTTATTGGTTTTGGGCTATTAAAGTACTTTCCCTTTAACACAGGATTTACACCGATATGGAGCAAGTGCTGAACGGAGTGGATCACCCGCGGTTTGTGTTTACCGACGATGAAAAAGAAGCCGACATTCTGTTCAACTTCTCTCACTTCAAAGACTACAGGTATGAGATTCTTTATATTGGGATTCCCAGAATGCTAGTGGGTGGTTGAAAGCATGCTGGATTGTGATGGATTCCCAGAATGCTAGTGGGTGGTTGAAAGCATGCTGGATTGTGATGGATTCCCAGAATGCTAGTGGGTGGTTGAAAGCATGCTGGATTGAGATGGATTCCCAGAATGCTAGTGGGTGGTTGAAAGCATGCTGGATTGTGATTGGAGGATCTTGTATGCAAGTTTAAACACCCTGATCACTAGTGCAGGGGCCTGTTTGAAAACAAATTTCCTTTTGTATATCAACCTGATCCATTGCTCATTGTTGACCGTTTTATCGTATGACCAATTGCAACAAGTTTTTCATGACGTGCTTTAAATGAATTGCAAGGCCGACATAGAATATTTTCCTTTACTTTTAGTTATTTGGAAACCATCTTGTTTTTCCGATAGGAGTTTAAGTACAGAGAGGCCCCACGTTCTACTCAATCAGTTCCCCTGTGAAAACCTTCTCACCGTTAAAGACAGCCTGGCCTCCGTCGCCAGGAGAGCTGGTGGACTGGAAGGGCCAAAATGGCTGCCACGCACCTTTAACCTAAAGACGGAACTACCACAGTTTATCAGCTGTTTTAAGCAGCGCGAGCAGCGGTAGGAATAAAAATCTTTATTTTTTTCACGGTATTGCAGTTTGGTGTTTAATAGACCAAGGGAATCTGTGAACTCCAGTCAACGATGATGGCAGCCATGTTTCTTTATCATTTCGCTTCTGCAGGGGACAGAATAATCACTGGATATGTAAACCGTGGAATTTGGCACGTGGCCTGGACACCCACGTAACCACAAACCTCTCTTACATCATTCGGCAGCGAGAGAGCACACCAAAGGTTGGGACGTTATTGGGTTATTTTAAATCTTATTTCTCCTTTTCATTTTTTATCTACTTTTTTTAAAGAGCCACAAATGGGAATATTCACGGGATATAAAATTTGCCATTTTTAAGGGTTTAATAGAATTTCCAGTGTTTTAAAGGGAATCGTTACCCTAGACCCGATATTGGCTTCATATATTGCCTGAAACTGTATGTGAAAAAAAGCTGCTAATCTTACTACATTCTGTGCTCTGGTCACTTAGAAATTATCAGGGAGATTCAATAAAAGTTCTTATCGTTAAAAATGGTGCTAATTTTGCCCCAACCAATCAGACGTTAGCTTTCAAATGTTAAATAGGATCTGATTGGTTGGGGCAAAATTAGCACCATTTTAAGCAATAAGAACTTTTATTGAATAACCCCGCTTATCGCTAAAAATGGTGCTAATTTTTCCCCAACCAATCAGATGTTAGCTTTCAAATTTTAAATAGGATCTGATTGGTTGAGGCAAAATTAGCACCATTTTAAACGATAAGAACTTTTATTGAATCTCCCTGAATGTTCCAAAGTGGGCAGTGAGCAAGCAGCCATGTTGTCTCTCTCATATTGTCCACGCCCCCCCCCCCCCCCCCGACATACAGTTTCGGGTTATATGAAGCCAATGCCGTGTTCAGGGTTCAGTGTCCCTTTTAACATGCCTGGCTTTCTGCAGGTTGTATCCAAGTACATAGAAGATCCGGTTCTCTTCCACCGTAATGACGTCGGGGCGGTGAAGTTCGATATCCGGTACGTGGTCCTGCTGCGGTCCGTGCAGCCACTGAAACTCTACGCCTACGACGTCTTCTGGCTCCGATTTGCCAACAGGTGATGTATCCGTTATACATGGAGTTAAGGCTCTTCTATTTAACGGACTCTCAGAGGGATAACCGCCATTTTAACCCTTTACTACGTAAACCTTAGAACTATTAGCGACATCCCACCTCCGCCGTATTCCTAACAATGTAACGTTTCTATGTGACATTGTATCAATGCGTTTCCTTTAATCCTGGCATTTCCCAACAGGCCGTTTGCCCTGGATGAGTTGGACAACTACGAGAAACATTTCACAGTGATGAATTACACCGCCGGCGCTGAACTGAAACAGGTTAGTGGAGGGGGAAAGGAAATTATTTAACTTTGCCACAGGGTGGCGCTCGCACGACTTTACCTTTGGATGCAATGTGGGTGGGGTCACGGTATAAGGAATCCTACGCCCTGTGGGTGGGGTCACGGTATAAGAAATCCTATGCCCTGTGGGTGGGGTCACGGTATAAGGAATCCTACGCCCTGTGGGTGGGGTCACGGTATAAGAAATCCTATGCCCTGTGGGTGGGGGTCACGGTAATAAGAAATCCATACGCCTTGTGGGGGGGGGTCTCGGTATAAGAAATCCTACGCCCTGTGGGTGGGGTCTCGGTATAAGAAATCCTACGCCCTGTGGGTGGGGTCTCGGTATAAGAAATCCTACGCCCTGTGGGTGGGGTCACGGTATAAGGAACCCTTTGCCCTGTGGGTGGGGTCACGTTATAAGATCCTACGCCCTGTGGGTGGGGTCACGGTATAAGAAATCCTACGCCCTGTGGGTGGGGTCACGGTATAAGAAATCCTACGCCCTGTGGGTGGGGTCACGGTATAAGAAATCCTACGCCCTGTGAGCGGGGTCAAGGTACAAGAAATCCTACGTCCTGTGGGTGGGGTCACGGTACAAGGAATCCTGCGCCCTGTGGGCGGGGTCACGGTATAAGGAATCCTACGTCATGTGGGTGGGGTCACGGTATAAGGAATCCTACGCCCTGTGGGCGGGGTCACGGTATAAGGAATCCTACGCCCTGTGGGCGGGATCACGGTATTAGGAATCCTACGCCTGTGGGCGGGGTCACGGTATAAGGAATCCTACGCCCTGTGGGCGGGGTCACGGTATAAGGAATCCTACGCCCTGTGGGCGGGGTCACGGTATAAGGAATCCTACGCCCTGTGGGCGGGGTCACGGTATAAGGAATCCTACGCCCTGTGGGCGGCGTCACGGTATAAGGAATCCTACACCCTGTGGGCGGCGTCACGGTATAAGGAATCCTACACCCTGTGGGCGGGGTCACGGTATAAGGAATCCTACGCCCTGTGATGTTCTGTTTATAGAAATCCTTCCTGGTTTGTTTCAGATCCATTGTGATGAATTTATCACCCTGTTTGAGAAGCAGTACCCAGAATTCCCCTGGAACTCCATACAGGTATGTGGGAGCTGGTGAGATAGACTGGAAATTCTATTCATTAAAATAAATAACTTGCCATTCAAATGATTTTGCTGTCTCTTCAGGCTGAGCTGTTTAAGTGCTTCCGTGACCTGTTCAATGCGGCTTCATCAAGACCAGCGCCCTATGGGATCTGCCATTACCCCTCATCACGGGCGATCTACGCTATAGACTGGATGTTGAAGTGGGATACAGACCGGGAAGGTAACGCATTCTAATGGATATTGGAGTAACGGGGTCTAGTTTGTATTGGGAGTAGAATACTGACTTCTATATTAACTTTCAATCATCAAATCTATCGAACGTCTTAACATCGTGTTGGTTGGCCTATTTGCTGTCTGGCCCCATTCATTTCACGGTCACAGGTGGTTCATTGGACATTACAGAAGGTAAAATTCTAGTGAATGGCCACTTTCTAATGTGGCATTGAAATGGGAGGAGCTAATGGGGACCTGGGAGGGGCTAAATCAAGGATATGGTTGGAGTTTGACTAGAGCAGGCCATATTTGTACATCAACCAACATTGTAAAATACCCATAATGCTCTTTATTTTATACCACGGCAGCCAAAACGCCAACATGGTCGTTAAATTTGCAAAATGTGCGTCCGTAAATTACCAACCTTTCTGCGTATTAACCCTTTCAGGGCTGGTTTCTCTCTAACCACCTGGACACAATTGTAAACGCTTCTTTTTGGTTTCCAGGGAAACGTGTGATGCAACCACAGATTTTGGAAGTGAACTTTAACCCCGACTGTGCTAGAGCCTGCAAGTACCACCCGACCTTTTTCAATGACCTCTTTAGCACGCTGTTCTTGGACGAGCCCGATAATCGACACGGCACGGCCATTGTCTAGTCCTGGGGATCGGTCAGTCATCCTGCGATCGTCTCTGCAATTCCTCTGATCTCGGCATTTAAATCCCTTTAACGCACTTTTTATGTATCGGAAACACTAAGCGTCTTAACGGCTATGCTACAGTCTGCTGCTTAGATAACGGATCGCTGAGGATTCTGGGATGTTTAGTTGTACAGCTGCAAGGAGAACCTATGATGCACTGTAATCGAAATGCAGACATTAACCTGTTGCATTCCATCGATATCTCTATTTAGGATGTAATGGGTTAAGTCGGAGCCATTTCTGGAATCGGTTATATTTTCACTTGTTGAATCTGTTACGGAGATTTTTTTTCCTTGTTGCTTCGATGAAATTCATTCAATAACCCTGTTTGTTTTCTCAGTTTGGTCATTCCCGGGGGGGGATGCTGGGAGTTGTAGTTTAGACCACAGATGCATTCACACACTATGGGCGGTATTTAAAAAAACATGGTGGCGCACACTGTCCCTTAAGCTGGGTACAAGATTGTTCGTCATTTTCTTCCGATTTGGTGTAAATAAAATAGGACGATTTTAGGGCACGGCCACACTGCAACGCAAACGATTTCACGTGCGATTTTGTTGCGTTTGCGCTTTCATTATATATAGAAAAACGCAAAGCGCAATTGCACCCGAAAACGCAAGTTTTCGGGGCGTTGCCGCGATTCCAATGATCAGAAAAAAATACATGCGCGAACGCAAGAAAATCGCGACTGTGGCCGCCTTGGAGCATATAGAATCCTATAAAGTGACTGCGATGCAGAAATTAGTCAGTACTTAATGCACTTTGCTGTTTTCAGCTTCCTCAGGAATTTTACAATCAAACGGAGATTCAATAAAAGTTCTTACTGTTAAAACTGGTGCTAATTCTAACCAATCAGATGTATAGTTTCAAAGATCTGATTGGTTGGGGCAAAATTAGCACCAGTTATAACAATAAGAACTTTTATTCAGTGTACTGGTGTTTTTATATATAAATATGTCTCTGTATTTCTTACCTTATGGGTCACTTTAGTTTTAAAGACTCCGATGTTAATGTGGCTTTATAGTTTTTATTTACTGTGCTGGTAGCGATATATTAACTCCGTAAATAAGGCAAGATTGGTAAATAGAACTGTAAAACTGGTTTTTAGTGCTGGAGGCCCCTGCGCATACGAAAGAATGTGACAGACACATCGGCTGCCAGACCCAGTTTAACTTCATGTAAACGACATAGTTACAAATATAAACAAAGGTGTAATACAAGTTCTATTCTCGCTTGTCCTTGTTATCCCTCCAGACGCAGTAGTTGAGAGAAGAGGCCAGCGCCAACCAGGCAAGGTAGGGGAACATCAGGTAGGCAGCGGTGTGGTTAATGGAATACCATGATATGGTTGTAACGGCGGCTGTTTTCGTCAAAAGGATTAAGTCAACAAGCCCCTACACGGTAAAAACACAAGTTACCATGTTAATACTGCGTTATTTTTACGCCATCGTTACTTTAACAATCTTTTATAAATTTCACCCAACCCAATTGTGTTTATTAGAAATTTCCAACAGAATGTACACCATAAAGTCTTTCAGTACAGAAATCCCCTAGCTCAGAGATCTCGCACACGCTCAGTACGATTCATCCAGAGGAATGCTCCAATCTGATACTTTGTTTACGGACTTGACATTTTGAGCGATTTCGATTGGATCACTCAAAATGGCGAAACCCATTTTCCAGATCGAATGCGCAACAACGTAGAGGAGTTTATCAGAAAAACGAAGATCGGGCCAGGCGCAAAATTTTCAACGACCCCGTCTTCGGTCCCGATCTCTCCGTGGGTTTCAAGCAGAACTCTGCTATATGATCGAGGCCTCAAGGTCAAGTGGTGCTTCTGATCGGATTTCCGATTCCGATTGGAAGAACATCTGCCCGTTTATAGCTTTAAGGCCATACAGTAAGAATACGGTACACTTGCACATGTACAGGGTTTTTAGTACAGCGCCCCCAAGTGGCGCTTTATAAATAAAGCTGTACACATATAGAACTATAGAATGTTTGGCCACCTCTGGTCACAATTGGGAGAAAATGTAATGAATTCGGTAAAACGTACCCATCCCATTTTATGAGCCCCAAAGAAAATCGGAGTCCAAGCCCAGTTCAGCGCCAGTTGAGTTGCGTAAAGTCCAAGAGGAACCACCGCTTTGTCTGTTAATCCCCCCAGCTCCTTGTAGATCAGGTATGAACCGTATCTATGGAGAGACACAGCAGTAATTAACCTACGGCCCCTCCTGTATTCAATACATTGTTCAATGGGAAACAACTTTCTAATTCAATGTAAAATGACTTTTCTTGCCAACATCTATTTTGGGGCAGTCACACCTCACTCGGTCCTAAAACCCTACTTACCCTGGAGAGGGGGCGGGACTGCCCCACCCACATAGCACTGCCATACCTACCCCATGGAGGTGTATAACCCGGTCCACACGGGGCCAAACATCCAGTTTGGTGGACGCCATGAGGGTTTCACCAGTGTAGCATACCAGGTTTTCACCTCTTTCCTGGTTATTAATCCTCCCATTATTCCACCGACATGAGGGAGGAGAGTAAGACCGACGGCTGGAACCCAGGATGGCATCGTGAACGGTCAATCCTGAAACAAAGGAGTCAACATTTTATTACCATGGTAATCTGGTGCTGAGACCTGCACCAATCGCAGCCCTCGGTCAGAGCCCTGCACCAATCGCAGCCCTCGATCAGAGCCCTGCACCAATCGCAGCCCTCGGTCAGAGCCCTGCACCAATCGCAGCCCTCGGTCAGAGCCCTGCACCAATCGCAGCCCTCGCTCAGAGCCCTGCACCAATCGCAGCCCTCGCTCAGAGCCCTGCACCAATCGCAGCCCTCGCTCAGGTTATTAAATGTAATAACAGACTGAATTATGCAACAAGGGGAACTTAACTGCAGTAGCCCAGTACAAAGCTAACATCTGATTGGCTATCGCAGCTTAATATCAGAGGAAGGTTAGTGGCACCAGAAACTGCCCCGTTTAACCACATTTACTACTGTACGGTTCATATTATTGTTTTGAGCCCTTTAAAAAATATTTCTTCCCCCTCCACCCACCGTGAACAATGAACGAGGTGAACGCCACAGTCTTCGCTTAAATTTCAACACTGAAAAAAAGTGCAGCAGGTGGGATCGACCACTGGGATTGCACCAGAAATGTCAGGCCTGCTGGGATTCCTTCCCGGTGTTGAAAATAGGAACAAACACAATGCAATGTACTACAAGAGCCTTAATGAGGAGGGCGGGGCTATTATATAACAGGGCGGGGCCCCATAAGGAGCTGATCTGTCTAGTTGAGTAAAACATTCCCACAATGCCTTTATCTTAGTTATCCAACTGTGGGTCTGGGATGGGCAATTATAGAATCTGGTTTCTCCTTATTAACCCCTTCTGTGCCAACCAGTACAGCAGCCTCTAATCCTGTACCTTTAAATGAACACAAGCCAAATAAAAAGACCACCGCTCCTTTAACCCCATCGAAAATATTATTTCCTCCCACGTTTCCATTCATTGCATAAAAATAAAGGAGCTGCCATACTGACCATGTGTTGTACACACTCTTCATGGCGCAGGTCACGGAATAGGAGAAACAGGAAAGTCCATTATTGGGGCATTATTATAATTATTATAAACAATCAACATGCCCCCAGTGTTAACACCTGCACAGATATTATATAGACTCACTGTAGGAGCCCAGCAACGGCTTCCTAACTACAAGTCCCATCACCCCCTGTGGTATTCTGTTAACCTTCAGATACATTGTTATCATCAGTGTGTTGTGTAACGAGTAGAGTGACAGTTACATAAACAGCACATTGTCTCCATATTAACCCCTTAGCCCCCGGTCTCCATATTAACCCCTTAGCCCCCGGTCTCCATATTAACCCCTTAGCCCCCAGTCTCCATATTAACCCCTTAGCCCCCAGTCTCCATATTAACCCCTTAGCCCCCAGTCTCCATATAACCGGCCCTTAGCCCCCAGTCTCCATATTACCCCTTAGCCCCCAGTCTCCATATTAACCCCTTAGCCCCCAGTCTCCATATTAACCCCTTAGCCCCCAGTCTCCATATTAACCCCTTAGCCCCAGTCTCCATATTAACCCCTTAGCCCCCAGTCTCCATATTAACCTTTAGCCCCCAGTCTCATATTTAACCCCTATAGCCCCCAGTCTCCATATTAACCCCTTAGCCCCCAGTCTCCTATAATCCCTTAGCCCCAGTCTCCATATTAACCCCTTAGCCCCCAGTCTCCATATTAACCCCTTGCCCCCAGTCTCCATATTAACCCCTTAGCCCCAGCTCCATATTAACCCCTTAGCCCCCAGCTACCTATTAACCCTTAGCCCCCAGTCTCCATATTAACCCCTATCCCCCAGTCTCCATATTAACCCTTAGCCCCCAGTTCCATATTAACCCCTTAGCCCCGTCCCCATATTAAACCTAGCCCCAGTCTCTATTAACCCTTAGCCCCCAGTCTCAATATAACCCCTTAGCCCCAGTCTCCATATTAACCCTTAGCCCCCAGTCTCATATTAACCCCTTGCCCCCAGTCTCCATATTAACCTTAGCCCCCAGTCTCCATATTAACCCCTTAGCCCCCAGTCTCCATATAACCCCTTAGCCCCCAGTCTCCATATTACCCCTTTAGCCCCCAGTCTCCATATTAACCCCCTAACCCTCGATCTCCAATATAACCCTAAACTCGATCTCCATATTAACCCCCTAACCCTCGATCTCCATATTAACCACTTACCCCCAGGTCTCCATATTAAACCCTCACCCCCCCCCGGTCTCCATATTAACCCCTCACCCCCCCGGTCTCCATATTAACACATCACCCCCCAGGTCTCATATTAACCCTCACACACACACCCCGGTCTCCATATTAACCCCTCACCCCCCCCCAGGTCTCCATATTAACCCCCCACCCCAGGTCTCCATATTAACCCCCACACACCCCCTGTCTCCATATTAAACCCCTCACACACACACCCCCGGGGTCTCCATATTAACCCCCACCCCCTGTCTCCAATATTACCTTCACCCCCCCCCCCCCCCCCCCCGGTCTCCATATTAACCCCTCACCCCCCTGGTCTCCATATTAATCCCTCACCCCCCCTGGTCTCCATATTAATCCCCCCCGGTCTCCATATTGACCCCTCATCCCCTATTGATGCTTATTCTCTATTAACCCTTTATATCCCTCCCATCCCCACCATGTAACTCACCTTGGCAGCTCCCACCTTTCCAAGTCTCCAACTGCTGGGAACTTACAAACGAACTGCCAGGGAGGAGGGCGTGGTAAAGTCACGTGACGGTCGGGAAAGGCGGAGCTTTGGCAACCACTGGACGTTCCTCACCCGGAACTGGAAAAAGTGAGCGGCGGCCATGTTGGAAGTGGGCAACGTGTCTGTAGTTTATAGAATGACCCCGAATAACATTTTCTGTTTAATGGATAAAGTTTTGTTTGTTCTGTCAGGGGGGAGGGTTAGACTTGTTACTTATTATTTACATTGACTGCTTTCGGTGCAGTACCGCAAATCAACACTAGAGTGTTTAATTTAATTGATTGATACAATATTTTAGTAGTTGGGGAGTGCTGGGAGTTGTAGTTTTTAAACATCCGGAGGCTACGGCCACTCTGAAGCACGCACTGGACACCAGCAATGGGCACGCAAGTAGGGTTAGGCCACACTAACGTTTTTAGCGTGTTTGCGCACGTGATCGTGCATGCGATTATGGTTAATATGGAAATCGCGGGAACGCGAAATTTACCACCATTTCCGATGTGCACACGTTTGCGTTTTGCATGCACCAAACGCGTGACAACGCACGGAAATTGCACATGCGTGTGATAACGCTTGCGCGATTCGGTGCGTTGCTGTGCAGCTCAGACTTACTGAGAACAAAATGGAACTTTATCACTGATGGGTCTGATAATGATCAAACACGGCGCAGGGGAACCAGGAGAAAGTGGGTTTCACTTTCTAGGGGCCGTATTTATAAAGCCGCGGTATCACTTTTTAGCGGATCAGTAATTTACGCTCGGTTTAAAGATCGTTACTTTACAATACCGATTGTAAATCTACAACACCGAAATCGTAGCTTTACGATCCCCATAGAATACCATTACGGTATTTTACTACCACACGGTATTCTACGACCGAATGTTCATTAATATGATCCAACCCGCCTTTCACGCTCCACTGCCAATCTATTTACAGCTACCGATTCCCGCAACCTTATGTCTCACCCCCATATCCTCTAGACTGTAAGCTCTTTGGGCAGGATCATCTCTCCTATTGTATCACGGTATTGCTGTAAGAAACTCATCACTCCGTGTACTTATATAATGTATTACCTGTGTATGTTTTATGTATGACTTAGTCATACATTACATACAGGGTAATACATGTTATACAAAGTAATTGTAAAGAGCCACGGAAGATGTTGGCGCTATAATAATAATTAATGAACGGTCTGTTGAAAATGTACGATCACAGCCGTTCATTTACTACTGCAATCGTACATTAACTAACTGGCGATTTATAAATATGGCCCTGAGTGTGTTTAACTTTCTAGATTGGGAGAAAATGAAATTATTAGAAAAGGTTAAGCACCTGTTCATGCAGTTCTCAGCTTTGCCACCAGATGAAACTCTTGGATAATTAATTAACTTAAAGGGCATCTATACTGGAAAATAGGTTATTTTAAATTGACCATAACTGGGAACTATAATTCTTCCCAACCACCACTGTGTCATTTTTTTGTTGATCTGCCCCCTATTTCTTTAGATATCCAATCTAAAACTTCTTATATTTCAGCTGTCAATCAAGTTCCTTTCTCTCAAAAACTATTCTTCTTTGAGGAGTTTTACTGTAGCTGGAATGGTGACAGAGGAATGCTGTGTGCTGTGTGCAGGCTTGACAGTTGGTGTGTGGGTAAAGTCAGGTCAGATGGAAATGGGAGTGGTTAAAATAGGGAGGGGGGATACTGCTCCTAAACAAAATGTGTGCTGCATTGAAGGCATACAGCAACACATGCAAATCAGAGTAAGTGCTACTTACATGTATTCAATTATAGATTAAGATGAGGCAAAGTCATTTTTCAGTATAGTGTCTCTTTAACGTTTTAACCATAACTTTTATGGTGGTTATGGATGATACAATCACATCGTACGAGCCTATCGGCCGACAAGAAAAGAAAATGAACTGGAAAATAAAAAATATAAAACGATATTGTACGACCGCGATTGTTGCGTCTGATTAGAGTTCATCTCTGCACCCACAGGGTCCTAGGGCCCACCTTCCCGGGTTCTCACTATTTATAGTAATAAATAAAATATCCTCACAAATGACAAATAATCATTAGTTTATTTACAATAAGCACAAACACCTTTACAATTAGTTTTATTACAATCTGCCACTAGGGGCAGGATTCCCTCTGACTATATAAATAATGGCAGTTAAAATGTAGTCACTCAGTGGCGCGCTCTATACTGCATGTCCCCTGAACATTGACTGTGTCAGTCTTTTCTAGAGATTCATTGGCCAACCTGAAAGTGCCGTTTGCCTCGTCTTGGGCTGTTTGTGGCCAAATTTGATCCAATCCCCGAACAATAACAGTCTGTGTTTCCTGTTCTGCGCACCTGTACATCTCTGTTTGGAGACACCGTGCCCTGTATAGGGGGTAGGAATGTGCTGGATTGAATGCAGGTTTTGGGGCTACACTACACAGTGGGTTTGTTCATTCCTCCATGATACCCAACTATGAAATTGCCAGACACCCTTTCTCTTTAAGGGAGTTACTGGGGGGCTCAGTTCCCCTTTCTCATTATCTATCGCATCTCCCCAATATGGTACCAGACCCCAATCCATCCCAACAGCTTCATTTACTGTACTAGCCGGCATTTTTATTAAAGGGTCAGTATTTAAGTATCTGTAGTGTTATTTAGGTAGGGGTATCCTTATTTAAAGAATCAGTATTTAAGTATCTGTAGTGTTATTTAGGTAGGGGTATCCTTATTAAAGATTCAGTATTTAAGTATCTTTATGTTATTAGGTAGGGGTACTCTACCTAAGTCAGTATTAAGTATTTGTAGGTTATTTAGGTAGGGGTATCCTTATTTAAAGATCAGTATTAAGTATCTGTAGGTTATTAGGTATGGGGTATCCTTATTTAAAGATCAGTATTAAGTATATGTAGTGTTATTTAGGTAGGGGTATCTTATTTAAAGATCAGTATTTAAGTATCTTTAGTGTTATTTAGGTAGGGGTACTCTACCTAAGATCAGTATTTAAGTATCTGTAGTGTTATTTAGGTAGGGGTATCCTTATTTAAAGATCAGTATTTAAGTATCTGTAGTGTTATTTAGGTAGGGGTATCCTTATTTAAAGATCAGTATTTAAGTATCTTTAGTGTTATTTAGGTAGGGGTACTCTACCTAAGATCAGTATTTAAGTATCTGTAGTGTTATTTAGGTAGGGGTATCCTTATTTAAAGAATCAGTATTTACAGTTCTTTAGTGTTATTTAGGTAGGAGTACTCTACCTAAGATCAGTATTAGATCTGTAGTGTTATTTAGGTAGGGTATCCTTATTTAAAGATCAGATATTTAAGTATCTTTAGTGTTATTGGTAGGGGTATCCTTATTTAAAGATCAGTATTTAAGTATCTTTAGTGTTATTATGGTAGGGGTATTCCTTATTTAAAGATCGTATTTTAAGTATCTTTAGTGTATTTAGGTAGGGTACTCTACCTAAGATCAGTATTTAATTATCTGTAGTGTTATTAGGTAGGGTATCCTTATTTAAGATCAGTATTTAAGTATTAGTGTTATTTAGGTAGGGGTACTCTACCTAAGATCAGTATTAAGTATTCTGTAGTGTTATTTAGGTAGGGGTATCCTTATTAAAGTCAGTATTTATATCTGTGTGTATTTAGGTGGGTATCCTATTTAAAGATCAGTATTTATTATCTGTGTGTTATTAGGTAGGGGTTATGCTTATTTAAAGATCAGTATTTAAGTATCTTTAGTGTTATTTAGGTAGGGGTATCCTTATTTAAAGATCAGTATTTAAGTATCTTTAGTGTTATTTAGGTAGGGGTATCTACCTAAGATCAGTATTTAAGTATCTGTAGTGTTATTTAGGTAGGGGTATCCTTTTAAAGATCAGTATTAAGTATCTGTAGTGTTATTTAGGTAGGGGTATCCTTATTACGATCAGTATTAAGTATCTTTAGTGTTATTTAGGTAGGGGTACGCTACCTAAGATCAGTATTTAAGTATCTGTAGTGTTATTTAGGTAGGGGTATCCTTATTTAAAGATCAGTATTTAAGTATCTCCCAGTCCCATCTTTTAACACAATTATGCATGTGTATAGTGGGGACTCCGGGTACAGAGAGGAGAGCGTTGGCTCTTTGACAGCTCCCACTCACAGAGCAGAACAAGAGGTCGGAGCACTGTCTCCTACCTCCCTGGAAATAACATTTCAAAGGGCACAATTGTTTGGGGACTCTTTGCATGCCCTGTAATATTCCTGAGCCCAACTCTGGCGGAGCCTCTATCTGCAGATATTCTAAACCTTATAGTGTGAAGAAAAGAAACAACAGGTCACAGTTTTGGGGGGTAGATGGGGGGATTGTTATTCCCGAGGATTTTCATTAATCCGTAAGATGTTGGACATAACCAGATTGTAGCTGATCCAAAAAAGAACCTGGACTGGGCCTCGTGTCTCTGCTTTTTTATTCCAGAGATGGACGGCGTAGGTGGCCCTCAGCTTCCGGCTAGCTCCACTGGGCTGATGGACTCGAAATACTCCCTCCAGTTTTGCAACTACGACTGGGTTAAAATGCCTCTTGGGCGAGGACCGTGACACCCCGGCAGCCTCTACGGTCCTTAACACCTGCGGGATCGAACACCATCTCTTAAATACTCGCGTTAGAGCTGAGGTCCCTGGTGTCCGTAGATCCAGAAAGTTATAGGAGTTTGCGAAGTCTTCCATGCAATAACCATGACGGGTTTCTACGGGTAAAGTGAAGGTAGCGCCATTAGCGTGTAGATTGGACTGGGTCCCAAGGTGCATTGGTGATATTCGCCACGCTTCTGGGACACATAAAACGGTATCTAGATATATGCCGCCATATTTCCATAGAAATGGCAAAGCCGGCAGGCGTCGAAAGTATCGGCAAGTCGGTCAACTCTTTATGATGTTTAACGTCGTTGTACCAGGTATTTAAGGGGGTACCGGCAAAATTGGTCAAAGTCCAAGGGCACAAATGTCACAACGTTGGGAAACAATGGAAAAGTCGAAATCCAAGATTTGGGGACCTGAGGAATTTTGATTGACAAAGCCCCTCATCATGACGGTCACTCTAATGTTTGGGTGGATCCTTACAATGGATTCTACCGCCACAAACTGAAGCTGGATTGGTCCTCTCTGAAGTCTCCCACAAGAAGACTCCACCCCGAGGAGTGTCTCATGGGACGGATTGTGGCATTGGGTACAATGTTGGACATTTAACGTTTATTGGCCAATATTCTGGTCTTTTGATAAGTCAATGGCTTCATGTGCATAATAATTAGAAGCGGAACCAGGGTCAGAAGGAAAAAGATGAAGGTCCAGGACTTTTTTTATTCCAAACCTTGGAAGGACCAGCTGAGATGGACATTTTATCATATCTCCCGTCTGTGCAAAAGAATATAGAGAATATGGATCCCCTACTGTAAATTATATGGATATTAGAAGTCACTGAGGAGTTCTGTGTCCATATAAAGGTACACAGACACAGACTGAGTTATACAGGGAACTCTGGGTACCACTCAGTAATTATAAGGATAATGTATCCCCTACTAAATTATAAGGATATGTAGAAGTCACTGAGGAGTTTCTGTTGTCCATATAAAGGTACAAGGACACAGACTGAGTTATACAGGGAACTCTGGGTATCACTCATGTATTATAAGGGATAATGTAACCCCTACTGTAAATTATAAGGAATATTAGAAGTCACTGAGGAGTTCTGTGTCCATATAAAGGACAAGGACACGAGACTGAGTTATACAGGGAACTCTGGGTACCACCCTGCATTATAAGGATAATGTATCCCCTACTGAAATTATAAGGATATTAGAAGTCACTGAGGAGTTCTGTGTCCATATAAGGTACAAGGAGAAACAGAATGAGTTATACAGGGAACTCTGGTACCACTCTGTATTATAAGGGATAATGTATCCCTACTGTAAATTTTAGGATTTAGAAGTCACTGGGAGTTCTGTGTCCATATAAAGGTACAAGGACACAGACTGATTATACAGGAACTCTGGGTACCACTCATGTATATAAAGGGATAATGTATCCCCTACTGTAATTAGAAGGATATTAGAAGTCCACTGAGGAGTTCTGTGTCCATATCAAAGGTACAAGGGACACAGACTGAGTTTATACAGGGAACTCTGCGGTAACCACTCGTGTATTATAAGGGATAATATATCCCCTACTGTAAATTATAAGGATATTAGAGTCACCTGGGAGTTTCTGTGTCCATAAAGGTACAAGGACACAGACTGAGTTATACAGGGAACTCTGGGTACCACTCATGATTATTAAGGGATAATGTATCCCCTACGTAAATTATAAGGTTTCCATTCATATAAAATATACTTTGTTACAAACAATATTCCATCAGGGGCGAGATTAGTTTTTATGTTAGTCTCGTACCTGTTCCTGTTAATTCAGATCTATGGGGGGTTACTGGATTCTGGATTCACAGGACCCAAGGCAGCAAATCAGTGATCCACTGACCCTACTGGTTGTCAGTCTATGAGGTCGCAGGTTAACTGCAGTCTTGGTGGTAAGTGGAGGGTTCCAGTATAATCGCACATCATCAGAGGAGAACAGATCTAGACAGACATGAAACCTAATAAGACACTATAAAAACTGATTGATAACCCTCTCATAGCTACATTCATGTAGCATACTAAGGATCTTGGCAGGGGTGTTACTCATATACAACAGTAATAAAAGCTGGAAAACATTGTCTTAACATTGAGTCATGTGAACACTAGTGTAAATATAAAAATAAGGATGCCTGATGACATAGCAAGCATCCGTTATAAGAATAATTTACCGTGGTTTTAGTGTGTATGTACCTTTTTACTTATTAGGTAGACAGTCAGAAGGTATAGTGATGAAAGTTAATGATCTCTGCTTCCAGGGTTAATAACCTCACCACCCTGCATGCCCCTCTAGAGTTGTAACACTGCGTATTGAGCTTACTCAATAGACAGAATTCCTGGCTAAATTCTAGGATATGATTTATAGTTCTGGTTTGTACAAGAAACATAAATCTGCCATAGTCTAAAGTGTGCCAGGGCTGAGAGTCTTGCTACTAACGTTAAAGGTTCTTACACACACGCGATTGAGGTTCCCGACCCGCGGCGCACGATGTTTAGAAACGAGCGTTTCGTCCGTAATCGGCCCGTTTGTAGGCACTTTATCGTCTTGAAACGTACGTTCGGTCAGGGATCATTGACCAACCCCGACCTGACGGATCTCTGACCGAACGACCGCCTTCGGCCGATATAGTGCCTACACATGAGCCGATTATCGTCTGAAAGTTCGTCCTACACATTGTGCGTCCTGCACATGTGTACGAACCCTTTAGATTTCTGTTTCTCTGATAAAACCATCAAGTGAAAACGGTTTGTTGATGTGAATTATTATTAATCAGAACAGGGGACAGACAAGAGGCAGGAAATTACCTTTTCAGCATTGCATCTTCTCACTACTGCACTCAGAGATGTGATCCACGGCTTGTTATCAAAGGTTAAGACAGGATTTATCTAATCATATTCCGTGAAGATTCTAGCTTTGGTTTAAGAATACAGGGCCATATTTTTAAAGGTGTGAATGTTAGATTCCAATCATAAACTAGGTGCGTGTCGCATGATCTCCGATGAATTGTGCAAGTGGATATCAACGAGCGATTGTAGTGTGGCCTTAGTCTAACACTAGGTTGTCCAACAGCCTTGAAGATCCTGATAGTTAAAGGAGGTACAGGCAGCGGGAAAGAACCACATAGCAATCCCCATACAGGGACAATCTGTCACGATCTTATGTGTCTGCGTGGATTAATTTACCCTACGATAATAAAGACATACTGTAAGGGTTGTGTGCGATAAAAGGGATTGGACTGAACGCTCTTTGGGCCAGGGCCTGATAGGAATGGATAATTGTAAAGTACCACGTAATATTAATATATAAATACAAATTGTATATAGAGCGCACAATAAGCTACACCTTCATACTGTACTGTCTAAGGGATTTAGTGTTATTTAGGTAGGGGTACTCTACCTAAGATCAGTATTTAATTATCTGTAGTGTTATTTAGGTAGGGGTATCCTTATTTAAAGATCAGTTAAAGATCAGTATTTAAGTATCTTAAGTGTTATTTAGGTAGGGGTACTCTACCTAAGATCAGTATTTACGTATCTGATGTTATTTAGGTAGGGGGTATCCTATTTAAAGATAGTATTTAAGTATTCTGTAGTGTATTTAGGTTAGGTGTTTATTTTTTTGATGTTATATTTATATTTTTTTTTTTATTTATTATTTTATTTTTTATCCTTTTTTTTATCCTTTTTTTATTTTTTTATTTTTTGTTATCCTTTATTTTGTTTTATTATCTTTTTTTTTTATATTTTTTGTTTTTTTTTATCTTTTTTCTTTTATTTTTTTTTATTTTTAGTGGTTATTTTTTTTTTTGTTTATTTTGTTTTTTTTTGTTTTGTTTTATTTATTTATTTTTTTTTTTTTTTATTTGTTTTTTATTTTTTTATTTATTTTATTTGTTTGTTTTTGTTATATTATTTTTTTTTTGTTTTGTTTATTTTATTTTGGTTTTTTTTTTTTATCCTTATTTATTTTTTATAATCCTATTTTTTTTATTTTTTTTTTTTTTTTTTTTTTTTTTTTTTTTTACCTTATTTTGTTTTTGGTTTATCTTAGTTAAAATCAGTATTTATATCTGTGTTATTTGGTAGGGGTATGCTTATTTAAAGATCAGTATTTAAGTATCTTAGTGTTATTTAGGTAGGGGTATCCTTATTTAAAGATCAGTTATTAAGTATCTTTAGGTTATTTAGGTAGGGGTTACCACCTAAGATCAGTATTTAAGTATCTTTAGTGTTATTTAGGTAGGGGTACGCTACCTAAGATCAGTATTTAAGTATCTGTAGTGTTATTTAGGTAGGGGTATCCTTATTTAAAGATCAGTATTTAAGTATCTCCCAGTCCCATCTTTAACACAATTATGCATGTGTATAGTGGGGGACTCCAGGGTACAGAAGGGAGAGCAGTTGGCTCTTTGACAGCTCACCACTCACAGAGCAGAACAAGAGGTCGGAGCACTGTCTCCTACCTCCCCTGGAAATATACATTTCAAAGGGCACAATTGTTTGGGGACTCTTTGCATGCCCTGTAATATTCCTGAGCCCAACTCTGGCGGAGCCTCTATCTGCAGATATTCTAAACCTTATAGTGTGAAGAAAAGAAACAACAGGTCACAGTTTTGGGGGGTAGATGGGGGGATTGTTATTCCCGAGAGATTTTCATTAATCCGTAAGATGTTGGACAATAACCAGATTGTAGCTGATCCAAAAAAGAACCTGGACTGGGCCTCGTGTCTCTGCTTTTTTTATTCCAGAGATGGACGGCGTAGGTGGCCCTCAGCTTCCGGCTCAGCTCCACTGGGCTGATGGACTCGAAATACTCCCTCCAGTTTTGCCACTCGACTGGGTAAAATGCCTCTTGGGCGAGGACCGTGACACCCCGGCAGCCTCTACTGTCTCTTAACCTGCGGATCGAACACCATCTCTTAAATACTCGCGTTAGGAGCTGAGGTCCCTGGTGTCCGTAGATCCAGAAGTTATAGGAGTTTGCGAAGTCTTCCATGCAATAACCAATGAACGGGTGTCTACGGGTAAATGAAAGGAAGGCGCCATTAAGCGTGTAGATTGACTGGGTCCCAAGGGCATTGGTGATATTCGCCACGCTCTTGAGGACAATAAAATCGGTATCTAGATATATGCCGCCATATTTCCATAGAATGGCAAGCCGGCAGGCGTCGGAAAGTATCGGCAAGTCGGTCAACTCTTTATGATGTTTAACGTCGTTGTACCAGGTATTTAAGGGGGTACCGGCAAAAAGTTGGTCAAAGTCCAAGGGCACAATGTCAACGTTGGGGAAACAATGGAAAAGTCGAAATCCAAGATTTTGGGGACCTGAGGAATTTTGATTGACAACGCCCCTCATCATGACGGTCACTCTAATGTTTGGGTGGATCCTTACAATGGATTCTACCGCACACATAAACTGGAAGCTTGGATTGGTCCTCTCTGAAGTCTCCACAAAGAAGACTCCACCCCCGAGGAGTGTCTCATGGGACGGATTGGTGGCATTGGGTACAATGTTTGGACATTTAACGTCTATTGGCCAATATTCTGGGTCTTTTGATAAGTCAATGGGCTTCATGTGCATAATAATTAGAAGCGGCACCAGGGTCAGAAGGAAAAAGATGAAGGTCCAGGACTTTTTCTTTATTCCAAACCTTGGAAGGACCAGCTGAGATGGACATTTTATCATTATCTCCCGTCTGTGAAAAAGAATATAGAGAATAATGGATCCCCTACTGTAAATTATATGGATATTAGAAGTCACTGAGGAGTTCTGTGTCCATATAAAGGTACAAGGACACAGACTGTATCCCCTACTGTAAATTATAAGGATATTAGAAGTCACTGAGGAGTTCTGTGTCCATATAAAGGTACAAGGACACAGACTGAGTTATACAGGGAACTCTGGGTACCACTCATGTATTATAAGGGATAATGTATCCCCTACTGTAAATTATAAGGGTTCCATTCATAAAAATATACTTTGTTACAAAACAATATTCCATTCAGGGGCGAGATTAGTTTTATGTTAGTCTCGTACCTGGATTCCTGTTAATTCAGATCTATGGGGTGGTTACTGGATTCTGGATTCACAGGACCCAAGGCAGCAAACTCAGTGATCCACTGACCCTACTGGTTGTCAGTCTATGAAGGTCGGCAGGTAACTGCAGTCTTGGTGGTAAGTGGAGGGTCCAGTATAATCGCACAATCATCAGAGAGACAGATCTAGACAGACATGAAACCTTAATAAGACACTGATAAAAACTGATTGATAACCCTCTCATAGCTACATTCATGTAGCATACTAAGGATCTTGGCAGGGGTGTTACTCATATACAACAGTAATAAAAGCTGGAAAACATTGTCTTAACATTGAGTCATGTGACACTAGTGTAAAATATAAAATATAAGGATGACACCTGATGACATAGCAAAGCATCATTTATAAGAATATAATTTACCGTGGTTTTAGTGGTGTACCTTTTTACTTCTATTAGGTGCAGACAGTCAGAAGGTATAGTGATGAAAAGGTTAATGATCTCTGCTTCCAGTAGGTTAAATAACCTCACCAGCCCTGCACTGCCCCCTCTAGGAGTTGTAACACTGCGTATTGCAGCTTTACTCAATAGACAGGAATTCCTGGCTAAATTCTAGGATATGATATAGTTCTGTGGTTTGTACAGAGAAACATAAATCTGCCATAGTCTAAAGTGTGCCAGGGCTGAGTCTTGCTACTAAACGTTTAAAGGTTCTTACACACACGCGATTGAGGTTCCCGACCCGCGGCGCACGATGTTTAGAAACGAGCGTTTCGTCCGATAATCGGCCCGTTTGTAGGCACTTTATCGTCTGAAACGTACGTTCGGTCAGGGATCATTGACCAACCGACCTGACGGATCTCTGACCGAACGACCGCTTCGGCCGATATAGTGCCTACACATGAGCCGATTATCGTCTGAAACGTTCGTTCCTACACATTGTGCGTCCTGCACATGTGTACGAACCTTTAGATTTCTGTTTCTCTGATAAAACCATCAAGTGAGAAAACGGTGTTGTTGATGTGAATTATTATTAATCAGAACAGGGGACAAGCAAGAGGCAGGAAACATTAACCTTTTCAGCATTGCATCTTCTCACTACTGCACTCAGAGATGTGATCCACGGCTTGTTTCAAAGGTTAAGACAGGATTTTATCTAATCATAAATTCCGTGAAGATTCTAGCTTTGCTTTAAGGAATACAGGGCCATATTTTTAAAGGTGTGAATGTTAGATTCCAATCATAAATTAGGTGCGTGTCGCATGATCTCCGATGAAATTGTGCAAGTGGATATCAACGAGCGATTGTAGTGTGGCCTTAGTCTAACACTAGGTTGTCAAACAAGCCTTGAAGATTCCTGATAGTTAAAGGAGGTACAGTGCAGCGGGAAGACACACATAGCAATCCCCAATACAGGGACACTCTGTACGATCTTACTGTGTCTGCGTGGGATTAATTTACCCTACGATAATAAAGACATACTGATAGGGTGTGTGCGATAAAGGGATTGGACTGTAAGCTCTTTGGGCCAGGGCCTGATAGGAATGGATAATTGTAAAGTACCACGTAATATTAATATATAAATACAAATGTATATAGAGCGCACAATAAGCTACACCTTCATACTGTACTGTCTAAGGGAAACAATATGGCAGCTCCCACCCATATGTATAAATATACAGAGAAGGAATGTTCTGTACATACAATAAGCTATACCCTCATACTGTACTGTCTAAGGGAAACACTATGGCAGCTCCCACTCACAGAGACAAGGGCTGCTCTGTCCAATAAAATAAAAGATACAATTTCCTTACCTGTCAGTCCCCCAGACTATTATCTATTAACATTCTGGTCCATATGATGATATCTCATTGGTGTTTATCTTTAAATTCCCAGGACCAGGTGAGATAATCAGAGTTTATGAGATATACCGGCTGGTGATTGGCTAAACGGGGGGGGGTGTAGATAGACGGGAGGTAGATTGGGTTTCAGTTTATCAGACCCATAGACCAGGTACAGGCAGGTGAACTCTATTGTTGGGAAACAAATTACTAACAGGTAAGAGATGGATAGAGTTTCTGGAACAATAGAGAAGCGTCTAACCCCACTAATCACTTAGCAGATGGGAGGTGGATCTGTCTGAATCAACCCAATAACCCACACCACATCACTGACCCAAACAGTGTTTGTTAAGCCTCGTACACACGTCAGATCATTTTCGCACCATGTACCTGCCGAACGTTTAGCGATCGTCTCATTATACACGAGTTCGGCCAATGACACCAGTACATACATCAACGATAGTGAATAGATAATGTTCGTTGGTAAAGGTGTCACGTGACGTACGTATTACATGACGTTCTGAATATCGCGTGATCTCGAAAATGTCATTTCATTCAATCTTCCATTACAATCTACCGATAATCTGCTGACTGTGCAAACATACGACAATCGGCAGAACGAATCCGCCAGGCTCGTTTCGCACTTGGCAATTGAAATTTTTCTCAAGGCAACACCTGTGTTCTTAATGTTGATGTAAATTTGTAACTAAACCTATTTTGTGTACTTTACAGTGTGGAGTAAAGTTACACTGCATTGACACTTTATCATAATATATATTGAATACCAGAAAGAGAGAGAGAGATAGGGCACTAGTTTAAGTATCTTATATGTAAATTTCCATATCCCTACCTAGCACCTCTATCTATCTCACGACCATAAGATACTTAAACTAGTGCCCTACCTCTCTCTATCTTTCTGTTACATACGCTTTAAAGGTGCCCATACATGTATAAGATTTTACTTACCCGACCGAGCGCTCACGCGATGTTCATCGATCCTGCCGGAACCGATTCTCCCGATCTTACATTCGGCCGACATGTGATCGCAAAATCCCATTCATTTTGCGATCGCATGTCGGTCGAATGTAAGATCGGGAGAAGCGGTTCCGGCAGGATCGAAGGAACATCGGGTGAGCGCTCGGTCGGGTAAGTAAAATCTAAAGCTGGGTACACACGATGAGATATTTCGGTCCGATCGACCGATAGTTCAGTGTATCGGTCGATCGGACCGAAATTATCGCATCCGAATGTGCCCATGTCTGATCGACCGTTCGTCCGAATCGGATGAAAGGACGATCGGACATGGTGGAAAACCTTGTCCGATCGTGCGGTCTTCTATGGACCGCACGATCGGTCGCGGTAACTTTCGGACGCGGCTGCTTTTGTCGCGACCGACAGTCCTTCCTCCTGGCCGACCAGTCGAAAGTATCGAACAGTCGGTCAGGAGGAAAAATCGGTAGGTGTGTACCTAGCTTTATAGATGTATGGGCACCTTAACCTTTGAATAGGTCTTCTGGAGATAGTGAGCCCAGTTCCTCCTACTCGATGGCACAGTAGAATAGATCGTAATAGAACAGACCTATTGCATTCTGTATTCAATGATGCGAGTTTCACTCAATTTGCCTCTAATGATAATATCACTGATAAACATTTTCTTACTTTAAAACAACAGAAAGAAGCCAAAGTTAGTTGGAATATTTCAAGCTGCATCTTAACATTATCCCAAGGGGCCTGAGGATTCACGTTTTACCCTCATGGGAACCAGATAATTACCTTAGACCTGAATGGGAAATGTTCACTACATGTTCAAACACTATAATTAGCCTACTAATTAAACATGATTCGAATCTATTGACTGATCTCAGACACGAGATAGACAAACAGAAAAAGGCATTAGTACTAAAATAGGAGGCGGCGTTTGGAACACTTACAACTAAACTTGAACTGGAACTTAAAAAATTTGATGAAGATTTAGCCCAATATAAAAAGAAAAAAATAGCTCGTGATATTAGGGACTTAGATGTGAATAGATTATTAAATGGAGACATAGAGAGAATAAACGTGATCTGGTAACTAATCAAAACTCTGACGGACTCAGAAACCACGGACACGGACTCTTTTGTAGGAGAGGGTAAATATTCAGACAGAAAATCAGAAAGGTCAGGACTCATTAAGATACACGTCTCAATCAAAAGAGACAACACCCCCAACGTTACTAAAAAGATCGCAATCAGAAATGGCAAAAAAGTCAGAGGAATTGGCTATCATGATCCTTATCATGACCAACACAGAATTGACAGAATTACATCGGTCAGTAGTAAGTAAGGCTGAGGCCACGCATCAGGAATCGCGCACAAAATCGTGAGTGTTATCGCACGTGATTGTGTGCGTTTTGCGTTTGCGTTTTGCGCATGCGTTTTCACCATTTTGTGTTATGGAAACACAGGCATTAACGCACCAAAAATGGTGACCACATGCGTTACCAAAACGCGAACGGACGCGCAATCGCATGCGCATCGGAAATCGCAGGAATTTTCGCGTTCCCGCGATTTCTATTTTAGCGAAAATTGCGAATCGCAATTGCGAGCGCGGAATGCATGCGCAAACGCGCGAAAAACGTGCTAGTGTGGCCTAGCCATAAAGGCCTGGGATTCAGCCTAACTAGAAATCTCAACAGTTTTGACCTAGCTAAAGATCTTTTTCTTTTCTGCCGCAGACTTATGCTTAGATCCTACTTTGACAGATCTATCACTAACAAGACTACGATTATAGATCAAGACAATCTTACTATACCTGCACCCATTGATCCTGTAAGTCCAGGTAATACACCGTGATATTGTTATTAAACGCTCTGATAAGGGAGGTAACAGTCTTATGGCCATCTAACGTGTATATAGATGAAGCAAACAGACAATTACAAGATAAAAACAACTGTCTAATTCTGCCAGCAGATCCTACTGCGATTTTTCAACGTCAATTGGCGAGGATGCTTGCGAAAGCTAGAGACGACCGGGCAATTACAGATAAAGAACTCGCCTATTTGACTGTTTCTCATCCAGTTACTCCCACCCTATACTTATTACCCAAGGTGCATAAGAATATAAGAAATCCACCAGGTAGACCCATTGTAGCCGCCATTAATAGTCTTACTGACCGGGCATGTGTTTTTATCGATAAATACTTCCAACCACATGTGATATCTCTAGATTCCTACATCAGAGACACCTCCGACCTACTTCTACGAATTCATAACATCTATCTAGACGAGACTGATCTACTTGTGACCGTGGATGTTATCCCTGTTCTAAATAAAGGATTTATTATTATTATTATTTATATATAAGGATTTATTATTATTATTATTTATATATCCCTGTTCTAAATAAAGGATTTATTATTATTATTATTTATATATCCCTGTTCTAAATAAGGATTTATTATTATTATTATTATTTATATATCCCTGTTCCTAAATAAGGTTTATTATTATTATTATTATATATTTATATATCCCTGTTCTAAATAAAGGATTTATTATTATTATTATTTATATATCCCTGTTCTAAATAAAGGATTTATTATTATTATTATTATTTATATATCCCTGTTCTAAATAAAGGATTTATTATTATTATTATTATTTATATATCCCTGTTCTAAATAAAGGATTTAATTTTTATATTTATATATCCCTGTTCTAAATAAAGGATTTATTATTATTATTATATATATCCCTGTTCTAAATAAAGGATTTATTATTATTATTATTTATATATCCCTGTTCAAAATAGGATTTATTATTATTATTATTATATATCCCTGTTCTAATAAGGATTTATTATTATTATTATTTTATATATCCCTGTTCTAATAAAGGATTTATTATTATTATATTTATATATCCCTTTTCTAAATAAAGGATTTATTATATTTTATTTATATATCCCTGTTCTAAATAAAGGATTTTTATTATTATTATTTATAATCCCTGTTCTAATAAGGATTAATTATTATTTATATATCCCTGTTCTAAATAAGGATTTATTATTATTATTATTTATATATCCCTGTTCTAAATAAGGATTTATTATTATTATTATTTATATATCCCTGTTCTAAATAAAGGATTTATTATTATTATTATTTATATATCCCTGTTCTAAATAAAGGATTTATTATTATTATTTATATATCCCTGTTCTAAATAAAGGATTTATTATTATTATTATTTATATATCCCTGTTCTAAATAAGGATTTATTATTATTATTATTTATATATCCCTGTTCTAAATAAAGGATTTATTATTATATATTATTTATATATATCCCTGTTCTAAATAAGGATTTATTAATTATTATTATTATTTATATATCCCTGTTCTAAATAAAGATTTATTATTATTATTATTTTATATCCCTGTTCAATAAGGATTTATTTTATTATTTTTTATTCCCTGTTCTCTAAGGATTTATTTATTATTATTTATATCCCTGTTCTAAATAGATTTATTATTATTATTATTTATATATCCCTGTTCTAAATAAAGGATTATTATTATTATTATTTATATATCCCTGTTCTAAATAAGGATTTATTATTATTATTATTTATATATCCCTGTTCTAAATAAAGGATTTATTATTATTATTATTATTTATATATCCCTGTTCTAAATAAAGGATTTATTATTATATTATTATTTATATATCCCTGTTCTAAATAAGGATTTATTATTATTATTATTTATATATCCCTGTTCTAAATAAGGATTATATTATTATTATTTATATATCCCTGTTCTAAATAAGGATTTATTTATTATTATTATTTATATATCCCTGTTCTAATAGGATTTATTTTTTATTATTATTTATATAATCCCTGTTTCTAAATAAGGATTTTATTATTATTATTATTTATTATCCCTGTTCTAAAATAGGATTTATTATTATTATTATTTATATATCCCTGTTTCTAAATAAGGATTTATTATTATTATTATTTTATAATCCCTGTTCTAAATAAGGATTTATTATTATTATTTTTTATATATCCCTGTTCTAAATAAAGGATTTATTTATTATTATTTATATATCCCTGTTCTAAATAAAGGATTTATTATTATTATTATTTATATAATCCCTGTTCTAAATAAGGATTTATTATTTATTATTTATATCCCTGTTCTAAATAAGGATTTATTATTATTATTATTTATATATCCCTGTTCTAAATAAGGATTTATTATTATTATTATTTTATATTCCCTGTTCTAATAAGGATTTATTATTATTATTATTTAATATATCCCTTTTCTAAATAAGGATTTATTATTATTATTATTAAATATCCCTGTGTCCTAAATAAGGATTTATTATTATTATTATTATTTATATATCCCTGTTCTAATAGGTTTTTTATTATTTTTTTTATCCCTGTTCATTAGGTTTTTTTTTTTATTTATTTCCCTGTTTCTATAGGTTTTTTTTTTTTTTTTTCCCTGTTCATGGTTTTTATTTTTTTTTTTTTTATTTGTTTTTTTTTTTTATCCCTGTTCTTGGTTTATTTTTTTTTTTTTCCCTGTTCTTAGGTTTTTTTATTTTTTTTTCCTGTTCTAGGATTTTTTTTATTTTTTATCGGTTTTGGTTTTTTTTTTTTTTTTTTTCCCTGTTCTTGGTTTTTTTTTTTTTTTTTCCCTGTTCTTGGATTTATATATGATTATTATTAATATATCCCTGTTTCAAATAAGGATTATTATTATTAATTTATAATCCCTGTTCTAAAAAGGATTTATTATTATTATTTTTATATATCCCGTTCAAATAAGGATTTATTATTATTATTATTTATAATCCCTGTTCTAAATAAAGGATTTATTATTATTATTATTTTATATATCCCTGTTCTAAATACAAGGATTTATTATTATTATTATTATATATCCCTGTTCTAAATAAATAAAGGATTTATTATTATTTTATTATTTATATATCCCTGTTCTAATAAAGGATTTATTTTATTATTATTATTTATATATCCCTGTTCTAATAAAGGATTTATATTATTATTATTTATATATCCCTGTTCTAAATAAAGGATTTATTATTATTATTTTATTTATATATCCCTGTTCTAAATAAGGTTTTAATTATATATTATTTATATATCCCTGTTCTAAATAAAGGATTTATTATTATTATTATTATTTATATATCCCTGTTCTAAATAAAGATTTATTATTATTATTATTATTTATATATCCCTGTTCTAAATAAGGATTAATATTATTATTATTTATATATCCCTGTTCGAAATAAAAGGATTATTATTATTATTATTTATATATCCCATCCCTGTTCTAAATAAAGGATTTATTATTATTATATTATTTATAATCCCTGTTCTAAATAAAGGATTTATTATTATTATTATTTATAATCCCTGTTCTAAATAAAGGATTATTATTATTATTATTATTTATATATCCCTGTTCTAAATAAAGGATTTATTATTATTATTTTATTTATATATCCCGTTCTAAATAAGGATTTTTTATATTATTATTATTTATATATCCCGTTCTAAATAAAGGATTTATTATTATTATTATTTATATATCCCTGTTCTAAATAAAGGATTTATATTATTATTATTTATTATCCCTGTTCTAAATAAGGATTTATTATTTATTATTATTTATATATCCCTGTTCTAAATAAAGGATTATTATTATTATTATTTTATATCCCTGTTCTAAATAAAGGATTTATTATTATTATTATTTTATTATATCCCTGTTCTAAATAAAGGATTTATTATTATTATTATTTATATATCCCTGTTCTAAATAAGGATTTATATATTATTTTATATATCCCTGTCTAAATAAAGGATTTTATTATTATTATTTATATATCCCTGTTCTAAATAAGGATTTATTATTATTATTATTTATATATCCCGTTTCTAATAAAGGATTTTATTATTATTATTTATATATCTCCGTTCTAAATAAGGATTATTATTATTTATTTATATATCCCTGTTCTAAATAAAGGATTTATTTATTATTATTATTTAATATATCCCTGTTCTAAATAAGGATTTATTATTATTATTTATATAATCCCTGTTCTAAATAAAGGATTATTATTATTATTATTTATATATCCCTGTTCTAAATAAGGATTTTTATATTATTATTATATATCCCTTTAAATAAAGGATTTATTATTATTATTATTATTATTCCGTTCTAAAAAGGATTTATTATTATTATATTATTTATATATCCCTGTTCTAAATAAAGGATTTATTATTATTTATTATTATATATCCCTGTTCTAATAAGGATTTATTATTATTATTATTATTATATATATCCCTGTTCTAAATAAAGGATTTATTATTATTTTATTTATATAATCCCTGTTCTAAATAAGGATTTATTATTATTAATTATTTATATATCCCTGTTCTAAATAAGATTTATTATTATTATTTATTTATATATCCCTGTTCAAAATAAGGATTTATTATTATTATTATTTATATATCCCTGTTTCTAAATAAGAGTTTATTATTTTTATTTTATCCCTGTTCTAAATAAGGATTTATTATTATTATTATTTATATATCCCTGTTCTAAATAAGGATTTATTATTATTATTATTTATATATCCCTGTTCTAAATAGGATTTTATTATTATTATTTTTATATATCCCTGTTCTAAATAGGATTTATTATTATTATTATTTAATATCCCTGTTCTAAATAAAGATTTATTATATTATTATTAATATCCCTGTTCTAAATAAGGATTTATTTTTATTATTATTATTTATATACCCTGTTCTAAATAAAGGATTTATTTATTATTATTTATATATCCCCCTGTTCTAAATAAGGATTTATTATTATATTATTTATATATCCCTGTTCTAAATAAGGATTTATTATTATTATTATTTATATATCCCTGTTCTAAATAAAGGATTTATTATTATTATTATTTATATATCCCTGTTCTAAATAAGGATTTATTATTATTATTATTTATATATCCCTGTTCTAAATAAAGGATTTATTATTATTATTATTTATATATCCCGTTCTAAATAAGGATTTTATTATATTATTATTATCCTGTTCTAAATAAGGATTTTTATTATTATATTTATATATCCCTGTTCTAATAAGGATTTATTATTATTATTATTTATATATCCCTGTTCTAAATAAAGGATTTATTATTATTATTATTTATATATCCCTGTTTCTAAATAAAGATTTATTATTATTATTATTTATAATCCCTGTTCTAAATAGGATTTATTTTATTATTATTTTATAATCCCTGTTCTAAATAAGGATTTTATTATTATTTATTTATAATCCCTGTTCTAAATAAGGATTTATTATTATTATTATTTATATCCCTGTTCAATAGGATATTATTATATTATTTATATATCCCTGTTCTAAATAAAGGATTTATTATTATTATTATTTTATATATCCCTGTTCTAAATAAGGATTATATTATTATTATTTATATATCCCTGTTCATAAATAAAGGATTATTATATTATTTTTAATATCCCTTTCTAATAAGGATTTATTATTATTATTATTTATATATCCCTGTTCTAATAAGGATTTATTATTATTTATTTTATATTCCCTGTTCTAATAAGATTTATTATTATTATTATTTATATCCGTTCTAAATAAGGATTTATTATTTATTATATATCCCTGTTCTAAATAAGGCTTTATTAGTATGTTTTACCCTGTTCTAAATAAAGGATTTTTATCACACTAACACCGTCAGCATCACAGCCTATGGGTCCGAAAGAGATTATCTAAAGCAAAATTTAGGCTGAGGCCAACCTACAACCACAAAAAAGCGAGCGTTATCACTGGGTTTTCTGTGCGTTCACGAGTGTTGTTTTTACATTTACAAAGAGAAAACGCATGCGATTGCACAAAAAAAGGTTGAATGCAGAACGCGAATAGCCGCGCAATCGCCTGGGCACTGAAAATGGTGGGAATGTTCAAGTTCCCAATGATTTCCATTTTAACGACAATCGCAGGCGCAACCGAGAACGAAAACGCTGGTGAAAAACGCACTAATGTGACCCCAGTTTTCCTATAATCTACATTGAATAGTTTTGGATCGATCGTGGATGAATTTCCAATGGGGATTTATCTAACGTGTTCCATACAGACAGGCTGACTGGGAAGAGAGAGAATTTATTATATTTGTATCTATTATATAATAGTATATTTTATTATGTTGTATTCCTATATTATAAATAGTATATTTTTTTATATTGTTTCTATATTAATTATATATATTTAATTGCTATATTTATTATATTGTATTTGCTATCTTATATTAGTATATTTTATATATGTATTCTATATTATCTCATAGATATTTTTATTATATTGTAATTCTATATTATATAATGTAATTTTTATTATATTGTATTCTATATTATATATAGTATATTTTATTATATTGTATTCTATATATATAATAGTATATTATATTTTAATTATTTTATTCTTTTATTATATAATATTTATATTTTATTATATTGTATTCTATATTATATAATAGTATTTTATTAATTGTATCAATAAGGGATTCATATTCTACATAAATGCTTAGTTTATCATATCAAGTTAAGAAATAGATCGTATTCTTGGATTAGTAATATAGTCGAATTATCCTTCTTTTATTTCTATTCTTTATAGCTAAATTAAATATATTTGATAATGTATTTGCTATATTATATCAATATATATCTATAATATGTACATTTATTATATAATATCATATTTATAATGATTCTCACGATAATAAAGTATATTGTGATTGTATGTCATATAATAATAGTATATTTTATGTATTGGTCTTCTATTATATATTTAAAATTGTTCGATATGGAAAAATAGTTATTTTATTAAGTACCTCTATATAATAGTTTTATTTATAATGATTCAGATACAGATAACTAAGTTCATTATGTGATTGTTCGTTAAAATTATTCATATAAAGTCATATTATATAGATTGAATATGCTCTATATTTATCATAGTATATTTTATATTGTATTCTTATGATATATATGTCTATTTTATCTTCGATTTGATATTGCGTCAACCTGAAGAGTAGCATTATAAGTGATCGATATATTGTAGGTATATTTAGATATGATATGACGTGGGTCCTGAAATACATTACATATTAATGTCTTGAATTGTAATTCACTATTTCTGTTATATTGTTGGTCACGATTAGTGAAAACGTCCCAACCTATTTATAGCAATGTACATTAATAAAATCCCCCTAAGTAGGAACTAATCTCCAACCCCTTCTATGTAAGAAATGAATTAAACATTATATTCAATTCAAATAACTTTGGATCTGTGACGGGCATCCCTACCATGCTGCTATGTGACCAGAGATGGAGATATGTATAGACAGGATAGAGATGTGTGGAGCTTGCCATGCTGCTATGTGACACATCTTTATCCTGCTTATATCCATCTCTCCATCTCAGTGTGGAACTGACATACTGCTATGTGACCAGAAGATGGATATATGTATATAGGCAGGATAGAGATGGTGTTAGCTCCATTGCTGCCCCATAGGTAGGTAATAGCCCAGTAGCCCTAGTTTAGGCATTTCCTACCCGTGTAAGTTGGTAGGAGAATGCAGCCAAGGCATCGCGGGAGTTGTAGTTTAACATGTGAAGTTACAAAGGTTTCCATACTGCTTATTAGGTTCTGGCCCCACAGCCCCATAGAGGAAGTTTATTACAGTCCCTGTCATTCCCTGTACACAGCAGTGAGACAGAGGGTAACAATGTCCCCCATGGACTCTCACGGCAGAAATGGGTAACCGGTATGTAGCGCATACAGTGTACATTACAGTGTGACATAATGAATATAGGTAACGGTATGTAGCACACACAGGTTACATTACAGTGTGACATAATGAATATAGGTAACGGTATGTACACACACAGGTTACATTACAGTGTGACATAATGAATATAGGTAACGGTATGTAGCACACACACAGGTTACATTACAGTGTGACATAATGAATATAGGTAACGGTATGTAGCACACAACAGGTTACATTACAGTGTGACATAATGAATATAGGTAACGGTATGTAGCACACAGGTTACACTTACAGGTGACTAATGATATAGGTAACGGTATGTAGCACACACAGGTACATTTACAGTGTGACATAATGATATAGGTAACGGTTGAGCACACAGGTTACATTACAGTGTGACATAATGAATATAGGTAACGGTATGTAGCACACAGGTTACATTACAGGAGTGACATTAATGAATATAGGTAACGGTATGTAGCACACACAGGTTACATTACAGTTGACATAATGATATAGGAACGGTATGTAGCACACACAGGTTATTACAGTGTGACATAATGAATATAGGTAACGGTATGTAGCACACACAGGTTACATTACAGGTGACATAATGAATATAGGTAACGGTATGTAGCACACACAGGTTACATAACAGGTGTCTAATGATATAGGTAACGGTATGTAGCACACACAGGTTAACATTACGTGTGTGACATAATGAATATAGGTAACGGTATGTAGCACACACAGGTTACATTACAGTGTGACATATAGACTATAGGTAACGGTATGTAGCACAACAGGTTACATTACAGTGTACATAATGAATATAGGTAACGGTATGTAGACACACACAGGTTACATTACAGTGTGAATATGAAAATAGGTAACGGTATGTAGCACACACAGGTTACATTACAGTGTCATAATATGAATATAGGTAACGGTATGTAGCACACACAGTTACATTACAGTGTACATGATGAATATAGGTAACGGTATGTAGCAACAGGTTACATTACATGTGACTCAATGAGAATAAGGTAACGGTATGTAGCACACAGGTTACATTACAGTGTACATATGAATATAGGTAACGGTATGTAGCACCACACAGGTACATTACAGTGTACATATGATAAGGTAACGGTATGTAGCACACACAGGTTACATTACAGAGTGACTAATGAATATAGGTACGGTATGAGCACACAGGTACATTACAGTGTGACATAATGAATATAGGTAACGGTATGTAGCACACACAGGTTACATTACAGTGTACATATGAATATAGGTACGGTATGTAGCACCAACAGGTTACATTACAGTGTGACATGAATAGGTAACGGTATGTAGCACACACAGGTTACATTACAGTGTACATAATGAATATAGGTAACGGTATGTAGCACAACAGGTTACATTACAGTGTGACATAATGAATGATAGGTAACGGTATGTAGCACACACAGGTTACATTACAGTGTGACAGAATGATATAGGTAACGGTATGTAGCACAACAGGTTACATTACAGTGTGACATAATGAATATAGGTAACGGTAGTAGCACACACAGGTTACTACAGTGTGACATAATGAATATAGGTAACGGTATGTAGCACACACAGTTACATTACAGTGTGACATAATGAATATAGGTAACGGTATGTAGCACACACAGGTTACATTACAGTGTGACATAAGAATATAGGTAACGGTATGTAACACACAGGTTACATTACGTGTGACATAATGAATATAGGTTACGGTATGTAGCACACACAGGTTACATTACAGTGTACATAATGAATATAGGTAACGGTATGTAGCACAACAGGTTACATTACAGTGTGACATAATGAATATAGGTAACGGTAATGTACACACACAGGTTACATTACAGGTGACATAATGAATATAGGTAACGGTATGTAGCACACACAGGTTACATACAGTGTGACATAATGAATATAGGTAACGGTATGTAGCACACACAGGTTACATTACAGTGTGACAATGAATATAGGTAACGGTATGTAGCCCACACGGTTACATTACAGTGGACATAATGAAATAGGTAACGGTAGTAGACACACAGGTTACATTACAGTGTGACATAATGAATATAGGTAACGGTATGTAGCAACACAGGTTACATTACAGTGTGACATAATGAATATAGGTAACGGTATGTAGCACACGGTTACATTACAGTGTGACATATGAATATAGGTAACGGATGTAGCACCAACAGGTTACATTACAGTGTGACATAATGATATAGGTAACGGTATGTACCACACAGGTTACATTACAGTGTGACATAATGAATATAGGTAACGGTATGTAGCACACACAGGTTACATTACAGTTGTACATATGAAGATAGGTAACGGTATGTAGCACACACAGGTTACATTACAGTGTGACAAATGAATATAGGTAACGGTATGTAGCACACACAGGTTACATTACAGTGTGACATAATGAATATAGGTAACGGTATGTATACACACAGGTTACATTACAGTGTGACATAATGAATATAGGTAACGGTATGAGCACACAAGGTCATTACAGTGACATAATGAATATAGGTAACGGTATGTAGCCACACAGTTACATTACAGTGTGACATAATGAATATAGGAACGGTATGTAGCACACACAGGTTACATTACAGTGTGAATAATGATATAGGTAACGGTATGTAGCACAACAGGTTACATTACAGTGTGACATAATGAATATGGTAACGGTATGTAGCACACACAGGTTACATTACAGTGTGTAATGAATATAGGTAACGGTATGTAGCACACAGGTTACATTACAGTGTGACATAATGATATAGGTAACGGTATGTAGCACATACAGGTTACATTACAGTGTGACATAATGAATATAGGAACGGTATGTAGCACACACAGGTTACATTACAGTGTGACATAATGAATTAAGGTAACGGTATGTAGCACACACAGGTTACATTACAGTGTGACATAATGAATATAGGTAACGGTATGTACACACCACAGTACATTACAGTGTGACATAATGAATATAGGTACGGTATGTAGCACAACAGGTTACATACAGTGTGTGACATAATGAATATAGGTAACGGTATGTAGCACACAGGTTACATTACAGTGTGACATAATGAATATAGGTAACGGTATGTAGCACACACAGGTTTCATTACAGTGTGACAAATGAATATAGGTAACGGTATGTAGCAACACAGGTTACATTACAGTGTGACATAATGAATATAGGAACGGTATGTAGCACACACAGGTTACATTACAGTGTGAATAATGAATATAGGTAACGGTATAGCACACACCAGTTACATTACAGGTGACATAATGAATATAGGTAACGGTATGTAGCACACACAGGTTACATTACAGTGTGACCTAATGAATATGGTAACGGTATGTAGCACACAAGGTTACATTACAGTGACATAATGAATATAGGTAACGGTATGTAGCACACACAGGTTACATTACAGTGTGACATAATGAATATAGGTAACGGTATGTAGCACACACAGGTTACATTACAGAGTGAATAATAATATAGGTAACGGTATGTAGCACACACAGGTTACATTACCGTGTGACATAATGAATATGGTAAAGGTATGTAGCACATACAGGTTACATTACAGTGTGACATAATGAATATAGGTAACGGTAGTAGCAACACAGGTTACTTACAGTGTGACATATGAATATAGGTAACGGTATGTACACACAGGTACATTACAGTGTGAATAATGAATATAGGTAACGGTATGTACACACACAGGTTACATTACAGTGTGACATAATGAATATAGGTAACGGTATGTAGCCACACAGGTTACATTACAGTGTGACATAATGAATATAGGTAACGGTAGTAGCACATACAGGTTACATACAGTGTGACATAATGAATATAGGTAACGGTATGTAGCACACACAGGTTACATTACAGTGTGACATAATGAATAAGGTAACGGTATGTAGCACACACAGGTTACATTACAGTGTGACATAATGAATATAGGTAACGGTATGTAGCACAACAGGTTACATTAGTGTGACATAATGAATATAGGTAACGGTATGTAGCACACACAGGTTACATTACAGTGGACATAATGAATATAGGTAACGGTATGTAGCACCACAGGTACATTACAGTGTGACATAATAAATATAGGTTAACGGTATGTAGCACACACAGGTACATTACAGTGGACATAATGAATATAGGAACGGTATGTGCACATACAGGTTACATTACAGTGTGACATAATGAATATAGGTAACGGTATGTATCACAACAGGTTACATTACAGTGTGACATAATGAAATATAGGTAACGGTATGTAGCACACAGGGTTACATTACAGTGTGACATAGAAATATAGGTAACGGTATGTAGCACACACAGGTTACATTACATGTGTGACATAAGAATATAGGTAACGGTATGTAGCACACACAGGGTTACATTACGTGTGACAATGAATATAGGTAACGGTATGTAGCACACACAGGTTACATTACCGTGTGACATAATGAATATAGGTAACGTATGTAGCACACACAGGTACATTACAGGTGACATAATAAATATGGTAACGGTATGTAGCACACAGGTTACATTACAGTGTGCATAATGAATATAGGTAACGGTATGTAGCACACAGGTTACATTACAGTGTGACATAATGAATTAGGTAACGGTATGTAGCACACACAGGTTACATTACAGGTGACATAATGAATATAGGTAACGGTATGTAGCACACACAGGTTACATTACAGTGTGACATAATGAATAGTAGGTAACGGTATGTAGCACAACAGGTTACATTACAGTGACAAATGAATTAAGGTAACGGTATGTAGCACACACAGGTACATTACAGTGTGACATATGAATATAGGTAACGGTGTAGCACACAGGTTACATTACAGTGTGACATAATGAATATAGGTAACGGTAATGTAGCACACACAGGTTACATTACAGTGACATAATGAATATAGGTAAAGTATGTAGCACACACAGGTTACATTACAGTGTGACATAATGAATATAGGTAACGGTATGTAGCACACAGGTACATTACAGTGTGACATAATGAAATAGGTAACGGTATGTAGCACACAGGTTACATACAGTGTGACATAAAGAATATAGGTAACGGTATGTACACAACAGGTTACATTACAGTGTGACATAATGAATATAGGTAACGGTATGTAGCACACACAGGTTACATTACAGTGTGACATAAGAATATAGGTAACGGTATGTAGACACACAGGTTACATTACAGTGTGACATAATGAATATAGGTAACGGTATGTACACACACAGGTTACATTACAGTGTGACATAATGAATATAGGTAACGGTATGTAGCACACACAGGTTACATTACAGGTGACATAATGAATATAGGTAACGGTATGTAGCACACACAGGTTACATTACAGTTGACATAATGAAATATAGGAACGGTATGTAGCACACACAGGTTACATTACAGTGTGACATAATGAATATAGGTAACGGTATGTAGCACCACAGGTTACATTACAGGTGACATAATGAATATAGGTAACGGTATGTAGCACACACAGGTACATTACAGGTGACATAATGAAATAGGTAACGGTATGTAGCACACACAGGTTACATTACAGTGGACATATGAATATAGGAACGGTATGTAGCACACAGGTTACATTACAGTGTGACATAATGAATATAGGTAACGGTATGTAGCCAACAGGTTACATTACAGTGTGGACATAATGAATAGGTAACGGTATGTAGCACACACAGGTTACATTACGTGTGACATAATGAATATAGGTAACGGTATGTAGCACACACAGGTTACATTACAGTGTGACAAATGAAATTAGGTAACGGTATGTAGCCAACAGGTTACATTACAGTGTGACATAATGAATATAGGTACGGTATGTAGCACACACAGGTTACATTACAGTGTGACATAATGAAATAGGTAACGGTATGTACACACAAAGGTAATTACAGTGTGAATAATGAAATAGGTAACGGTATGTAGACACACAGTTACATTACAGTGTGACATAATGAATATAGGTAAGGTATGTAGCACAAAGGTTACATTACAGTGGACATAATGAATATAGGTAAAGGTATGTAGCACACACAGGTTAAATTACAGTGTGACATAATGAATATAGGTAACGGTATGTAGCACACACAGGTTACATTACAGTGTGGACATAATGAATATAGGTAACGGTATGTAGCACACACAGGTTACATTACAGTGTGACATAATGAATTAGGTAACGGTATGTAGCACACACAGGTTACATACAGTGGACATAATGAATATAGGTAACGGATGTAGACGCAACAGGTACATTACAGTGTGACATAATGAATAAGGTAACGGTATGTAGCACACACAGGGACATACAGTGGACATAATGAATATAGGTAACGGTATGTAGCACACACAGGTACATTACAGTGTGACATAATGAATATAGGTAACGTGATGTAGCCATACAGGTTACATTACAGTGTGACATAATGAATATAGGTAACGGTATGGAGCACACAACAGGTTACATTACAGTGTGACATAATGAATATAGGTAACGGTATGTACACCACACAGGTTACATACAGTGTGACATAATGATATAGGTAACGGTATGTAGCACACACAGGTACATTACAGTGTGACATAATGAATATAGGTAACGGTATGTAGCACACACAGGTTACATACAGTGTGACATAATGAATATAGGTAACGGTATGTAGCACAACAGGTTAATTACAGTGTGACCTAATGAATATAGGTAACGGTATGTAGACACCAAAGGTTACATTACAGTGTGACATAATGAATATAGGTAACGGTATGTAGCACACACAGGTTACATTACAGGTGACATAATGGAATATAGGTAACGGTATGTAGCACACACAGGTTACTACAGTTGACATATGAAATAAGGTAACGGTATGTAGCACACACAGGTTACATTACAGTGTGACATAATGAATATAGGTAAAGGTAGTAGCACAACAGGTTACCTTACAGTGGACATAATGATATAGGTAACGGTATGTAGCACACACAGGTTACATTACAGGTGACATAATGAATATAGGTAACGGTATGTAGCACACACAGGTTACATTACAGTGTGACATAATGAATAAGGTAACGGTATGTAGCACACACACGGTTACATACAGTGCTACATGATGAATATAGGTAACGGTATGTAGCACACACAGGTTACATTACAGTGTACATATGAATATAGGTAACGGTATGTAGCACACAAGGTTACATTCAGTTACATATGAATATAGGTAACGGTAGTAGCACACACAGGTTACATTACAGTGTCACATGATGAATATAGGTAACGGTATGTAGCACACACAGGTTACATTACAGTGCTCACATGATGAATATAGGGGAACGGTATGTAGCACACACAGGTTACATTACAGTGCTCACATGATGAATATATAGGTAACGGTATTAGCACACACAGGTTACATACAGTGTGACATATGATATAGGTAACGGTGTAGCACACACAGGTTACATTACAGTGTGACATAATGAATATAGGTAACGGTATGAGCACAACAGGTTTAACATTACAGTGTGACATAATGAATAAGGTAACGGTATGTAGCACACACAGGTTACATTACAGTGTGACATAAGAATATAGGTAACGGTATGTAGCACACACAGGTTACATTAAGTGTGACATAATGGAATATAGGTAACGGTATGTAGCACAACAGGTACATTACAGTGATCACTATGAATATAGGTAACGGTATGTAGCACACACAGGTTACATTACAGGTGACATAATGAATATAGGTAACGGTATGTAGCACACACAGGTTACATTACAGTGTGAAATAATGAATATAGGTAACGGTATGTAGCACCCAGGTTACATTACAGTGCTCACATGATGAATATAGGTAACGGTATGTAGCACAACAGGTTACATTACAGTGCTACATATGATATAGGTAACGGTATGTAGCACACAAGGTTAAATTACAGTGTACATGATGAATATAGGTAACGGTATGTAGCACAATAGGTTACATTACAGGGTGACATAATGAATGTAGGTAACGGTATGTAGCACACACAGGTTACATTACAGTGGACATATGAATATAGGTAACGGTATGTAGCACATACAGGTACATTACAGTGTGACATAATGAATGTAGGTACGTATAGTAGCAACACAGGTTACATTACAGTGTGACATAATGAATATAGGTAACGGTTGTAGCATAGGTTACATTACAGTGTGACATAATGAATATAGGTAACGGTATGTAGCACAACAGGTTACATTACAGTGTGACATAATGAATATAGGTAACGGTATGTAGCACACACAGGTTACATACAGTGTGACATAATGATATAGGTAACGGTATGTAGCACAACAGGTTACATTACAGGTGACATATGAATTAGGTAACGGGAGTAGCAACAACAGGTTACATTCACGTGTGACATAATGAATATAGGTAACGGTATGTAGCACACATAAAGGTTACATTACGTGTGACATAATGAATATAGGTAACGGTATGTAGCACACACAGGTTACATTACAGTGTGACATAATAATATAGGTAACGGTATGTAGCACTACAGGTTACATTACAGTGTGACATAATGAATTAGGTAACGGTATGTAGCACACACAGGTTACATTACAGTGTGACATAATGAATTAGGTAACGGTATGTAGCAACACAGGTACAATACAGTGTGACATAATGAATATAGGTACGGTATGTAGCACACACAGGTTACATTACAGTGTGACATAATGGATATAGGTAACGGTATGTAGCACACACAGGTTAACATTACAGTGTGACATAATGAATATAGGTAACGGTATGTAGCACACACAGGTTACATTACAGTGTGACATAATGAATATAGGTAACGGTATGTAGCACAACAGGTTAATTACAGTGCTCACATGATGAATATAGGTAACGTATGTAGCACACACAGGTTACATTACAGTGTGACATATGAATTAGGTAACGGTATGTGCACACACAGGTTCTTTTACAGTGTGACAAATGAAATAGGTACGGTATGTAGCACACACAGGTTACATTACAGTGTGACATAATGAATATAGGTAACGGTATGAGTACACACAGGTGTACATTACAGTGTGACATAATGAATATAGGTAACGGTATGTAGCACAACAGGTTACATTACAGTGTGACATAATGAATATAGGAACGGTATGTAGCACACACAGGTTACATTACAGTGTGACATAATGAATATAGGTAACGGTATGTAGATCACACACAGGTTACATTACAGTGTGACATAATGAATATAGGAACGATGTAGCACACAAGGTTACATTACAGTGTGACATAATGAATATAGTAACGGTATGTAGCACCACAGGTTACATTACAGTGTGACATAATGAATATAGGTAACGGTATGTAGCACACAGGTTACATTACAGTGTGACATATGAAATAGGTAAAGGTATGTAGCAAACACAGGTTACATTACAGTGTGACATAATGAATATAGGTAACGGTATGTAGCACACACAGGTTACATTACAGTGTGACATAATGAATATAGGTAACGGTATGTAGCACACACAGGTTACATTACAGTGTGAAATAATGAATATAGGTAACGGTATGTAGCCAACAGGTTACATTACAGGTGTGACATAATGAATAAAGGTAACGGTATGTAGCACACAGGTTACATTACGTGGGACATAATGAATATAGGTAACGGTATGTAGCACCACAGGTTACATTACAGTGTGACATAATGAATATAGGTAACGGTAGTAGCGCAACAGGTTACATTACAGTGTGACATAATGAATATAGGTAACGGTATGTAGCACACACAGGTTACATACAGTGTGACATAATGAATATAGGTAACGGTATGTACACACAGGTTACATTACAGTGTGACATAATGAATATGGTAACGGTATGTAGCACACACAGGTTACATTACAGTGTGACATAATGAATAAGGTAACGGTATGTAGCACACACAGGTTACATTACAGTGTGACATAATGAATATAGGTAACGGTATGTAGCACACACAGGTTACATTACAGTGTGGACATAATGAATATAGGTAACGGTATGTAGCACACAAGGTTACATTACAGTGTGACATAATGAATATAGGTAACGGTATGTAGCACACACAGGTACATTACAGTGGGACATAATGAATATAGGTAACGGTATTATGTAGCACACACAGGTTACATTACAGGTGACATAATGAATATAGGTAACGGTATGTAGCACACACAGGTTACATACAGTTTGACATAATAAATAGAGTAACGGTTGTAGCACACACAGGTTACATTACAGTGTGACATAATGAATATAGGTAACGGTATGTAGCACAACAGGTTACATTACAGAGGTGACATAATGAATATAGGTAACGGTATGTAGCACACACAGGTTACATTACAGAGTGACATAATGAATATAGGTAACGGTATGTAGCACACACAGGTTACATTACAGTGTGACATAATGAATATAGGTAACGGTATGTAGCACACACAGGTTACATTACAGTGCTCACATGATGAATATAGGTAACGGTATGTAGCACACACAGGTTACATTACAGTGCTCACATGATGAATATAGGTAACGGTATGTAGCACACACAGTTACATTCAGTGGCACATGATGAATAGGTAACGGTATGTAGCACACACAGGTTACATTACAGTGCTCACATGATGAATATAGGTAACGGTATGTAGCACACACAGGTTACATTACAGTGCTCACATGATGAATATAGGTAATGGTATGTAGCACAACAAGGTTACATTACAGTGCTCACATGATGAATATAGGTAACGGTATGTAGCACACACAGGTTACATTACAGTGGGACTATGAATATAGGTAACGGATGTAGCCACACAGGTTACATTACAGTGTGACATATGAATATAGGTAACGGTATGTCGCACATACAGGTTACATACAGTGTGACTAATGAATATAGGAACGGTATGTAGCACAACACAGGTACATTACAGTGTGAAATAATGAATATAGGTAACGGTATGTAGCACACCAGGTTACATTACAGTGTGACATAATGAATAAGGTAACGGTATGTAGCACACACAGGTTACATTACAGTGATACATGATGAATATAGGTAACGGTATGTAGCACACACAGGTTACATTACAGAGTGGACATAATGAATATAGGTAACGGTATGTAGCACACACAGGTTACATTACAGTGTGACATAATGAATATAGGTAACGGTATGTAGCACACACAGGTTACATTACAGTGCTACATGAGAATATAGGTAACGGTATTGTAGCACATACAGGTTACATTACAGTGCTCACATGAGATATAGGTAACGGTATGTAGCACACACAGGTTACATTACAGTGTCACATGATGATATAGGGAACGGTATGTAGCACAATATAGGGTACATTAACGTGTGACATAATGAATGTAGGTAACGGTAGTAGCACACACAGGTTACATTACAGTGTGACATAATGAATTAGGTAACGGTATGTAGCAATACAGGTTACATTACAGTGTGACATAATGAATGTAGGTAACGGTATGGAGCACACCAGGTTACATTACAGTGTGACATAATGAAATAGGTAACGGTATGTAGCACACACAGGTTACATTACAGTGTGACATAATGAATATAGGTAACGGTATGTAGCACATACAGGTTACATTACAGTGTGACATAATGAATGTAGGTAACGGTATGTAGCACACACAGGTTACATTACAGTGTGACATAATGAATATAGGTAACGGTATGTAGCACACACAGGTTACATTACAGTGTGACATAATGAATATAGGTTACGGTATGTAGCACACACAGGTTACATTAAGTGGACATAATGGATATAGGTAACGGTATGTAGCACACACAGGTTACATTACAGTGTGACATAATGAATATAGGTAACGGTATGTAGCACACACAGGTTACATTACAGTGTGACATATGAATATAGGTAACGGTATGTAGCACATACAGGTTACATTACAGTGCTCACAGATGAATATAGGTAACAGTATGTAGCACACACAGGTGTACATACAGTGTGACATAATGAAGTAGGTAACGGTAGCGCACACACAGGTTACATTACAGTGTGACATAATGAATACAGGTTACGGTATGTAGCACACACAGGTTACATTACAGTGTGACATAATGAATATAGGTAACGGTATGAAGTACACACAGGTTACATTACAGTGTGACATAATGAATATAGGTAACGGTATGTAGCACATACAGGTTACATACAGTGCTACATGATGAATATAGGTAACGGTATGTAGCACATACAGGTTACATTACAGTGCTGACATGATGAATATAGGTAACAGTATGTAGCACACACAGGTTACATTACAGTGTGACATAATGAATGTATGGACGGTATGTTAGCACATACAGGTTACATTACAGTGTGACATAATGAATGTAGGTAACGGTATGTAGCACACACAGGTTACATTACAGTGTGACAATGATGAATAGGTAACGGTATGTAGCACACACAGGTTACATTACAGTGTGACATAATGAATATAGGTAACGGTATGTAGCACATACAGGTTACATTACAGTGTGACATAATGAATGTAGGTAAGGTATGTAGCACACACAGGTTACATACAGTGTGACATAATGAATGTAGGTAACGGTATGTAGCACATACAGGGTTACATTACAGTGTGACATAATGAATTAGGTAACGGTATGTAGCACACACAGGTTACATTACAGTGTGACATAATGAATATAGGTAACGGTATGTAGCACACACAGGTTACATTACAGTGTGACATAATGAATATAGGTAACGGTATGTAGCACACACAGGTTATATACAGTGTGGACATAATGAATATAGGTAACGGTATGTAGCACACACAGGTTACATTACAGTGTGACATAATGAATATAGGTAACGGTATGTAGCACATACAGGTTACATTACAGTGTGACATAATGGATATAGGTAACGGTATGTAGCACACAGGTTATATTACAGGTGGACATAATGGATATAGGTAACGGTATGTAGCCACACAAAGGTAACTACAGTGTGACATAATGAATATAGGTAACGGTATGTAGCACCACAGGTTACATTACAGTGTGACATAATGAATATAGGTAACGGTATGTAGCACATACAGGTACATTACAGTCACATGATGAATATAGTAACGGTATGTAGCACACACAGGTTACATTACAGTGTGACATAATGAATATAGGTAACGGTATGTAGCACACACAGGTTACATTACAGTGTGACATAATGAATATAGGTAACGGTATGTAGCACATACAGGTTACATTACAGTGCTCACATGATGAATATAGTAACGGTATGTAGCACACACAGGTTACATTACAGTGTGACATAATGAATGTAGGTAACGGTATGTAGCACACACAGGTTACATTACAGTGTGACATAATGAATATAGGGTACGGTATGTAGCACACACAGGTTACATTACAGTGTGACATAATGAATATAGGGTAACGGTATGTAGCACCACAGGTTACATTACAGTGTGACATAATGAATATAGGTAACGGTATGTAGCACAAAAGGTTACATTACAGTGCTCACATGATGATATAGGTAACGGTATGTAGCACACACAGGTTACATACAGTGCTCACATAATGAATATAGGTAACGGTATGTAGCACCACAGGTTACATTACAGATGACATAATGAATATAGGTAACGGTATGTAGCACACACAGGTTACATTACAGGTGGACATAATGAATATAGGTAACGGTATGTAGCACACACAGGTTACATTACAGAGTGACAATGAATGATAGGTAACGGTATGTAGCACACACAGGTTACATTACAGTGTGACATAATGAATATAGGTAACGGTATGTACACACACAGGTTACATTACAGAGTGACATAATGAATATAGGTAACGGTATGTAGCACACACAGGTTACATTACAGTGTGACATAATGAATATAGGTAACGGTATGTAGCACACACAGGTTACATTACAGTGTGACATAATGAATATAGGTAACGGATGTAGCACACACAGGTTACATACAGTGTGACTAATGAATAGGTAACGGTTATAGCGCATACAGGTTAATTACAGTGTGACATAATGAATGTAGGTAACGGTATGTAGCACACACAGGTTACATACAGTGCTCACATATGAATATAGGTAACGGTATGTAGCACACACAGGTTACATTACAGTGTGACATAATGAATATAGGTAACGGTATGTAGCACATACAGGTTACATTACAGTGTGCATAATGAATAAGGTAACGGTATGTAGCACATACAGGTTACATTACAGGCTACATGATGGATATAGGTAACGGTATGTAGCACACAGGTTACATTACAGTGTGACATAATGAATATAGGTAACGTATGTGAGAACAAAAGGTTACATTACAGGTGTGACATAATGAATATAGGTAACGGTATGTAGCACACAGGTTACATTACAGTGTCATATGATAATATAGGTACGGTATGTAGCACACACAGGTTACATTACAGTGCCACATGAAGAATATAGGGGAACGGTATAGTAGCACACACAGGTTACATTACAGTGTACATAATGAATATAGGTAACGGTTGTAGCACACACAGGTTACATTACAGTGTGACATAATGAATATAGGTAACGGTATGTAGCACACACAGGTTACATTACAGTGTGACATAATGAATATAGGTAACGGTATGTAGCACACACAGGTTACATTACAGTGTGACATAATGAATATAGGTAACGGTATGTAGCACACACAGGTTACATTACAGTGTACATAATGAATATAGGTAACGGTATGTAGCAACACACAGGTTACATTACAGTTGTGACATAATGAATATAGGGAACGGTATGTAGCACACACAGGTTACATTACAGTGTGACATAATGAATATAGGTAACGGTATGTAGCTACACACACAGGTTTACATTACAGTGTGACATAATGAATATAGGTAACGGTATGTAGCACACACAGGTTACATTACAGTGTGACATAATGAATATAGGTAACGGTATGTAGCACACACAGGTTACATTACAGTGCTCACATGATGAATATAGGTAACGGTATGTAGCACACACAGGTTACATTACAGTGTGACATAATGAATATAGGTAACGGTATGTAGCACACACAGGTTACATTACAGGTGACTATTAATATAGGTAACGGTATGTAGCACACACAGGTTACATTACAGTGTGACATAATGAATAAGGTAAGTATGTAGCACACACAGTTACATTACAGTGTGACATAATGAATATAGGTAACGGTATGTAGCACAACAGGTTACATTACAGTGCTCACATGATGAATATAGGTAACGGTATGTAGCACATACAGGTTACATTACAGTGTGACATAATGAATGTAGGTAACGGTATGTAGCACACACAGGTTACATTACAGTGCTCACATGATGAATATAGGTAACGGTATGTAGCACATACAGGTTACATTACAGTGTGACATAATGAATATAGGTAACGGTATGTATCACACGCAGGTTACATTACAGTGTGACATAATGAATATAGGTAACGGTATGTAGCACACACAGGTTACATTACAGTGTGACATAATGAATATAGGTAACGGTATGTAGCACACACAGGTTACATTACAGTGTGACATAATGAATATAGGTAACGGTATGTAGCACACACAGGTTACATTACAGTGTGAATAATGAATATAGGTAACGGTATGTAGCACACACAGGTTACATTACAGTGTGACATAATGAATATAGGTAACGGTATGTAGCACACACAGGTTACATTACAGTGTTACATAATGAATATAGGTAACGGTATGTAGCACACAGGTTACATTACAGTGTGACATAATGAATGTAGGTAACGGTATGTAGCACACACAGGTACATTACAGTGTGACATAATAAATATAGGTAACGGTATGTAGCACACAGGTTACATTACAGTGTGACAATGAATATAGGTAACGGTATGTAGCACACACAGGTTACATTACAGTGTGACATAATGAATATAGGTAACGGTATGTAGCACACACAGGTTACATTACAGTGTGACATAATGAATATAGGTAACTGTATGTAGCACATACAGGTTACATTACAGAGTGACATAATGAATATAGGTAACGGTATGTAGCACAACAGGTTACATTACAGTGCTCACAGATGAATATAGGTAACGGTATGTAGCACATACAGGTTACATTACAGAGTGACATAATGAATATAGGTAACGGTATGTAGCACACACAGGTTACATTACAGTGCTCATGATGAAATAGGTAACGGTATGTAGCACATACAGGTTACATTACAGTGTGACATAATGAATATAGTGTAACGGTATGTAGCACACACAGGTTACATTACAGTGTCACGATGTAAGAATATAGGTAACGGTATGTAGCACACACAGGTTACATTACAGTGGTCACGTAATGAATATAGGTAACGGTATGTAGCAACAACAGGTTACATTACAGTGTGTGACATAATGAATATAGGTAACGGTATGTAGCACACACAGGTTACATTACAGTGTCACAATGAATATAGGTAACGGTATGTAGCACAACAGGTACATTACAGTGTGACATAATGAATATAGGTAACGGTAGTAGCCACACAGGTTACAACAGTGTGAAATTTAATATAGGTAACGGGATGTAGCACACAGGTTACATTACAGTGTGGACATAATGAATATAGGTAACGGTGATGTAGCACACAGGTACATTACAGTGTGACATAATGAATATAGGTACGGTATGTAGCACACACAGGTTACATTACCGTGTGAGGAATAATGAATATAAGGTAACTGATGTAGCACATACAGGTTACATTACAGTGTGACATAATGAATATAGGTAACGGTATGTAGCACACACAGGTTACATTACAGTGTGACATAATGAATATAGGTAACGGTATGTAGCACACACAGGTTACATTACAGAGTGACTAATGAATATAGGTAACGGTATGTAGCACACACAGGTTACATTACAGTGCTCACATGATGAATATAGGTAACGGTATGTAGCACACACAGGTTACATTACAGTGTGACATGATGAATATAGGTAACGGTATTTAGCACACATGTTACATTACAGTGCTCACAGATGAATATAGGTACATATGTAGCACGCACATGTTACATACAGTGTGACATATGAATATGGTAACGGTATAGCACACAGTTACATTACAGTGTGACATATGAATATAGGTAACGGTATGTAGCACACAGGTTACATTACAGTGTGACATAATGATATAGGTAACGGTATGTAGCACACACAGGTTTACATTACAGTGTGACATAATGAATAGAGGGAACGGTATGTAGCACACACAGGTTACATTACAGTGTGACATAATGAATATAGGTAACGGTATGTTAGCACACACAGGTTAATTACAGTGTGACATAATGATATAGGTAACGGTATGTAGCACACACAGGTTACATTACAGTGTGACATAATGAATATAGGTAACGGTATGTAGCACACACAGGTTACATTACAGTGTGACAAATGAATATAGGTAACGGTATGTAGCACACACAGGTTACATTACAGTGTGACATAATGAATATAGGTAACGGTATGTAGCACACACAGGTTACATTACAGTGTGACATAATGAATATAGGTAACGGTATGTAGCACACACAGGTTACATTACAGTGTACATAATGAATATAGGTAACGGTATGTAGCACACACAGGTTACATTACAGTGTGACATAATGAATATAGGTAACGGTATGTAGCACACACAGGTTACATTACAGTGTGACATAATGAATATAGGTAACGTATGTAGCACACACAGGTTACAGGTTACATTACAGTGTGACATAATGAATATAGGTAACGGTATGTATCACACACAGGTTACATTACAGTGTGACATAATGAATATAGGTAACGGTATGTAGCACACACAGGTTACATTACAGTGTGACATAATGAATATAGGTAACGGTATGTAGCACACACAGGTTACATTACAGTGTGACATAATGAATAGTGGTAACGGTATGAGCACACCACCAGGTTACATTACAGTGGACATAATGAATATAGGTAACGGTAGTAGCACACACAGGTTACATTACAGTGTGACTAATGAATATGGTAACGGTATGTAGACACACACAGGTTACATTACAGTGGGACATAATGAATATAGGTAAGGATGTAGCACACACAGGTTACATTACAGTGTGACATAATGAATATAGGTAACGGTATGTAGCACACACAGGTTACATTACAGGTGAAAATAATATAGGTAACGGTATGTAGCACACAACAGGTTACATTACGTGTGACATAATGAATATGGTAAATGGTAGTAGCACATACAGGTTACATTACAGTGTGACATAATGAATATAGGTAACGGTAGTAGCAACACAGGTTACTTACAGTGTGACATAATGAATATAGGTAACGGTATGTATCACACAGGTTACATTACAGTGTGAAATAATGAATATAGGTAACGGTATGTACACACACAGGTTACATTACAGTGTGACATAATGAATATAGGTAACGGTATGTAGCACACACAGGTTACATTACAGTGTGACATAATGAATATAGGTAACGGTATAGCACAACAGGTTACATTACAGTGTGACATAATGAATATAGGGTAACGGTATGTAGCACACACAGGTTACATTACAGTGTGACATAATGAATATAGGTAACGGTATGTAGCACACACAGGTTACATTACAGTGTGACATAATGAATATAGGTAACGGTATGTAGCACATACAGGTTACATTAACAGTGTGACATAATGAATATAGGTAACGGTATGTAGCACACACAGGTTACATTACAGGGTGGACATAATGAATATAGGTAACGGTATGTAGCACACAGGTACATTACAGTGTGACATAATGAATATAGGTTAACGGTATGTAGCACACACAGGTACATTACAGTGGACATAATGAATATAGGTAACGGGTATGTGCACAACAGGTTACATTACAGTGTGACATAATGAATATAGGTAACGGTATGTAGCACAACAGGTTACATTACAGTGTGACATAATGAATATAGGTAACGGTATGTAGCACACAGGTTACATTACAGTGTGACATAGAAATATAGGTAACGGTATGTAGCACACACAGGTTACATTACATGTGTGACATAATGAATAGGTAACGGTATGTAGCACACACAGGGTACATTACCGTGTGACAATGAATATAGGTAACGGTATGTAGCACACACAGGTTACATTAACAGTGTGACATAATGAATATAGGTAACGTATGTAGCACACACAGGTACATTACAGGTGACATAATAGAATATAGGTAACGGTATGTAGCACACAGGTTACATTACAGTGTGCATAATGAATATAGGTAACGGTATGTAGCACACATGTTACATTACAGTGTGACATAATGAATTAGGTAACGGTATGTAGCACACACAGGTTACATTACAGTAGTGACATAATGAATATAGGTAACGGTATGTAGCACACACAGGTTACATTACAGTGTGACATAATGAATATAGGTAACGGTATGTAGCACAACAGGTTACATTACGAGTGACAAATGAATAAGGTAACGGTATGTAGCACACACAGGTACATTACAGTGTGACATATGAATATAGGTAACGGTGTAGCACCACAGGTTACATTACAGTGTGACATAATGAATATAGGTAACGGTATGTAGCACACACAGGTTACATTACAGTGGGACATAATGAATATAGGTAAGGTATGTAGCACACACAGGTTACATACAGTGTGACATAATGAATATAGGTAACGGTATGTAGCACACAGGTTACATTACAGTGTGACATAATGAAATAGGTAACGGTATGTAGCACACACAGGTACATACAGTGTGACATAAATGAATATAGGTAACGGTATGTACACACACAGGTTACATTACAGGTGACATAATGAATATAGGTAACGGTATGTAGCACACACAGGTTACATTACAGTGTGACATAATGAAATATAGGTAACGGTATGTAGACACACAGGTTACTTACAGTGTGACATAATGAATATAGGTAACGGTATGTACACACACAGGTTACATTACAGTGTGACATAATGAATATAGGTAACGGTATGTAGCACACACAGGTTACATTACAGAGTGACATAATGAATATAGGTAACGGTATGTAGCACACACAGGTTACATTACAGTTGACATAATAATATAGGAACGGTATGTAGCCACACACAGGTTACATTACAGTGTGACATAATGAATATAGGTAACGGTATGTAGCACACACAGGTTACATTACAGGTGACATAATGAATATAGGTAACGGTATGTAGCACACACAGTTACATTACAGAGTGACATAATGAATATAGGAACGGTATGTAGCACACACAGGTTACATTACAGTGGACATATGAATATAGGAACGGTATGTAGCACACAGGTTACATTACAGTGTGACATAATGAATATAGGTAACGGTATGTAGCCAACAGGTTACATACAGTGTGACATAATGAATAAGGTAACGGTATGTAGCACACACAGGTTACATTACAGTGTGACATAATGAATATAGGTAACGGTATGTAGCACACACAGGTTACATTACAGTGTGACATAATGAATAGGTAACGGTAGTAGCCAACAGGTTACATTACAGTGTGACATAATGAATATAGGTACGGTATGTAGCACACACAGGTTACATTACAGTGTGACATAATGAAATAGGTAACGGTATGTATCACACAAGGTAAATTACAGTGTGAAATAATGAAATAGGTAACGGTATGTAGACACACAGTTACATTACAGTGTGACATAATGAATATAGGTAAGGTATGTAGCACAGGTTACATTACAGTGGACATAATGAATATAGGTAAAGGTATGTAGAACACAAGGTTAAATTACAGTGTGAAATAATGAATATAGGTAACGGTATGTAGCACACACAGGTTACATTACAGTGTGACATAATGAATATAGGTAACGGTATGTAGCACACACAGGTTACATTACAGTGTGACATAATGAATTAGGTAACGGTATGTAGCACACACAGGTTACATACAGTGGACATAATGAATATAGGTAACGGTATGTAGCGCACACAGGTACATTACAGTGTGACATAATGAATATAGGTAACGGTATGTAGCACACACAGGGTACATTACAGTGGACATAATGAATATAGGTAACGGTATGTAGCACACACAGGTACATTACAGTGTGACATAATGAATATAGGTAACGTGATGTAGCGCATACAGGTTACATTACAGTGTGACATAATGAATATAGGGAACGGTATGGAGCACAAACAGGTTACATTACAGTGTGACATAATGAATATAGGTAACGGTATGTACACCACACAGGTTACATACAGTGTGACATAATGATATAGGTAACGGTATGTAGCACACACAGGTACATACAGTGTGACATAATGAATATAGGTAACGGTATGTAGCACACACAGGTTACATACAGTGTGACATAATGAATATAGGTAACGGTATGTAGCACAACAGGTTAATTACAGTGTGACCTAATGAATATAGGTACGGTATGTAACACAAAGGTTACATTACAGTGTGACATAATGATATAGGTAACGGTATGTAGCACACACAGGTTACATTACAGGTGACATAATGAATATAGGTAACGGTATGTAGCACACACAGGTTACTACAGTTTGACATAATGAAATAAGGTAACGTATGTAGCACACACAGGTTACATTACAGTGTGACATAATGAATATAGGTAAACGGTAGGTAGCACAACAGGTTACACTTACAGTGGACATAATGATATAGGTAACGGTATGTAGCACACACAGGTTACATTACAGGTGACATAATGAATATAGGTAACGGTAGTAGCACACACAGGTTACATTACAGTGTGACATAATGAATAAGGTAACGGTATGTAGCACACACGGTTACAACAGTGCTACATATGAATATAGGTAACGGTATGTAGCACACACAGGTTACATTACAGTGTACATATGAATATAGGTAACGGTATGTAGCACACAGGTTACATTACAGTTACATATGAATATAGGTAACGGTAGTAGCACACACAGGTTACATTACAGTGCTACATATGAATATAGGTAACGGTATGTAGCACACACAGGTTACATTACAGTGCTACATATGAATATAGGAAGGTATGTAGCACACACAGGTTACATTACAGTGCTCACATGATGAATATATAGGTAACGGTATGTAGCACACACAGGTTACATACAGTGTGACATATGAATATAGGTAACGGTATGTAGCACACACAGGTTACATTACAGTGTGACATAATGAATATAGGTAACGGTATGTAGCACAACAGGTTAATTACAGTGTGACATAATGAATAAGGTAACGGTATGATAGCACACACAGGTTACATTACAGTGTGACATAAGAATATAGGTAACGGTATGTAGCACACACAGGTTACATTACAGTGTGACATAATGAATATAGGTAACGGTATGTAGCACACAGGTACATTACAGTGATCATATGAATATAGGTAACGGTATGTAGCACCACACAGGTTACATTACAGAGTGACATAATGAATATAGGTAACGGTATGTAGCACACACAGGTTACATTACAGTGTGAAATAATGAATATAGGTAACGGTATGTAGCACCACAGGTTACATTACAGTGTCACATGATGAATATAGGTAACGGTATGTAGCACACAGGTTACATTACAGTGCTCACATGATATATAGGTAACGGTATGTAGCACACAAGGTTAATTACAGTGTCACATGATGAATATAGGTACGGTATGTAGCACAAAGGTTACATTACAGGGTGACATAATGAATGTAGGTAACGGTATGTAGCACACACAGGTTACATTACAGTGTGACATATGAATATAGGTAACGGTATGTAGCACATACAGGTTACATTACAGTGTGACATAATGAATTAGGTAACGTATAGTAGCAACACAGGTTACATTACAGTGTGACATAATGAATATAGGTAACGGTTGTAGGCATACAGGTTACATTACAGTGTGACATAATGAATATAGGTAACGGTATGTAGCACATACAGGTTACATTACAGTGTGACATAATGAATATAGGTAACGGTATGTAGCACACACAGGTTACATTACAGTGTGACATAATGATAAGGTAACGGTATGTAGCACAACAGGTTACATTACAGGTGACATATGAATGTAGGTAACGGGATGTAGCAACAACAGGTTACATTCACGTGTGACATAATGAATATAGGTAACGGTATGTAGACACATAAAGGTTACATTACAGTGTGACATAATGAATATAGGTAACGGTATGTAGCACACACAGGTTACATTACAGTGTGACATAATAATATAGGTAACGGTATGTAGCCTACAGGTTACATTACAGTGTGACATAATGAATGTAGTAACGGTATGTAGCACACACAGGTACATTTACAGTGTGACATAATGAATTAGGTAACGGTATGTAGCAACACAGGTATAATACAGTGTGACATAATGAATATAGGTACGGTATGTAGCACACACAGGTTACATTACAGTGTGACATAATGGATATAGGTAACGGTATGTAGCACACACAGGTTAACATTACAGTGTGACATAATGAATATAGGTAACGGTATGTAGCACACACAGGTTACATTACAGTGTGACATAATGAATATAGGTAACGGTATATGTAGCACAACAGGTTACATTACAGTGTACATGATGAATATAGGTAACGTATGTAGCACACACAGGTTACATTACAGTGTGACATAATGAATGTAGGTAACGTATGTGCACACACAGGTTTTTACGTGTGACAAATGAAATAGGTACGGTATGTAGCACACACAGGTTACATTACAGTGTGACATAAGAATATAGGTAACGGTATGAAGTACACAAGGTACATACAGTGTGACATAATGAATATAGGTAACGGTATGTAGCACATACAGGTTACATTACAGTGTGACATAATGAATATTAGGTAACGGTATGTAGCACACACAGGTTACATTACAGTGTGACATAATGAATATAGGTAACGGTATGTAGATCACACACAGGTACATTACAGTGTGACATAATGAATATAGGGAACGGGATGTAGCACACAAGGTTACATAAGTGTGACATAATGAATATAGTAACGGTATGTAGCACCACAGGTTCATTACAGTGTGACATAATGAAATAGGTAACGGTATGTAGCACACAGGTACATTACAGTGTGACATATGAAATATGGTAAAGGTATGTAGCAAACACAGGTTACATTACAGTGTGACATAATGAATATAGGTAACGGTATGTAGCACACACAGGTTACATTACATGTGTGACATAATGAATATAGGTAACGGTATGTAGCACACAAGGTTACATTACAGTGTGAAATAATGAATATAGGTAACGGTATGTAGCCAACAGGTTACATTACAGGTGTGACATAATGAATAAAGGTAACGGTATGTAGCACACACACGGTTACATTACCGTGGACATAATGAATATAGGTAACGGTATGTAGCACCACAGGTTACATTACAGTGTGACATAATGAATATAGGTAACGGTAGTAGCCACACAGGTTACATTACAGTGTGACATAATGAATATAGGTAACGGTATGTAGCAACACAGGTACATACAGTGTGACATAATGAATAAGGTAACGGTATGTAGCACACAGGTTACATTACAGTGTGACATAATGAATATGGTAACGGTATGTAGCACACACAGGTTACATTACAGTGTGACATAATGAATAAGGTAACGGTATGTAGCACACACAGGTTACATACAGTGTGACATAATGAATATAGGTAACGGTATGTAGCACACACAGGTTACATTACAGTGGGACATAATGAATATAGGTAACGGTATGTAGCACACAGGTTACATTACAGTGTGACATAATGAATATAGGTAACGGTATGTAGCACACAACAGGTACATTACAGTGTGGACATAATGAATATAGGTAACGGTATTATGTAGCACACACAGGTTACATTACAGAGTGACATAATGAATATAGGTAACGGTATGTAGCACAAAGGTTCATTACAGTTTGACATAATAAATATAGGTAACGGTATGTAGCACACACAGGTTACATTACAGTGTGACATAATGAATATAGGTAACGGTATGTAGCACATACAGGTTACATTACAGAGTGACATAATGAATATAGGTAACGGTATGTAGCACACACAGGTTACATTACAGAGTGACATAATGAATATAGGTAAAGGTATGTAGCACACACAGGTTACATTACAGTGTGACATAAGAGATATAGGTAACGGTATGTAGCACACACAGGTTACATTACAGTGCTCACATGATGAATATAGGTAACGGTATGTAGCACACACAGGTTACATTACAGTGCTCACATGATGAATATAGGTAACGGTATGTAGCACACACAGGTTACATTACAGTGCACATGATGAATGGTAACGGTATGTAGCACACACAGGTTACATTACAGTGCTCACATGATGAATATAGGTAACGGTATGTAGCAACACAGGTTACATTACAGTGCTCACATGATGAATATAGGTAATGGTATGTAGCACAACAAGGTTACATTACAGTGCTCACATGATGAATATAGGTAACGGTATGTAGCACACACAGGTTATTACAGTGGACTATGAATATAGGTAACGGTATGTAGCACCACCACAGGTTACATTACAGTGTGACATAATGAATATAGGTAACGGTATGTAGCACATACAGGTTACATACAGTGTGACTAATGAATTAGGACGGTATGGTAGCACAACACAGGTGTAACATTACAGTGTGACAATAATGAAATAGGTAACGGTATGTAGCACACCAGGTTACATTACAGTGTGACATAATGAATATAGGTAACGGTATGTAGCACACACAGGTTACATTACAGTGATCACATGATGAATATAGGTAACGGTATGTAGCACACACAGGTTACATTACAGAGTGTGACATAATGAATATAGGTAACGGTATGTAGCACACACAGGTTACATTACAGTGTGACATAATGAATATAGGTAACGGTATGTAGCACACACAGGTTACATTACAGTGCTCACATGATGAATATAGGTAACGGTATGTAGCACATACAGGTTACATTACAGTGCTCACATGATGAATATAGGTAACGGTATGTAGCACACACAGGTTACATTACAGTGCTCACATGATGAATATAGGTAACGGTATGTAGCACAATATAGGTGTACATTAAGTGTGACATAATGAATGTAGGTAACGGTAGTAGCACACACAGGTTACATTACAGTGGTGACATAATGAATTAGGTAACGGTATGTAGCACATACAGGTTACATTACAGTGTGACATAATGAATGTAGGTAACGGTATGGAGCACACACAGGTTACATTACAGTGTGACATAATGAAATAGGTAACAGTATGTAGCACACACAGGTTAAATTACAGTGTGACATAATGAATATAGGTAACGGTATGTAGCACAACAGGTACATTACAGTGTGACATAATGAATGTAGGTAACGGTATGTAGCACACACAGGTTACATTACAGTGTGACATAATGAATATAGGTAACGGTATGTAGCACACACAGGTTACATTACAGTGTGACATAATGAATATAGGTTACGGTATGTAGCACACACAGGTTACATTACAGTGTGACATAATGGATATAGGTAACGGTATGTAGCACACACAGGTTACATTACAGTGTGACATAATGAATATAGGTAACGGTATGTAGCACACACAGGTTACATTACAGTGTGACATATGAATATAGGTAACGGTATGTAGCACATACAGGTTACATTACAGTGCTCACAGATGAATATAGGTAACAGTATGTAGCACACACAGGTGTACATACAGTGTGACATAATGAAGTAGGTAACGGTAGGCACACACAGGTTACATTACAGTGTGACATAATGAATACAGGTTACGGTATGTAGCACACACAGGTTACATTACAGTGTGACATAATGAATATAGGTAACGGTATGAAGTACACACAGGTTACATTACAGTGTGACATAATGAATATAGGTAACGGTATGTAGCACATACAGGTTACATTACAGTGCTCACATGATGAATATAGGTAACGGTATGTAGCACATACAGGTTACATTACAGTGCTCACATGATGAATATAGGTAACAGTATGTAGCACACACAGGTTACATTACAGTGTGACATAATGAATGTATGACGGTATGTTAGCACATACAGGTTACATTACAGTGTGACATAATGAATGTAGGTAACGGTATGTAGCACACCACAGGTTACATTACAGTGTGACAATGATGAATAGGTAACGGTATGTAGCACACACAGGTTACATTACAGTGTGACATAATGAATATAGGTAACGGTATGTAGCACATACAGGTTACATTACAGTGTGACATAATGAATGTAGGTAACGGTATGTAGCACACACAGGTTACATTACAGTGTGACATAATGAATGTAGGTAACGGTATGTAGCACATACAGGTTACATTACAGTGTGACATAATGAATATAGGTAACGGTATGTAGCACACACAGGTACATTACAGTGTGACATAATGAATTAGGTAACGGTATGTAGCACACACAGGTTACATTACAGTGTGACATAATGAATATAGGTAACGGTATGTAGCACACACAGGTGTATATACAGTGTGGACATAATGAATATAGGTAACGGTATGTAGCACACACAGGTTACATTACAGTGTGACATAATGAATATAGGTAACGGTATGTAGCACATACAGGTTACATTACAGTGTGACATAATGGATATAGGTAACGGTATGTAGCACACACAGGTTATATTACAGTGTGACATAATGGATATAGGTAACGGTATGTAGCACACACAGGTACATTACAGTGTGACATAATGAATATAGGTAACGGTATGTAGCACCACAGGTTACATTACAGTGTGACATAATGAATATAGGTAACGGTATGTAGCACATACAGGTTACATTACAGTGCTCACATGATGAATATAGTAACGGTATGTAGCACACACAGGTTACATTACAGTGTGACATAATGAATATAGGTAACGGTATGTAGCACACACAGGTTACATTACAGTGTGACATAATGAATATAGGTAACGGTATGTAGCACATACAGGTTACATTACAGTGCTCACATGATGAATATAGGTAACGGTATGTAGCACACACAGGTTACATTACAGTGTGACATAATGAATGTAGGTAACGGTATGTAGCACACACAGGTTACATTACAGTGTGACATAATGAATATAGGTTACGGTATGTAGCACACACAGGTTACATTACAGTGTGACATAATGAATATAGGGTAACGGTATGTAGCACACACAGGTTACATTACAGTGTGACATAATGAATATAGGTAACGGTATGTAGCACATACAGGTTACATTACAGTGGCTCACATGATGATATAGGTAACGGTATGTAGCACACACAGGTTACATACAGTGCTCACATAATGAATATAGGTAACGGTATGTAGCACCACAGGTTACATTACAGAGTGACATAATGAATATAGGTAACGGTATGTAGCACACACAGGTTACATTACAGGTGACATAATGAATATAGGTAACGGATGTAGCACACACAGGTTACATTACAGAGTGACAATGAATATAGGTAACGGTATGTAGCACACACAGGTTACATTACAGTGGACATAATGAATATAGGTAACGGTATGTAGCACACACAGGTTACATTACAGAGTGACATAATGAATATAGGTAACGGTATGTAGCACACACAGGTTACATTACAGTGTGACATAATGAATATAGGTAACGGTATGTAGCACACACAGGTTACATTACAGTGTGACATAATGAATATAGGTAACGGAATGTAGCACACACAGGTTACATTACAGTGTGACATAATGAATATAGGTAACGGTATATAGCGCATACAGGTTACATTACAGTGTGACATAATGAATGTAGGTAACGGTATGTAGCACACACAGGTTACATTACAGTGCTACATATGAAATAGGTAACGGTATGTAGCACACACAGGTTACATTACAGGTGACATAATGAATATAGGTAACGGTATGTAGCACATACAGGTTACATTACAGTGTGCATAATGAATAAGGTAACGGTATGTAGCACATACAGGTTACATTACAGTGCTACATGATGATATAGGTAACGGTATGTAGCACACAGGTTACATTACAGTGTGACATAATGAATATAGGTAACGTATGATAGCACATAACAGGTTACATTACAGTGTGACATAATGAATATAGGTAACGGTATGTAGCACATCAGGTTACATTACAGTGCTCATGATGAATATAGGTAACGGTATGTAGCACACACAGGTTACATTACAGGCTCACATAAGAATATAGGGAACGGTAAGTAGCACACACAGGTTACATTACAGTGTACATAATGATATAGGTAACGGTTGTAGTGCACACACAGGTTACATTACAGTGTGACATAATGAATATAGGTAACGGTATGTAGCACACACAGGTTACATTACAGTGTGACATAATGAATATAGGTAACGGTATGTAGCACACACAGGTTACATTACAGTGTGACATAATGAATATAGGTAACGGTATGTAGCACACACAGGTTACATACAGTGCTCACATAATGAATATAGGTAACGGTATGTAGCACACACAGGTTACATTACAGTTGACATAATGAATATAGGGAACGGTATGTAGCACACACAGGTTACATTACAGTGTGACATAATGAATATAGGTAACGGTATGTAGCTAGCACACACAGGTTACATTACAGTGTGACATAATGAATATAGGTAACGGTATGTAGCACACACAGGTTACATTACAGTGTGACATAATGAATATAGGTAACGGTATGTAGCACATACAGGTTACATTACAGTGCTCACATGATGAATATAGGTAACGGTATGTAGCACACACAGGTTACATTACAGTGTGACATAATGAATATAGGTAACGGTATGTAGCACACACAGGTTACATTACAGTGTGACTATTAATATAGGTAACGGTATGTAGCCACACAGGTTACATTACAGTGTGACATAATGAATAAGGTAAGGTATGTAGCACACACAGGTTACATTACAGTGTGACATAATGAATATAGGTAACGGTATGTAGCACATACAGGTTACATTACAGTGCTCACATGATGAATATAGGTAACGGTATGTAGCACATACAGGTTACATACAGAGTGGACATAATGAATATAGGTAACGGTATGTAGCACACACAGGTTACATTACAGTGCTCACATGATGAATATAGGTAACGGTATGTAGCACATACAAGGTAATTACAGTGTGACATAATGAATATAGGTAACGGTATGTATCACACGCAGGTACATTACAGTGTGACATAATGAATATAGGTAACGGTATGTAGCACACACAGGTTACATTACAGTGTGACATAATGAATATAGGTAACGGTATGTAGCACACACAGGTTACATTACAGTGTGACATAATGAATATAGGTAACGGTATGTAGCACACACAGGTTACATTACAGTGTGACAAAATGAATATAGGTAACGGTATGTAGCACACACAGGTTACATTACAGAGTGACATAATGAATATAGGTAACGGTATGTAGCACACACAGGTTACATTACGTGTTACATAATGAATATAGGTAACGGTATGTAGCACACAGGTACATTACAGTGTGACATAATGAATATAGGTAACGGTATGTAGCACACACAGGTTACATTACAGTGTGACATAATAAATATAGGTAACGGTATGTAGCACACAGGTTACAGTACAGTGTGACATAATGAATATAGGTAACGGTATGTAGCACACACAGGTTACATTACAGTGTGACATAATGAATATAGGTAACGGTATGTAGCACACACAGGTTACATTACAGTGTGACATAATGAATATAGGTAACTGTATGTAGCACATACAGGTTACATTACAGAGTGACATAATGAATATAGGTAACGGTATGTAGCACATACAGGTTACATTACAGTGCTCACATGATGAATATAGGTAACGGTATGTAGCACATACAGGTTACATTACAGAGTGACATAATGAATATAGGTAACGGTATGTAGCACACACAGGTTACATTACAGTGCTCATGATGAAATAGGTAACGGTATGTAGCACATACAGGTTACATTACAGTGGTGACATAATGAATATAGGTAACGGTATGTAGCACACACAGGTTACATTACAGTGTACGGTAATGAATATAGGTAACGGTATGTAGCACACAAGGTTACATTACAGTGTCACGTAATGAATATAGGTAACGGTATGTAGCACATACAGGTTACATTACAGTGTGACATAATGAATATAGGTAACGGTATGTAGCACACACAGGTTACATTACAGTGTCACGTAATGAATATAGGTAACGGTATGTAGCACACACAGGTTACATTACAGTGTGACATAATGAATATAGGTAACGGTATGTAGCCACACACGGTACATACAGTGTGATAATTTAATATAGGTAACGGTATGTAGCACACAGGTTACATTACAGTGTGACATAATGAATATAGGTAACGGTATGTAGCACACACAGGTTACATTACAGTGTGACATAATGAATATAGGTAACGGTATGTAGCACACACAGGTTACATTACAGGTGGACATAATGAATATAGGTAACTGTATGTAGCACATACAGGTTACATTACAGTGTGACATAATGAATATAGGTAACGGTATGTAGCACACACAGGTTACATTACAGTGTGACATAATGAATATAGGTAACGGTATGTAGCACACACAGGTTACATTACAGAGTGACATAATGAATATAGGTAACGGTATGTAGCACACACAGGTTACATTACAGTGCTCACATGATGAATATAGGTAACGGTATGTAGCACACACAGGTTACATTACAGTGCTCACATGATGAATATAGGTAACGGTATTTAGCACACATGTTACATTACAGTGCTCACATGATGAATATAGGTAACAGTATGTAGCACGCACATGTTACATTACAGTGTGACATAATGAATATAGGTAACGGTATTTAGCACACATGTTACATTACAGTGTGACATAATGAATATAGGTAACGGTATGTAGCACACACAGGTTACATTACAGTGCTCACATGATGAATATAGGTAACGGTAGTAGCACACACGGTACATTACAGTGTGACATAATGAATATAGGGAACGGTATGTAGCACACACAGGTTACATTACAGTGTGACATAATGAATATAGGTAACGGTATTTAGCACACACAGGTTACATTACAGTGTGACATAATGAATATAGGTAACGGTATGTAGCACACACAGGTTACATTACAGTGTGACATAATGAATATAGGTAACGGTATGTAGCACACACAGGTTACATTACAGTGTGACATAATGAATATAGGTAACGGTATGTAGCACACACAGGTTACATTACGTGTGACATAATGAATATAGGTAACGGTATGTAGCACACAGGTTACATTACAGTGTGACATAATGAATATAGGTAACGGTATGTAGCACACACCAGGTTACATTACAGTGTGACATAATGAATATAGGTAACGGTATGTAGCACACACAGGTTACATTACAGTGTAACATAATGAATATAGGTAACGGTATGTAGCACACAAGGTACATTACAGTGTGACATAATGAATATAGGTAACGGTATGTAGCACACACAGGTTACATTACAGTGTGACATTAATGAATATAGGTAACGGTATGTAGCATACAGGTTACATTACAGTGTGACATAATGAATATAGGTAACGGTATGTAGCACACACATGTTACATTACAGTGCTCACATGATGAATATAGGTAACGGTATGTAGCACACACAGGTTACATTACAGTGTGACATAATGAATATTAGGTAACGTGTAGCACACACAGGTTACATTACAGTGCTCACATGATGAATATAGGTAACGGTATGTAGCACGCACATGTTACATTACAGTGCTCACATGATGAATATAGGTAACCGTATGTAGCATACAGGTTACATTACAGTGCTCACATGATGAATATAGGTAACGGTATGTAGCACACATGTTACATTACAGTGCTCACATGATGAATATAGGTGACCGTATGTAGCACACATGTTACATTACAGTGCTCACATGATGAATATAGGTAACCGTATGTAGCTCACAATTTGATTATGTAGCTGCACAGATGATATAAGAAATTAAAGGGAACATTGCCCAAAGGCTGCATACAGTACAATCCTGTGTCCCTGGGGTCTTAGGGGCCAGGTAGATTAGAATAAATAGGTGGTGGATTTAAATCTACCCTGGAATTAATGTTTTGTAAGGACAGTGTGAATGGATCTCGTAGGGCCACACGTTGGACATCCCCGTGGGATTCAGTGAGATGGAAGCTTACCGGGATCAATGTCATTGGCTAGAACATGTGAAGCTCCTCCCATCCCAGCAGCTATTGCAGCCGCTCCACAACCACAGCCAAGATCCAGAATGTGGCCCCTCGACACTATCTGGGGGTTATCCAGTAGGTACCTGCGGTAAAGAGAAAATGCATCAAGGTTGGGGAAATGAATAAGAAGCCAAATGGAAAAACAGGAACAAGACAAAATATGTGTCAATATTTATAATAAACAGAATTTCAGACCACCAATGAAATATATGATATAGCAGGTTATATACTGATTGGGGAATGTTAAAGGGCAAGTTCACCCCCAGCTCAAAGCTCACTACCCCCAAACCCTACTACTTACCACCATGTCCCGCTGGTTATTCCAAATAAGGATGGGAGACTTCTGGGTAATTTCCATGGCAGCCTTTAGGAAATGCAATACCTATTAAGAGGTTTTTACAGCATTCCACAAGCTAAATGCAAAACCTAAGAGCCAGCTACAGACCAGTCTCGGCTTTGCTGAGCCATCATCAGTGTAGCGCAGGCAGTGTGAAGTCACTAATAAATGAAATACGATTGGGAGAGAATAAGGCATTACAGATCCCCTTCCATGGAAATTACCCAGAAGTCTCTGTTCCTTATTTGCTATTCTTACCATTGACCGCAGGCTCCTTCTAGGTCCTCTTAAAGCTTTATGAGCTTTTTACCAGCTTGCACAGTCAGTCATTGGCTGTGATGTCAGCATGACGGACGGCTGCTACCCGGAAGAGCCGGAAGATGATTGGTAGAAATAACTGCCTACAGCAGGGATAAGCAACCAGTAGATCTCCAGATATTCTGTAGATCTACTGGTTTCCTATCCCTGCAGGACATAATGGAAGAGGATTTATCATATTGGGGGTGCTGGATGGAGATTTTAGTTTGGGGGGAGCCCAGAACATGTAAATAATGATGCACTAGGTCCAGTTATTTCATGTTCTCCCATTGGGTGACAGCACTGGGTGGAGGGGAACCTGCAGTTCTCCTGGATGCCACTAGATGGCCTCCCCAATCCACACACATAATGAGCCAATCACCTCGCCAACGCTTGTCCGCCTGGCCAATAGATGGCCCAGTAAGGGTCCCCATAGGGCCACAGCTCAGGCCGCTGGTACCAGAATTCGCAGCGCGGGGTGAACAGTCGCAGCCGGATTTCTGGGGTCAGGGGATCCGACACAATCTCTGTGTGTTGCAGTATGAAGCTTTGCCGACAGGTGTCGCTGTAGCGCCGCGTTCTGTTCAGTCCAAACCTGGCGGCGCCGCCTTGAGGGAATCTCCCGGACAGTTGCAGTGCGATCCGCAGGCAACAGGTGGCGCCATTCATTGTCTAGAACCAGGCTGGGCCGGTGGTAGGAAGGGTAGCCACGTTTCCCTTCCCCTTCCGGTGCAATGATGGGAGCGGAGTCCCTGGTCTGCTAGCGGAAATCCCTGCTGCTGCAGAACATCGATCTTGAGCTGTCAATCAACAATATGTTCCATAGCAAGACGTCCTGTTCTCCAGAGCTGTCAATCAACCACCTGCAGCTTATGTGGGACGGGCTAATCACTAACAGGGGGAGGTCCCAAAAACTGGAGAAGGGCTGGGCAAGCAGAATGGGATATAGAAAGTGGAGGAGAGAGAGGGGGGGCCTATGTGGGTGATATGGGCGGGACCAGCAGAAGGGGAGGGATATGAAAAGAAAGTTGGGGTGGGAAGGTGCTGGGGGTGAAATTTCCTTATCAATTGAATAATTTGTCGTTTTTTAGGAATCTTTAGATTGGGAACAACCGCAAAGTTTTGCCCACACGTGATGGGTAAATAGTGACGGTGAAATGCTTCGTATACCCTTCTGGTCCCTGACCCCGTCGATTTACCTCGATGTTCTATGTAGAGGGGCCACACAGCCAGGAATTGATTTAAAGGTTCAATTTAAAGGGCCGGTGCCATGTCAGATGGGACTAAAATCTTTTATACCACATGTTCCGAATGAAAGGCTTCATGTGGCGGTACAATCTGAACAATCAGAAGCAGCGTAGGTGATGTCCTTAGATGTTCTCATTTTATTTCCTTGGTGAGGGGGGAAAGGATGAAATACAGAGCAGAGTTTTCTAACAAAGCTTTATGCTAGACAACAAACAAATGGACCATTCCAGGGCCCATGGGTGAGCGCGCCTTAATCTGCCTGGAAGAAAGGCCTTCTATCTGTTCAAGGGGAAGCTTTCTCTGTTGAATAATATATATATATATATATATATATATATATATATGTCTCACAATGTTACAGATCCACCAGTTGTATTTTTACTGGTTACAATAACACGTGGTTAATTGGGTGTAAACCAAATGACAGCTGCAGTTCTAGACATCCTAGTGAGAATGTTAAATTGAGAAACTTAAGTTCCCCTTTAAAATGAAATAAATGTGTGTAATGTCCCTACATTGCTAGATGATGTGTTTGCCTACAGATCACTGGCCTTTTGATTTCCAATCACAATATATTGTTCAGCTGCCTATATAAGCTATAAATATGAGTCACAAGGATTGTGTCTTCCACAAGTCATCTATATTTTAGAGCTACTAAAATAGTTTTTTGACTAGTTACCCTTTAAGTATGGCTGCCATGTGAATATAAGAGTAGGTGTGTGTACCTGTGTCATATTGGGAGTAAAAAACTTTTTAAAGGATTAGTCAAAAATATTTTTTGACTATAGTTACCCTTTAATTATGGTGCCATGGGAATAGAAGGTGCGTGTACCTGTGTCAGATTGGGGTTATGTGTTTTTTACATTTATGATCATAAAACAAACTTTTATTGATGATAGATCAAAATTAGTTTTCTGGCTATAGTTACCCTTTAAGTATGGCTGGCATCGGGTATGTGTGTGTACCTGTGTCAGGTTGGGGGTAAAAACACATTTTTTTGATGATTTGCCAAAATTAGATTTTCTAACTATATTTACTCTGTAAGTATGGCTCCCACAGGAATGGAAATGTAGGTCAGTAGGTTTGAGTACCTGTGTCAGTTTGCGGTGTTAAAAACTAACTTTTTTTATGATTGGTCAAAAATTTTGGACTAAACTTACCCTTTAAATATGTCTGCCACATGAATGAATGGGTAGCTCAGTTGGTCAATGTACCTGTGTCAGGTTGAAAGTTAAACAAACTTTTTTGATTATTGATCAAAATTAGTTTTTTTTATTTTAGTTAGCGTTTAAGTATGGCTGCCACAGTAATGGAAGGGTAGGTCAGTAGGTGTGTGCCCCTATGTCGGGTTGGGGGTTAAAAAAAGCAAACTTTGTTGATGATTAGTCAAAATAGTATAGTCTATGGGAAAAAATGTCCCGAAATTCGCCTATAACGCCGTGTCACTTCCGCAGATTCTTTAGCTAAGTAATAGAAAAATTCGCGAGGCACAGATCACTATAATGTCAGAGATAATGATGTGAGGGGTGCTACCACTAATATAATAGAATTACTAGAAGAAAAATAGAAGTGGTATAAACAGGGCACACCCAAACTATAATAATACATTAAAATATCCTTTATTAAATGTATAAACTTGGGATATGATCAAAAAGGTGCAAACAAATACATTAAAAACACATCTCCAACCCTCAATATCAATAAAGCATCACACAGACAATATACCGGTATATCAGCAGTGTTAATACATATATTAGATAAATGTGCAAAGCAGTGTATCAGACACAGAAAATAACTTATCTATATCATGTAAATATGCGTTAAGCAAAGTTATAGTCAAAATATATCATACAAATATGCATTTAAGAAAAGATATAGTCGGCATATGCGAAGCGGAATCCGGAAGAGGCGTAGGGAAAGAATAAGCTCGCGAAAACGAGTAGAAAGTCCCGCCCCCATAGGAACATGAACCTCTTAGGTGAACAAGTCGTATGTACGTACATCTCAGGGACAGAAAACCCTATATCGGCCATATTTAAACGGGAAAAGTGCGCATATGGATACTTAGGTACAGAACTAAAGTAAAGAGTACAGTTAAACCTCAGTAACTTAAATACCACACATGGCATAATCACTAGAAGGCACTAAATGTAGTGCACACAAATGGTCTCACTAGTGCCATTAGCATATATACATCCATAGGGGCAAAGGTCCCACTAGTGACCAGTCAAAACTACATAGAGAAGAATGTCCCTCTAGTGGCAATAGGTATGTACTAATATCTACATCAAATATCACAAGTTACTGCTGATTAAAGATATACTTTACACATTATAGCGCAAAATCATTATTATTCTGGCAAAGCCCTTAATAAATACTGGTCAACTATGTACACAAGTTTACAGAGAACAAGAAAACGCTACATATAACTCATATATCCAATACAAATTAGGTTAGCTTACTGATGAAGATCATCCTCAACAGAATATAAAAGAGTCATTCTTAGAGGTCAGTATCTCATTTCTTGAATGAATCTATTACACTGGAGGATACCCTCTTAAAGAATCAAAACGTCCTTCAAAATAACGTCCAGACTGTCATGACCCCTTCCCAAATCCAGGCTGTCATAATCTCACATCCAAGGTAAGTATAGCATCGCACGGATACTCCCCAGGTGGGTATAGGGTCGCATCTACAATACAGTGTCTCCAAGAAGAATCCAAAAGTGGGTAAAGCATCGCCAGGTCCAGTATCCATGAAAATAGACAACTAATCCAGATAATGAATTGGCTCACTGTGTGAAGAAAATATGATCCAGCATAATCCAAAATATAAAGTGGTCCAAATATCTCCTTCCACAGGCTCAATATTAATCATCTTATTGCTTGACCAAGGGATGTATGGCTTCTCAGAATTGGACCGGAGATAGAAAAGTCTTCTATACCGAAGACAAACGAAATCCAAAATCTTCGATGATAATAAACAATCCATCTGGGTAGAACATAGGAAAATGAAAGAAAGAAGGCAGAGTCATGGATACTCTTCATTCATACCAGCGGGGGCCATAGTGCCCAGTCTTGGATACTCTTCATTCATACCAGCGGGGGCCATAGTGCCCAGTCTTGGATACTCTTCATTCATACCAGCGGGGGCCACAGTGCCCAGTCTATAAATCCACTGTGCCTCTCTTTCCAGCAAAAGATTCTCGAGATCATCACTGCTTGAACTTAGTTTAACATTATCAATGACCATACATTGAAGTGCATCAGTCTGACCACCATGCTGGTTTAAACAATGCTCAGCCACCCTTGTAATGCAGCGTCCTTCAGTGGATAATCTAGCTGCATTCCTAATATTAGACAGATGGGAACTGAGTCTCTCCTTCATTTTCTGTGTGGTTTGGCCCACATATCGTAAAGGGCAAGTGCAGGTAAGTAGATACATTACATTTCTACTGATACAATTAAACATTTTAATTTGATGTCTCTTGCCCTTTTTATCATTAAAACCATCCATCTGACACATATATATTTACAGAGCTTGCATGTCCCACACTTGTACCAGTAGATTTAGTACCTCTCCCAATCAGCTAAATTCGGACTTCTCTTTGCTGCCATAAGAGGTATTGCAGGTATAATGTCCCTCAGTAAAGGGTCACTTCTAAGTATCCCCCAATTGTCTGACAGAACCTTTTCAATTTTGTCCCACTGTTGATTAAAGGGGGTAAAGGCAAAGGAAATGGAATTATTCAGAGAAAAGGAGGTACATGAGAAGACACAGGTCGACTTCCAAATAATTAATTTATCTCCACATGTCTTTCTGTCCTTCCACCAATATGGATACGTTCACTGTTGTTAAGGATTTATTTTTACTCTGTAAAAATTTTAAAGATGAAACATTATGTTGCCAATCAGGATCAGAAATTTGCCAATGAAAATCTTAATGAACTTTGTGCATTAGCTTCAGGAAAGACTTTTCACAAAAAATCAAAGTATACTCCTTCTTTTTCAGATTTCCTTGCGCTACAAACATTTTACCGCTGTACTAGGGAGTCACTTGAGATGATTCCAAGAGGTCTCCCTCTATATAATTTATCCCGAGAGGAAGTTAAGTCTATGAATGAACTTAGAGACTTGAAAGATTTCGTCATCAAAAAGTCTGATAAAGGCGGTAATATTGTTTTGTGGGCAGAAGAACTCTATGTAAAGGAAGCGAGGAGGCATTTAATTAATACTAATAATTATAAAAAACTTTTGTCCAATCCTACAGAATGCTTTCAAAAGCGTCTAGCTCAGATTCTGGATACAGCAAGAGAATCTCTGGTTATTACAGAAAAAGAGTTGGGTTATCTGATGGTTGAAAACCCAGTTACACCGACATTTTATCTTCTCCCGAAGATTCATAAGAATGCACAAGAACCACCAGGTAGGCCCATAATTTCGGGCATTGCCAGTATGTTAGAGCCTGCATGCTCTTACGTGGATTCCTTCCTGCAACCACATGTGACGGCTCTAGAGTCTTACATCAGAGATACAACCGATTTCATTAAAAAAATTAAAGGCATTACCCTTGGTGGTGACGTCTGGATGGTCACGTGATGTGGAATCTTTATATTCCAATATTAATCACGAGAATGGAATAAAATCCATAGAATATTTTATGTAGATGCAGAACAAAGCAGATTGTCCTAAGGTCAGGTTCATTATCGATCTTTTGCGCTTTGCTCTACGGCATCATTTTTTCCTGTTTGATAACACCTATTATCTACAGGTTAGAGGCACGGCCATGGGTGCCAAGTGCGCCCCCTCCTATGCTAACCTATTTTTCTGCTGGTGGGAGAGGGAGGTGGCACTTGGCGCCCCGATGACCAAATATACAACACATGTACTCCTATGGCTTAGATACATTGATGATCTATTTATGTTGTGGCAAGGCTCATATGAGTTACTACAAGAGTATATACGGGAATTGAATACTAACCCATATAATATTCTCCTTACACAGAATGTATCTAAGTCTCATTTTCATACATAGAAGGGGTTGTAAGATTATTCCTTACTTAGGGGAAATGACATTTTATAAATAGTGGAAGTTTTACTAATCTGACCAAAACATTATAACAAAGTAAAATAGTGGAAGTTTTACTAATCTGACCAAAACATTATAACAAAGTAAAAACAAGATGAATGTACAATTTCAAACATTATAACATGAATGTACATTTCAGGACCCCGTCCAATACAATATAATAAAATATACTATTATATAATATAGAATACAATATGTGGTTGCGCACTACCATGCAGTAGGAGAGAACGGGGTTAGCTCTTTGTGCCGCACTTTCTTAGTGACATCCCTTAACTGATTCCTTCCTCCTCCATCTGACATCACTTTCTTTCAGGTCGTCAACATGCTCATATTCACTATGGGGCTAGCACCAGGAGGGGTATTTTCCCCTCCCATCCATCTCAATTCACCACATTCCAACTTACCCCTATTTTCAGTCAGTTACAGCAAACTCTGCACACAGCAGAAGAGTTTATGATAATAGCTAAGGCACTTGATTGACGCTGAAATAAAATACACATTTCTAAAGATATCTTAAGAATATGGGACGTCAACAAATATTGGTACAGTGGATAGTTTTCCCTCTTCCCGTTTCTGGTCTGCTGTGCAAGTTTCTTTTCCCCATTATAGATTGCCTTTTAATTTCATGTCATGGAGATACAATGTGGCAGGGACCTTAATTAACTTTCATTATTCTTAATGGGAGTAGGATGGGTTGATCATTATCTTAAGACAAGTGCTTCTACCCTCTTTTTTCTGCTAAATTGTCTTCAAACCCTTCACACCCCAGAATCCTTATAGTCAGCCATAACTATTTCTTTACAAATGAAACAAAGATGGGTGTCTGGAATTATCCAGTTATTCCTCATTAACAGCTTTAAAAAGGAACAATATAGTGGTCCCTTTAAATATCCCAGGGTGAGGAACTAACCGCTAGGCTTGTCCTTGCCCTTTTTGTCTTTATGAAATACCTTATAAAACTTTTCAGTTATCGTTTAGGATTAAGACCATTGGTTATAAAATTATAAATGGCCCTGATGACGACACTTTCTGTGATCCCAAGCTTATAAACCCTTAATCCACTACGACTACGTTATTATTGTCGCTCTACACTCCTTAGATTCTGGAACCTGCACCCGTTTATAAAGCAAGAAACCACACAATTCTTATCAGTATCACACACGGTCTATACAACACTGGCAGGTTTGTAACTATAAATCTTATATGAATCCAATTAGTTAATATTAATCTACGGCAGAAAAGAAAACTTGACTTCTCAGTTACGTTGTTGTAAGTGACATGTTACAGGTGACATTATTTTTGTTTAAATGTCCTAGAAATCCATTGTGATAGAGAAACATCTGGTACTCCTTAACGTGTATAATGGAGAAATCAGTTAGCCTTGGGTATATTGAAAACACCATGTTCGGTTTATTTTGGGTCCTTCTTACGGTCCCATAACAAGACATGCGATCAGGGGCCTACCAGAGATGCATGACTGTAGACATTGGACGGTTTCGGATAAGGATTGTTTCAATGTATGGGCGATTGCCCTCGATCCTCACTCTGTATGGATATGTGAGTTGCTTTCTCTGTCCGGTCCGGAGCATATTTAGGAACTTCTGTTCCAGCCCTCATAAACCTGATAGTGCAGACTAACATGTTTGTGGCATCAAAAACGTTTTCTCCACCTTCCCTTCTAACCCCCTCAAAAGGTTCCCTGCCACCGTCCTCTAAGCTTTGTCCAGGCTCTCTTACCAACGTGCCATGAAAGGGAGAGGCAATTAGGGAATAGCCTGCATTATTGGCTGTGATGGTCAACTATCACTCAATGATAGACCACGGTTAACGGAAGATCCAGGAAACATACTTTTAGGTTAGTTTTACATCTCTCAGCTTATCAACTATTTGCAGTTTTTCCATGGAGGGGTGGGTTAACATTTCATCATTTTTTAAATTGAGGGGATGGACTTGGCCTTTGAAAATCCAACTGTCCTCTCCCACTGTACGCAATCGTGCCCCATGATAAATGGAATTCTTACTTTATAATGGCTTTTTCCCCTGGCCCCCACCATGGCTATTTGGACGCCTTGGTTATTATTCTATACCATAACGTTATTTTGTTTTTTCAGTAGCAAATGTGGTTTAAGTATTTCATACTGTCCTGGATATACTGCAAACCAGCTCCTTTGTAGACACAACCTGGTCTGGCCCTGGGGACGAGAATTATTTATGGGAAAGTAAAAGATAATTATACAACAAAAACATCCTCTTAGAGCACGTGTATTGAGTGACATCTTGTGGCCTGTTTTCTGTTCTACAATGCAGATTGTGGTGTTTACCATGTCCTTCCTAGGTAATTAAACTGCTCTAGCCTTTTGGTTGTTTAATGTCTAGACTTAACAATTTGTAGTTACCGTTTGCACATTATGGGGCTGAAAAGTCCCTCGCTATTCCCATTTCCAATCCGATGTTTTCTGCCGCTGCAGAAATCCTTAATTATCCTCTCATGTATTTTGTTTCCAGGTTTGGTCGCAGGGGAATCTTAAGGACCACATGGCGTTCTACAAACTGAGCAAGTTACCTGACTGTGATAATTAGTCCCTGTAAAGGGGTTTTTGTATAACTTTATTATTTGTCTTGGCATGTAGCCAGCGGAATTCTGGGAGTTTTTGTGGTGCAACCAGTTAGCGGGCTGCAGGATGGACATCCTTGCTTTACTGCTTATCTAACCCGGGGAAAGCATATTCAGTATTGTCAGAATTGATCTTTTGCTTCTATCACATGAAATATCGATAAAGTAAGATTTTATATAGCGATGGCGTCCCTTTAAAGTGATTTCTAGGAATGGCTCTATGGGTTAGTCTGGAAAGGCCTTTTCCATAGGATTATCATCTCGATTTTGCTGGACGCTGGGTTCCCACCAACATGCATTAAATCCTGAGATTTCCTGGTGTAGGAGGCGGCCCCAGGGCAAAATCGGCAGACTACAACAACAGCGTATCTTACGGAAAAGACTCCTACATGGAGCAATATCCACCGCCCGCAGAAAATAGGATCAATAAATCCTTGAATAAGAAGTAGATTTTAGCACCCGAACAGAGCACTTGGGAGGAGATATCACAGGCAGTAGTTTTAATTAGCCCCAGAACCTTTCTATTGGCTATTCTAGACCTTCAACTATGTAAATATTCCCTGGTACAAATCATACAGTGAAAGGTTCCAACTCAGTTGGGTGGGGCTTGGGCAATCAGGCCCCGACCCCCACATGAGGGAGTTTGGTTCAAATATACATGTGTCATTTTTTAGAGTTCCATTTTAATGAGTTTAACGCTTTGATGTCTGGTCACTTTCTAAACACATAAACTGTAATCCCCTGTTGGTCTGGTTCGGTTTCTATAGAGATCAATGGAGGTTTTGCTCCATAGTGTCCATACAAACAGCAGTCGGAAAGGGGGAGCATTGCTATATTGTTACTACTCTCTGTTTCCTGGGTAACCCACTATTTATTTCATGGACAGAATCATACGTGCGCTAGTTGTATGGAGGGATGGTCCGGTCCTCACTCAGGGTTCATAGTTCCAGACAATACTTGCTGTCAGTCCATAATTTTCTCCTTGGTGGATTCAGACAGTGACTATTCTGCCACGTGGCGCAGGTGGTTTCCTGTATGGGTGACTGGCCAAACGGGGGGCCCTTCCCCGGGTCCTCCAATAAGCACTCTTTGGTCCCACGATCTTGAATGCACCCCGCTCCAGGCATTCCAGAGCCGATCGGCAAGCTGTGGGGTCGTAGAACATTTCCCTCGGGACAATCAAGCTCCAGGGAGCCCCATTCCTTCCGATGAGGTCACTGTGCGGAAATCCAACGGTTCCCTCTTGTTCAGCTCCCAATTTAGTTAAAAGCGTCCCTTCCACTGTAAGGACACACATGCAAGGGTTAAACACTCTGTACAGTAACAGGATTAACCATGTCTGTACAGTTAAAGGGTGCAACACGTCTGTACAGTGAAAGGGTCAAACAAGTCCTGTGCCATTAAAGGCTTAAAACTAAACACGTCTTGTACAGTGAAAGGGTCAAACCGTCTTCCGTAAAGGGCTCAAACACGTTCTTGGCATTAAAGGGGTCAAACACGTCTGTGGCATTGAAGGGTTCAACCGTCTGTGCCAGCGAAGGGTTTCACACGTCTGCAGTAAAGGGTTCAACACGTCTGTGCGGGACCAAAGTGGTAAACACGTCCTGTCTCATCGAATTCTGCCGCTACAATGGATTCATGTGTGTGGCCACGGAGTGGTAAACCTGGCAATGAAGGCTCTTCTGGGGACTATTGGCTTCACCCATCAGTTTGGTTGACATTGTGTCCCTTCCTGGTTATGTCCAAGGGACGTTTGGCAGCTGACTATTTTCTATCAGGATGGCAAACATTTTTAAACTACAAACTGTCACTTTCCTTTAATCACTGCGTGTCCCTTACAACGCGGGGGTGGAATTTACATTATTTGCTTAAAATCGTCACTTTTATATGAATTCAACAGAGGGGGTAGCTTAAATATGTTAAAGCAAATCTTTAAAAATTATACCTCCAAGGTGGGACTGCCCTAGTTGCTTTTTTTGGATGAGGCAACCGTTCTGGAGTATGTGATGACACTGTGAAAAGACTACCTTGGATTAAAGGACAATTACCTTCCCCTTCCCACCGCCCATTCCCTTTTCTAACCTTTAAACGTAACCCAGGGTAGGCCCTTAAACGGATCTTCCCTTGGCTGGATCAGCTGTTTCTGTTCTGCCCCCTTCATTTTCCATACAACTGGTCCAGCTCCAACCTTTCTTCTTCGTTAACTGTGTATAGCGCATACGGTTACATTACAGTGTGACATAATGAATATAGGTACGTATGATGGTAGCACCACAGGTTAATTATACAGTGTGACTATGAATATAGGTACACGGTATGGTTATCAATCACACACAGTTACATTACAGTGGTGACATAATGAATATAGGTACCGGTATGTAGCCCACACAGGTTTACATTCATTGTGACATACAGGATATAGGTAACGGTTATGAGCACATCAGGTTACATTAAAAGTGTGCATATGAATATAGTAACGGTATGTACATACAGGTTACATTACAAGTGTGACATATGAATATAGGTAACGGTATTAGGCACACCCCGGTTACATTACAAGTGTACATAAGAATATAGGTACGTTAATGGTAGCACACACAGGTTTACTGACAGTTTGACATAATGAATAGGTAACGGTAGTAGCGCCCACAGGTTACATTACGTGTGACTACTGAATATATGTAACGGTATTTAGCACACACCTGTTTACATTACCGTGGTGACATCATGAATATAGGTCGGTATGGTCGCACATACAGGGTAAATTACAGTGTGACTAATGACTATAGGTAACGGTCTGTATCACATACAGTTACATTACAGTGTGACCTCAATAGAATATGGTACGGTAATGTAGGCACATACAACCGGTTACATTACAGTGTTGACATATGGAATCTATGTAACGGTATGTAGGCACATACAGGTTTACATTACAGTGTGACAATAATGAATATAGGTAACGGTAATGTCGCACAGTTACATTACAGTGTGACATATAATATCGGTAACGTATGTGCCAACAAAGGTTTACATTACAAGTGTGACTCATCTAATTGGTAACGGTATGTAGCACACACAGTTACATACAGTGTGACATAATGAATATAGGTACGGTATGTAGCACATACGGTTACATTACAGTGTGAACATAATGAATCTTAGGTAACGGTAATTTAGCACATCAGGTTACAGTTACAGTGTATAATGAATATAGGTAACGGTATGTAGCACAACACAGGGTTTACCTTTTACAGTGTGACATAATGAATATAGGTACGGTATGTAGCCCACAGGTTCATACAGTGTGACATAATGAATCTAGGGTAAAACAAAAAAAAAGGTAAAAAAAAGTAAAAAAATAAAAAAGGTAACGGTATGTATCACATACAGGTTCCATACAGTGTGACATAATAAATATAGGTACGGTATTTATCACACAGTTCATTACAGTGGTGACTCAGAAATAGGTAAACGGTAATGTAGGCACACAGGTTTCATTAACGTTGTGACATATGAATATAGGTAACGGTATGTAGCACACACAGGTTACATATACAGTTTTACATAATGAATATAGGGTACGTTAGTAGGCCCACACACAGGTTACATTACGTGGTGACCTAAATGAATTAGGTAACGGTATGTAGCACACAAAAACACAACAGCTTACATTAAGTGTGACATAATGAGATATAGGTACGGTACTGTAGCACACCCCGTTACATTACAGTGTGACACATATGAATAATAGGTAACCGGTACTGTAGCACATACAGGTTACATTACAGAGTGCATATAAATATAGGTAACGGTATTGTTAGCGCTACATGTAACATTAAGTGTGGGACATAATGAATATAGGTTAACGGTATGTAGCACACACATGTTACATTACAGTGTTACATAATGAATATCCGGTAACATGGTATGGCACACACAGGTTCATTACCGTGTGACTAATGACTATAGGTAACGGTATGTAGCACACACAACGAGGTTACATTCACAGTGTGACATATGAAATTAGGTAACGGTATGTCGCACACACAGGTTTACATTACCGTGTGACATAATAATATAGGTAACGGTATGTAGGCATCAGGTTACCTTACAGTGTTACATAATGAATCTAGGTACGGTATGTCAGCCATACAGTTCACATTACATTGACATAATGAATATAGGTAACGGTATGTAGGCACACACAGGTTCATTACAGTGTGTACCTAATGAATAAGGTACGGTATGTAGCACATCAGGTTACATTACCCAGTGACATAAGGTGCATATCGGTACGGTATGTAGCACATACAGGTTACATTTACAGTGTGACATATGATATAGGTTGACGGTATGTTCACACACAGGTTACATTACAGTGGTGACTAATGAATATAGGTACGTATGTAGCACAACAGGTTACTTCAGTGTGAACAATAATGAATATCGGTAACGGTTGTATAATCACCCCAGGTTTTACATTTACCTGTGTGACATAATAAATATAGTAACGGTATGTTGCACATACAGGTTACTTACAAGTGTGACATAATGACTATAGGTAACGGTATGTAGCACACACAGTTTACATTACATTGTGACACTAATATATCGGTAACGGTATGTGGCACAGACGGGTTTACATTACAGTGTGACATATGATATATGGTAACGGTATTAGCACATACGTTACATTACAGTGTGACAATGAATATAGGTAACGGTAGTAGCCCATACAGGGTTTACATTACAGTGTGACCATACTGAATATAGTAACAGAGTATTTAGCACCCACAGTTACATTAACAGTGTAAATAATTGAATATAAGTAACGGTAGTGCACAGACAGGTTACATACCGTGTGACATAATGAATATAGGTAAACGGTATGTCACACAACGGTTACATTACAGTGTGACATAATGAATATAGGTACGGTATGTAGCACACACAGGTTACATTCCAGTGTGACATAATGAAATATAGGTAACGTATGTATCACACACAGGTTACCTTAAGTGGTGACATACTGAATATGTTAACGGTATATAGCACACACAGTTAATTTATACAGTGTGACATAAATAAGAATGTAACGGTATGTAGCACCCACATGTTTACATTACAGTGTGGGCATAATGGAAAATATAGGTAACGGTATGTAGCACCCATCTAAAAAAGGGGGTTACATTACATGTGGACATAATGAATATATGTTGGTTGTAGCAGCACACACAGTTACATTACAGTGTGACTATGAATATCTGGTAACGGTATGTACGCATACAGTTTACATTACAGTGTTACATAAGGAATATCGGAACGGTATGTAGCACACACAGGTTACATGACAGTGTGACAATGATATAGGTAACGGTATGTATCAACAGGTTCCTTACAGTGGGACATAATTAATATAGGTAACGGTATGTAGCACACAGGTTACTTTACAGTGTGACATAATGATATCACGTACATAACGGTATGTAGGCACAACAGGTTACCTACAGTGTTACATATGAATATAGGTAACGGTAACATGTACACAAACACAAGTTTACATTACGTGTGACATAATGAATATAGTTTACGGTAGTAGCACACACAGGTTTCCATTACAGTGTGACTCAATGAATATAGGTAACGTGTATGTAAGCACAGACAGGTTACATTACATGTACATAATGACTATGGTACCGGTATGTAGCACACCCAGGTTACATAAGTTTGGAACATAATGCCTCAGAGGGTAACGGTATGTAGCACTCCAGGTTTCCATTACAGTGTGCATAATGAAATAGGTCACGGTATGTAGCACACACATTTACATTACAGTGTGACATATGACTATAGGTAAACGGTATGTAGCACCGCAAAGGTTACCTTCCGTGTGACATAATGAATATGGTAACGGTAATGTAGTCCACACACAGTTCATTACAGTGTGACATATGAATATAGGTAAACCGGTATGTAGCACACAGGTTACATTAGCAGTGTGACATAATGACTATAGGTAACGGTATGTAGACCACAGGTTAATTACAAAACAGTGTGACCTAAGGGAATAATAGGTAAGGTAGTAGCACACACGGTACATTACAGTGTGCCATAATGAATATGGTAACGGTAATTAGCACCAACAGGTTTACATTACAGTGTGCTAATGGAATATGGTCGGTATGTTAGCACATCATGTTACTTACAGTGGTTACATAAATGAATATAGGTAACGGTATGTATCACACCAACAGGTTACATTACAGTGTGACATAATGAATTAGGGTACGGTATGAGGGCACCACAGGTTACAGTACAGTGTGACATATGAAGATAGGTAACGGTTGTAGCACACACAGGTTACTACAGTTGATCATAATGATATAGGTACGGTATGTAGCACACCAGGTTCCATTACAGTGTGACATAATGATATAGGTAACGTATGTGCACTACGGTTTACATTACGTGTGCTAATGATAATGTAACGGTATGTAGCACACACAGGTTTACATTACGTGTGACATAATGATATAGGTAACGGTAATGTAAGCACACACCAGGTACATACATGGTAGACATAATGAATATAGGTTAACGGTATTTAGCACACCAGGTTTACAAACATTACATGTGCCATAATGAATATAATGTAACGGTATGTAGCACAACACGGGTACATTACAGTGTGACCTACTGATATCGTACGGTATGTAGAATACAGGTTACATACAGTTTGAAATAATATTAGTAACGGTATGTAGCACACACAGGTTTCCATTCATGTGACATATGAATATAGGTAACGGTTGTAGCACACACATGTTACATTACAGTGTGCTAAAATGAATATTGGGGTAACGTTATGTGCACACACAGTTACATTACAGTGTGGGACATAATGAATATAGGTAACGGTATGTAGCACACACAGTACATTACCGTGTCCATAATGATATAGGTAAACGGTATGTAGCAACACACAGTTACATACAAGTGTGACATAATGAATAGGTCACGGTATGTAGCGATACAGGTTTACATTACCAGTGTGCATAATGAATATAGGTAAGCGTTAGTAGCAACGGTTTACATTAACGTGTGACTTGATCTGGTACGACCGGTATGTTTCCACACACAGGTTCCTTACAGTGTGACATAAGAATATAGGTACGGTTTTAGCACACCCAGGTTACATTACAGTGTTGACATAAATGAAATAGGTAAGGTATGTATCACCGGTTCCATTACGTGATGACATAATGATATCGGTAACAGGTATGTAGCACACCGGTTACAATTTACGTGACAACTGAATATAGGTAACAGGTATTTATGCATACACAGGTTACATTAACGTGTGACCTAATGAATATAGGTAACGGTATGTGCGCATACCGGTCTACATTACAGTGTGACTAATGAATATAGGTAAACGGTAATGTAGGCACATACAGGTTACATTACAGTGTGAACATATGAATAATTAGGGGTACGGTTATGTTGCAATACATGTTACATTTACAGTGTGACATAATGAATATAGGTCCGGTATGTAGCACATACAGGTTACATTACGTGTACTAATGAATTATAGGTAACGTATGTAGCACCTAGGTTACATTACAGTTGACAATAATGAATTAGGTAACGGTATGTAGCAAACTACGGTTTTACATTAGCAGTTTGCATAAGAATATGGTAACAGGTATGTAGCACCACAGGTACATTACAGTGGTGACACTAATGAATTAGGTAACGGTATTTAGCTCATACAGGTTTACATGTACACGTGTGACAAATGAATATAGGTAACGGTAATGTAGCACATCAGGTTACATTACCTGTGATCATCATGAATATAGGTAACGGTATGTAGGCACATACAGGTTCATGACAGTGTGAACTATGAATATAGGTAACGGTATTAGCACACATACAGTTTTAGCATTACAGTGTGACATAATAATAATAGGTACGGTAATGTAGCGCATACAGGTTAACATTAACCGTGTGACATAATGAATATAGGTAACGGTATGTAGCGCATACAGGTTACTAAGGTGCATCATTGAAATAGGTAACGGGTAATGGTAGCACAAACTGTAATTACAACAGTGTGGACATCATGAAATATAGGTAACGGTATGTAGCCAACACGGTTACATTACAGTGTGACATAATGAATTATAGTTAAACGGTATGTAAGCGCATACAGTTACATACAGTGTGACATAATGAATTAGGTAACGGTAGTAGCACATCAGTTACCTTACCGTGTGACATAATGAATCTAGGTAACGGTATGTATCACATACAGGTTTACATACAGTGTACATCATGAATAAGGTACGGTATTAGCACTACCAGTTACATTACAAGTGGACATAATGAAATATAGGTAACGGTATGTAGCACACAAGGTTACCTTATACAGTGTGAACATAATGCATATAGGTAACGGTATGTTCACAACACAGGTGACATTACAGTGTGACATATTATAGTACCGGCGGTATTTGCACACAGGTTTACATAACAGTTGACATAATGAATATAGGTAACGGTTATGTAGGCACACACAGGTAACATTACGTGTCATAATGAATATAGGTAACGGTAGTAGCACCTACAGGTTCCATTCCAGTGGTGTGTACATATGAATATAGGTAAAGGTAGAGTACGCATACAGGTTACATTCAAGTGTGCTAATGAATATGGTACGGTATTTAGCACAACACACATGGTACATTACAGTTGTGACATACTGAATCATCGTACCGGTATTTAGCACCTACAGGTTCATTACAGTGTGACATAATGAATATAGGTACGGTATGAGCACACCCGTTTTACATTACAGTGTGCACTAATGATATAGGTACGGTATGTATCAACCATCAGGTTACATTACAGTGGTGACGTTAATGAATATAGGTAACGGTATTAGCACATACCGGTTACTTACAGTGGCCTACATATATAGGTACGGTATGTAGCACACACAGGTTTACATTCAGTTACATGAATGAATATAGGTAACGGTATGTGCACACAGGTTTACATTAACAGTGTGACTAATGAATATCGGTAAACGGTATGAGTCACATACAGGTTCCCTTACGTGGTGACATAAGAATTACGGTACCGGTATGTACAACACAGGTTACATTACAGTGTGCATAATGAATATAGGTAACGGTATTAGCACTACAAGTTTACATTACATTGTGACATAATTAATAGTTAAACGGTATGTTAGCACACAGGTTACATACTGTGTGACATAATGACTATAGGTAACGGTTGTAGCCCACACAGGTTACATTACAGTGTGACAAATGAATATAGTAACGGTATTGCACTACAGGTTACATTACATTGTACAATAATGATATAGGTAACGGTATGTGCACCAGGTTCATTACCGTGTGACATAATGAATATAGGGACGGTTGAGCAACATACGGTTCCATTTACAGTGTGACTAATGAATAGAGTAACGGTAGGTGCACCTACCGGTTCCATTACAGTGTGACATAATGATATAGGTTAACGGTAATTAGCACACAGGTTACATTACAGTGTGACATAATGAATATTAGGTAACGTATGTAGCACATACCGGTTTAAATTACAGTGTGACATAATGAATATAGGTAACGTAATGTAGCACACTGGTCCAACAACGTGTGACATAATGAATATAGGTAACCTGTATGACAATACGTTACATTACAGGTGACATATGAATATTATGTAACGGTATTTAGCAACAGGTTACATTACAGTGTGACATAATGAATATAGGTAACGGTATGTAGCACATACAGGTTACTTCAGTGTGACCATAATGAATATAGGTACGGTATGGTAGGCACACACGGTTACATTACAGTGTGACATAATAAATTAGGTACGGTATGTATCACATACAGGTTACATTACAGTGTGACAATATGAATAGGTAACGGTAGTCGCGGCATACAGGTTACTTTACTTGTGACATAATGCATATGTGTATCGGATGTAGCCGACACATGTTACATTACATTGTGCATAATGAATATAGTAACGGTATGTAATCGCACACAGGTTACATTACGTGTGACATAATGAATTAGGTAAACGGTATGTTATCACACACAGGTTCTTACAGTGTGACATAATGATAGGTACAGGTATGTAGCCCACACAGGTTACTTTACGTTGACATGAATGAATATAGTAACGGTATGTAGCCACACAGGTTACATTACAGCTGTGACAAAATGAATATAGGTAACGTGTATGTTTAAGCACACAAGCAGGTTACATTACCGGTGACATACTGAATAGAGGTAACGGTATTTAGCACACACAGGTTCATTACAATTTGACAATAATAATATAGTACGGTATGTTAGCACACACAGGTTACATTACAGTTGTGACATAATGAATATAGGTAACGGTATGGCACCACAGGTTCATTACAGTTTGACATAATAATAAGGTACGGTATGTAGCACACCAGGTTAAAAAACATTACAGTTTGAACAAAATGATATAGTAACGGTATGTGCAGCACACACAGGTTACATTCCAGATGACATAATGAATAATAGGTAACGGTATGTAGGCACACACAGGTTACATCGTTGACCTAATAATATAGGTAACGGTATTAGCACACACAGTCCATTACAGTGTGACATCATGAATATAGGTAACGTATGTCGCACCAACAGGTTACATTAAGCAGTGTGACATTGGAATCTAGGACGGTATGTAGCCCCACAGGTTACATTAACGTGGTGCATATGAATATAGGTAAACGGTAATGTAGCACCACAGGTTACATTACAGTGTGACATATGAATAATAGTAACGGGTATGTACACACACAGGTTAACTTTAAGCAGTGTGACATAATGAATATAGGTGAACGGTATGTAGCACACACAGGTTACATTACGTGTGACAAAATGAATATAGAGGTACGGTATGTACACACACAGGTTACAATTACAGAGTGCATAATGAATATAGGTACGTATGGTCGCAGCACACAGGTTACTACAGTTTTGACATATAAATATATGGTAACGGTATGTAGCACACACCGGTTACATTACAGTGTCCATATGAATATAGGTACTGTATGTACAAGCACACACGGTTACATTACAGTGTGACATAATGAATTATAGGTACGGTAATGTAGCACACACAGGTTACATTACATGTGACATAATGATATAGGACCGGTATGTAGCACACAGGTTACATACACAGTGTGACATAATGAATATAGGTAACGTATGAAGCCCACCAGGTTACATTACAGTGTGACATAAGGAATCTAGGTAACGTAAATGTAGCACACACAGTAATACGTGTGACATCTGAATACTAGGTAACGTTATGTAGCACACACAGGTTCATTAATACAGTGTTACATAACAATATAGGTTAACGGTCTGTAGCACACAGGTTACCATTAAGTGTGCCTAATGAATATAGTAACGGGTATTAGCACAACACAGGTTCATTACAGTGGAAATAATAAATAATAGGTACGGTATGTGCACACATTACATTACGTGTGACTATGAATATAGGTAAGGTATGTAGCAACCCAGCTGTTACATTACAGTGTGACATAATGAATATAGGTAACGGTCTGTAGCACACAAACCAGGTTTACATTACTGTGTACATAATACATAAGGTAACGGTATGTAGCACAAGCAGGTTCCCGTACATTTTTCTAGAATATAAGTATCGGTACTGTAGCACACCGGTTACATACAGTGTGACTAAATAAATATAGGTAACGGTATGTGTAGCACACAGGTTTACAGTACAGTGTGTTCATAATGATATAAGTAACGGTATTGCAACACCCTAGGTACTTACGTGTGACATACTGAATAGGTACGGTAATGTAGCACCTCCAGGTACATTAACAGTTTGACATAATAAATATAGGTAACGTATGTTAGCACACCCAGGTTACATTACAGTGTGACATAACTGAATATAGTAACTTATAAGCAACACAGGTTACTTACAGTGTACATAATGAATATAGGTACCGGTATGTAGCACACACAGTTACATCAGTGTACATCATGAATAAGAAGGTAACGGTATGTAGCACACCAGGTTACATTACTGTGACATATGAATATGTAACTGTATGTAGCACCACAGGTTACATTACATTGGTGACATAATAATATGGTAACGGTATTAGCCCACAGGTTAACAGTACGTGTTTCATATGACTATAAGTAAACGGTATTGTAAGCACACCAGGTTTACATTACAAGTGTGACATAATGATATAGTAACGGTAAATGGTAGCACATACAGGTTACATTACAGAGTGACTATGAATATAGGACGGATGTAGCACACAGGTTACTTACAGTGTGGACTAAATGAAATAGAGGTAATTACGGTAGTAGCCCAGGTACATTACAGTGTAACATAATTAAATGGTAAGGTAATGAGCACACACCGGTTACATTACAGTGTGCACTAATGAATTAGGTAACGTATGGCACACAGGTTTACAATTACAGTGTGACATAATGATACTAGGTAACGGTATGTAGCACACACAGTTACCTTCAGTGTGTACATACTGAATATAGGTACCGGTAATTACACACACAGGTTACATTTACAGTGTGACTAATGAATATAGGTAACGGTATATGTCGCACATACAGGTTACATTACTGGGTGGACGTAATGAATAGAGGTACGGATGTCGCACACCAGGTTACATTACAGTGTGACATATAAATTATGTACCGGTATGTAGCACACAGGTTCAGTACAGTGTTTCATAATGATATAAGTAACGGTATGTAGCACACACAGGTTAGATTACGTGTGACATAATGAATTATAACGGTATGTACCACCATACAGTTTACATTACAGATTGAACAACATAATGAATATCGGTAACGGTATGTGCACCACGTTACATTACAGTGTGACATAATGAATATAGGTAACGGTATGTAGCACACAGGTTACATTAAAAGTGTGACTATGAATATGGTAACGGTATGTAGCACACAACAGTTTACATTACAGTGTGACATATGCAGATAGGTAACGGTATGTAGCAACACAGGTGCATTACAGTGTGACTATGAATGAGTAGGTCCGGTATGTAGCACCACAGGTTCATTACAGTGTTACATAATGCAATATAGGTAACGGTATGTAAGCACCCAGGTTACATTACAGTGTGACATAATGAATATAGGTAACGGTATGTGCACACACGGGTTACTTACAGTGGACTAATGAAAATATCGTAACGGTATGTAGCACATACAGGTTACATTACAGTGTGACAAATTAATATAGGTAATCGGTAATGGACACATACAGGTTACATACAGTGTGACCTAATGAATATAGGTAATGTAATGTATCACACACAGGTTCAATTACAGTGTGACATAATGAATATAGGTAACGGTATGTCGCACACCGGTTACATTACAGTGTGACATAATGATATAGGTAACGGTATGTAGCACAGCAGGTTACATTACAAGTGTGACAATTGAATAATAGGTAACGGTATGTATCACACACAGGTTACATTACATGTGACATAATATATTAGGTACGTTATGTAGCCAACAGGTTACATTACGTGGTGACATAATGAATATGGTAACGGTATGTAAAGCACCCAGGTTACCTTACCCGTGTGACCTAATGAATATAGGATAACGGTAAATGACACATACAGTACATTTACAAGCAGTGTGACATAATACTATAGGTAACGGTATGTAGCCCACTCAGGTTACATTCAGCGTGGGACATATGAATATCGGTAACGGTATGTAGCAACACGCAGTTACTTACATTGTGACAATAAAAAAAAATGTATCGGTAAACGGTTGAGCACACGCAGTTACATTACAGTGTGACATAAGAATATGGTAACCGGTATGTAGCACAGCAGGTTCCATTACATTGTGACATATGAAATAGTAACAGTGTAGTCACATACGGTGACATTACATGCAGTGGACACTTAATGAATATTAGGTGAAAGTATGTAGCACAACGCAGTGCCTTACAGTGTGACATCATGAATAGAGGTAACGGTATGTACACACGCGGGTTCATTACATGTGGGACATAATGAATATAGGTAACGGTTGTAGCAGCAATACAGGTTTACATTACAGCAGTGTGACCTAATGATATAGGTAACGGTAATGTAGCACCGAGGTTACATTCAGAGTGTGACATATGAAATATAGGTAACGGTATGTAGCCACGTTTACATTACCGTGTGACTAAATGTAATAGGGTAAACGGTAATGTACACACTCAGTCACATTACAGTGTGAATAATGATAAGAGGTAACGGTATGTAAGCACAAACACACGCAGGTTTACATTACATGTGACATAATGAATATAGGTAACGTGTATGTAGCACACGCAGGTCACATTACAGTGTGACGTATAATATAGGTACGATATGTACACACTCAGTTCAAATTCCAGTGTGACGTAATGATATAGGTAACGGTATGAAGCCATGCAGTCACATTACAGTGTACGTAATGATATGTAACGGTATGTAGCACAACACAGTTCTACATTACCATGTGACTAATGAATATAGTAACGTATGTAGCACACACAGGGTTACATTACAGTGTCATGAATGAATATAGTTAACGGTATCTTACCTATATGGCACACTACATTTCGACACATATCCTTCTATAACAATACAGTTTTATTTTCTCTGTCACTATAAATGTAAATGGCTACGTGATTCAGCATTAAGATCACGAAAGGGAAATCATTTTCGGTTCTCTGTGGCTCTTTCTGTGCAGATAAACCCATCCTGCAGTTACTGCCACGTGTGTTACTTGAGTCCCAATGTATCACTGGTACCTAAAGACCAATTACATAAGAGGAGACATGCATATTAATAGGAGTGAGCTGAACAGGACTGAGGATATCCATGGACAGGGACACTGAGAGCAAAAAGGGTTCCTGGCCGTACTAAAAATATAGAAATGGGATAAATGGCAAGTGACTGTCCTCTTTAATAAATTGACTGTCATTTGCTGATGATGTCCCTTGATGACATCACGCAGTATCTATCAACACCACAGTCTCATGAGAAATTACTCCTTTACAGTTTAAGTTACTGGAGGTAAGTACACCTTTACTGTTATATGATATTAATATAATTTACAATTCATTTCATACATAGAAGGGTTGTAAGATTATTCCTTACTTAGGGAACTTCATTTTATAAATATTGGAAGTTTTACTATCTGACCAAAACATGTATAACAAAGTACAAACAGATAATGTACAATTTCAAATTTCAAACATATACATGACTGTAACATTTTCCGGGACCCCGTCCAATACATATACTGAAATATACTATTATTAATATAGATACACTATAATAAAATATACTATTATATAATATAGAATACAAATATCATAAAATATACTATTAGATATATAGAATCCCTATAATAAATATACTATTATCTAATATATAAAATACAATATAATAAAATTACTATTTATAATATAGAATCAATATAATAAAATATACTAGTATTAATATACCGAAATATACTATAATAATATAACTATTAGTATAATATAGAATCCAATATAATAAAATATAACTATTATCTAATAAGATACAATCTACATAAATATACTATTATATAATATGAATACAATATAATAAAAATATCTATTATTAATATAGAATAGGGACCATATAATAAAATATACTATATATAATATAGAATATAATATAATAAAATATCCTATTTATAATATAGATACAATATAATAAAATATACTATTATATAATATAAAATACAATATAATAAATATACTATTTATATAATATAGAATATATATAAATAAAAATAGTACAATGATATATATAGAATGACAATATAATAAAATATACTATTATATAATATGAATATAATATAATAAACTATACGATATCAATAGAGATACATATCATAATATAATAAAATATACTATTATATAATATAGAATACAATAGGAAAAACAGAGGTTTTTATTTTATCATATTTTATTTGTTGTTGTTGCCATGGCAACACATTTACATATTTAGCTTGGGTTTTTATACCACATACAATGACATCACACATTCAGGGCCGCCATCAGGGGGGTAAAGGGGGTACTGTATGGGGCCCGGACTTGCCAGGGGCCCAGAGAGTGAGAGGAAGGGGGGGGATTTTCCCCCTGCAAACTCCATTCCTAGATGGAGAAGAGAAACAGGGCGTGTCCCTGCTGCTTGGCCCAAGACTCAGTCAGTTAGTGGCTCCGCCCCCTCCCGCCCCTGAACTTGTATCTTCTGTGCTGTGATCTCCATAGAGAGCAGGAGGAAGTAACTGTAAGTTATACTGATCCCATTTCTGCCTGTGAGAGTCCATGGGGGACATTGTTACCCTCTGTCTCACTGCTGTGTACAGGGACTGACAGGGACTGATAACCTTGCCTCTACTTGGGTCTGCTAGGGCCAGAACGCTTATAAACAGGTCGATGGGAAACACGGTAAAAGATGCGGGACTACATGTTTAAACTAACAACGCCCACATGCCTTGGCTGCCTTCTCCTAACCAACGTACCAGGGGGTAGGAAATAGCTAATTAGGGCTACTGGGCTATTAACCACCCTATAGGGGCAGGCAGCTTCCACACATCTCTATCTGCCTATATACCATCCCTCCATTCTGCACTAGCGATTTGGCAGCTCCACACTGAGATGGAGATATGGAATTTAAGACGGGATAAATGTGTCGACAATAGCAAGGCATGGCAGCTCCCCACCATCTCATCCTGCGTATACAGTCTCCATCTCTATGTCACATAGCCGTAGTGCAGCTCCACCGAGTATGGAGATGATGAAATCAAGCTGATAGAGATGTGTCACAGTAGTATGGCGAGCTCCCCACTGAGATGGAGAATGGATTATAAGCAGGATAAAAGACTTGTGTCACATAGTAGCATGGCAGCCCAACACATCTTATCCTGCCTCTATACATATCTCAATCTGTGTACCCATAGCAGTATGGCAGCTCCACGACTGAGTGGAAGAATGGAGATAAGCAACGTGGTAGCGATTGGTCATTAGCCCAGTTATATGCGCAGATCCCCAACTCTGAGATGGAGCATATGGAGATAAGCAGATAAAGCTTGGTGAGCATGGCAGCTCCACATCATCTCTATCCTACCTGTATACATTTCTCCCATCTTGTGTGTCACCATAGCGAGTATGGCGCTCACACTGAGATGGAGGAGTATGGTATATAAGCAGGATAGAGATTGAATTATATAATAGTAATCGAAAGAAATACGTTTTGAAGAAAACATGATGCGCGATATAATTGGAGTTAATATGGAATCAGTCAGTAGGTTAAGTCATTTTTTTCAGTGCTATGTTCCCTTTAATGTACAATGTGAATCATTGCGATGATGTCATTGATGACCATCACAACACTATATAACACACAAGTCTTGAAGAAGAAAATTACTCATTTAATCATTTCAAAGGTAACGGAGGTGAGTACACATTTTTGGTCCTTTAAGGATTTGAGCTAGATGAATATAAGTTTTAAGTCATTTTCATACATAGAAGGGGTTGTAAGATTATTCCTTACTTAGGGAAAATGACATTTTATAAATAGTGGAAGTTTTACTAATCTGACCAAAACATTATAACAAAGTAAAAACAAGATGAATGTACAATTTCAAACATTATAACATGAATGTACATTTCAGGACCCCGTCCAATACAATATAATAAAATATACTATTATATAATATAGAATAAAATATAATAAAATATACTATTATATAATATAGAATAAAATAGTACAAACAGAGGTTTTCATTTTATAATTTTTTGTTGTTTTTGTTGTTGCCATGGCAACACATTTAGCTTGGTTTTTATACCACATACAATGACATCACAGTGACACATTAAACCACAGTAAATGTACTCATTTACATTTAAAGTTACTGGAGGTGAGTACACATTTTGTTTGTCTCTGTCTAGTTTACAGAGTAGGAAGGTTTGGTCTACACAAACTAAAGTTGATAAGAGATAGAGAGAGCTGCTTAATATGGAAATGTTAGAAATAATATAATTGGGTTATAATGTATTTTTCCAAATACAACTCTGATTTTGTGCTTTCTCACATCCACGTATGTTTTTTCATAGGCACAATATCCCTGAAACCTATTCAGAAATGTTTTCCAGGATTCAACACAAAATGAAGGTAAGACTGCTTTTATAAAAAATATTTGGTTGTGTTGTAATATAATCTATATATTTAATTTAGCTTTTAGAGCTAAATTCCTGTTCTAATTCTTCTTCTGCTTTTTTGGACTGTATCTCCTCCCACAGTTTTTGAGCTAGAGACACAAAATTACATTTCAGTACAGACGTGTGGGACACATAGGAGAAGTGTGCTATTACCTAGCTAAGGAATTTGCGGAAGCATTACCATGAATTTCGGGACATTTATTCCCATAGACTAAAATGGAAATAATCCTCAAAAGTGGATATTTCGAGGGTCATGTAATGGTCATAAACACAAACTCTGATGTCCCCAACTCCCACACAGACACAGGTACACCCACCTACTGATCTACCCGTCCATTCCCATAGCAGCCATGCTTAAAGGGTAACTATATAGTCAAAAAAATTATTTTGACCAGTTATCAAAAATTTTGTTTTTTTAACCTCCAACCTGATACAGGTACACAAGTCCAACCCTTTTATTCATGTGTCAGGAATACTTTTAAGGGTAACTAAAGTCAATATTTTTTTGATCAATCATTAATAAAAGTTAGTTTTATGGTCATACCTCCCAATCTGACACAGATACACCCACCTACTGACCTACCCTTCCATTTCTGTGGCAGCCAAACTTAAAAGGTAACAATAGTCCAAAAAATTGTTTTGACCGGTTATCAAAGATTTAGCTTTTTTAACCTCCAACCTGATACAGGTACACACGCCCTTTCATTCATGTGGCAGGAATACCTATAAGGGTAACTAAAGTAAAAAAAAAACTAATTTTGGCCAATCATCAAATAAGTTTGTTTTTTAGCCCCCAACCTGACACAGGTACACACCAACTGACCTACCCTTTAATTTCCGTGGCAACCATTCTGAAAGGGTGCAAGATTATTGAGTTTTAAAACTTGGAGCAGACACACCCCCCAATATAATAGCCTTTCAAGCCAAATTCAAAGTTTGTACTTAAGTATAAATTGATAAATAACCTATTTCCTTCTTAAAAGCATGGAAACCTAATATCAAATCAATAAGTGATGCTTCCTTTCACATCATTTCTCTCTTTAACCGGTCCAATCCCATAGCAATGCTAAAGGGCTTTTCCATATGGTATAAAGTAATCTTAGGCTGGGTACCGCAGTCCCTTTGTCTGTACCCAGTACCGCAGTCCCTTTGTCTGTACCCTGTACCGCAGTCCCTTTGTCTGTACCCAGTACCGCAGTCCATTGTCTGTACCAGTACGCAGTCACTGTGTCGTACCCAGTGACCGTAGTCCCTTGTGCTGTTACCCAGTACCAGTAGCCTTTGTCTGTACCCGAGTACCGCTAGTCCCTTGTTTACCAGTACCCGTTAGTCCCTTTGTCTGTACCCAAGTTACCGCCAGTCCTTTGGTTGTACACCATGTACCGTCAGTCCCTTTGTCTGTACCCAGTACCGCAGTCCAGTTGTCTGTACCCAGACCGTAGTCCCGTTGTGTCTGACCAGTACAACTCTTGTAAGTCCGATTGTCTGCGACCCGTACGTGTACCGCCAGTCCCTGTGTTCTGTACCCAGTAACCAGCCTTTTGGATCGTACCCAGTACCGCACAGTCCCTTTGTCTGTACCAAGTACGTTTGTCCCTTGTTCTAACAGTACACGCCCTGTTGTACCGACGAGTCCGTTGTCTGTACCCAGTCCTCTAGCCTTGTCTGTACCAGTACCGCCGTCCATTGTTCCTGTACCCAGTACCGCAGTCCCTTGTCTGTACCCAGTACCGCAGTCCCTTTGTCTGTACCCAGTCCGAGCAGTCCCTTTGTCTGTAACCAGTACCGCAGTACTTGTAGATCCGTACCGCCTTCCCTGTGTCTGTACCCGTACCGAGTCCCTTTGTCTGTATACCCAGTACCGCAGTCCCTTTGTCTGTCCCACGTACGCAGTCCCTTGTCTGTACCCAGTTCCGCAGTCCCTGTGTCTGTAACCAGTAACGCAGTCCACTTTGTCTGTACCCAGACCGCAGTCCCTTTGTCTGTACAGTACCGCAGTCCTTTGCTGAACCAGTACCGTAGTCCCTTGTTGTACCCAGTACCGCAGTCCCTGTGTCTGTACCCAGTACCGCAGTCCTTTGCTGTACCCAGTTCCGAGCCTTTGTTGTACCCAGTACCGAGTCTCCTTCTGTCTGTACCCAGTACCCAGGCCCTTTCTGTAACCAGTATACGAGTCCCTTGTCTGTACCAGTACCGTAGTCCTTGTCTGTACCAGTACCGCAGCCCTGTGTCTGTACCAGTACCGCAGTCCTGGCTGTACCAGTACGCAGTCCTTTGCGGTAACCAGTACGTAGTCCCTTTGTCTGTACCCAGTCCGCAGTCCCTTTGTTGACCAGTCCCTTTGTCTGTACCCAGTACCGCAGGCCCTTTGTCTGTACCCAGTCCCTTGGGGTACCAGTACCGCAGTCCTTGCACTATGCCTGTCTGTACACCAGTACCGCAGTCCCTTGTCTGTACCTCCATTTCTTACAGTCCGGCAAGTCCCTGTCTGTCGTATCTGACGGTACCACAGACCCGCTACGTCCTTGTTTCTTGTACCCAGTACAGAAGTCTCCTTTTGTACCAGTACGCAGTCCCGTTTGTCTGTACCCAGTACCGCAGTCCTTGTGTCTGTAACGTTACCGTTCCCTTTGTTATGTCTCTGTTACCAGCTAGTCCCTTTGTCCTGTACCCTGTACCGCCAGTCCCTTGTCTGTACCCAGTTACCGCAGTCCCTTGTCTGTTACCAGTACCGCAGTCCCTTTAGTCGTATCCTCAGTACCTGCAGTCCCTGTTTACCTGAGTTCGTCGTACCCAGTACCGCCAGCCCTTTGCTTGTACCCCAGGTACCGCAGTCCTCTTTGTCCGTATCGCTGCCCTTTGCTTCAGTACCGCAGTCCCTTTGTCATAGTACCAGTACCGCAGTCCTTTGTTGTTACCCAGTACGCAGTCCCTTTGTCTGTACAGACCAGCGTTTGACCGACGCAGTCCCTTTGTCTGTAACCAGTTACCGCAGTCCTTTGTCTCGGTGTACCCAGTGACCGCAGTCCCTTGGTCGTGATACCCAGTACTGCAGTCCCTTTGTCTGAACCAGTACCGCAGTCACTGTCTGTACCCAGTCCTTTTGTCTTGTACCAGTACCCAGTCCCCTTTGTCTGTACCCAGTACCGCACTGTCGCCCATACGCGTTCATTGTGTACCCACGTACCGCAGTCTCTGTTGGTAACCAGTACCGCAGTCCCTTTGCTAGTACCCATAGTACGCAAAGTCCTTTGTCTGCTACCCAGCCGCGTTCCCTTTGTCTAGTAACCAGTGCCGCAGTCCCTTTGTCTGTAATCCCAGTACGCAGTCCCTTTGTCGGTACCCAGTACCAGCAGTCCCTTTGCTGTGCAACAAGTACGCAGTCCCTTTGCTGTACCCAGTACTGCAGTCTTTGTATGTACCCAGTTAACGCAGCTCCTTTGCGTTACCCAGTAAGCCTTTCCGCATCCCCAGTTTTTGTCGGTAACCAGTACCGCAGTCCCTGTGTCTGTACCCAGTACCGCAGTCCTTTGTCTGGACATTGTACCGCGGTCCTTGTCACGTACCCTTTTTGTTGTTACCCAGACCGCAAGTCCTTTTGTTCTGTACCCAGTAACCGCAGTCCTTTGCTGTAACCAGTACCGCAGTCCCTGTGTAGTAAAACCAGTCGCACTTTCGACAGTACGCAGTTTTTGTCTGAACCAGTACCACAGTACCTTTGTCTGTACCACATGTAACGCCAGTCCTTTGTACCCAGTTCCCTTATCTGTACCCAAGTCCGAGAGCAGATTTATCGTGGTGTAAATACAGGGCCCTATTCTATGATTTTTAAGTCCCATTTATTCAATAGTGGAAGTGAGGGCACCTCACTGACAAATTGCAATTCAATTTGGCTTCCTGATCAATTAGGACGAGAGAAAACCCTTTAATTACTTTTAGCAAACTTTTGCATTTTTCAAACTTGCGCATTGGATCAATATATTTTTTATCCCTTTTTTCTTTCTCTTTATAATAAAACCCAAAAGCCGGATAGTCCAGAGAGTGTACATAGAAGGGAACATTGGATCTAATCAGTTATATTTCCATAATTTACTTTATGTTGATTTTCATTGCCCTTAACTGAAATATGTATTTGTTATTTGTTTCCCCATCATGGAAATATAAAGACTTACAGGCCTATGTAATAGAAGTTCTTATAGTTAAGCCTATGTAATAGAAGTTCTTATAGTTAACAATGGTGCTGATTCTGTCCCAACCAACCAGATGCTAGCTTTTAAAAAGGACTTACATCTGATTGGTTGGGGTAGAATTAGCACCATAATTAATGTTAAGAACTTTCCTTACATAGTTAGAAGGGGTTCCTGGGGGGCAGGAAGGCAGTAGGCCCCTTTGTCTTCTAGTGCTCCTGTCTAGGCACCATAATATAGTAATAATTGTGGAATGAAGACAATCTATAATTATTGCTTTTCTTATATAGGTATGTTAATACATCTACTAAGGGCAGAGATAGGATAGTGGGTCTATAGTGATGTGTCTCATTTACTTAATATTCATCTTTAATTCACAACTCCAGCCTAGAAAACTCTTCTGCTTTTTATTATACTGTTATTTATACCATAGAATAAATATCTAGAATATCATATAGATCAAACCTAAATTCCATTTTATTCTCTTAATGTGACCTGAAGGGGAAAAACCAAAAGATGTCAATGTGGAAGAAGTTTAAAAGATTCTTCTCATTCCTGGACTTTTTCCAGCTGAAAAAGAAAGTAAGAGCTTTTCTTGTTTTAACTTTTATAATAATAGTATAACATAACAGTAACGTAATAATAAATGGTCCTTCTAGATCATTTCTCTGCTTTGCTAATTGCAAGAATGTGTATGGTTCCTGTATATTATATTCTTATATTGTTACAGTGTCAGTGTGTGCAGATATACTGTACATTATCTTTCACCACGCACAGTTTTGTGTCAAACCTTCTACATTGCAATGTGTATTGTGTATATTATGTTGAGGTGTTGGTACAATAGAATATAATCTATAGAGTAATACAGAACTGTCTCCCACCCATACCTGATCAATATTTATATGAACGTATAGACCCTGCAGACTGTGTATTTAGATTTCTATTTAATACACGTTTCCCTTAATAATACTGGTCAACTATTTACCAAGTTTACGGACACAGAAACGCTACATATCTATATACATAATCAAATTATGTTAGCTTACTAATAAAGAATCATCAGTAATGTTGATGATTCTTGCCTTTTATCATTAAAATCTCCACATGACCACATATAATTTACAGAGCTGCATGTTCCCACACCTGGATACCGTAGATTTAGTACTCTCCAAAGTGAAATGAGAGGATTCTCACAATGACTTGTACACAGCTATCAGCTAATTCGGACTTCTCTTTGCTGTCATAGAGTTTGCCCAGGTATAAGTCCCTCAAGGTAAAGGGTAACTTCTAAGTATCCCCCAATTGTCTGACAGAACCTTTTCAAATTCTGTCCCACTGTTGATTAAAGGGGGTAATGAACCAAGTCATGGTCTCTCATCTGTGTTGGACATTATAAAGTTCTGCCTGTGAATTTTCTTTACCTGTGAACATATGTGCAGTATAGGAGTGTCTGTGGATACACCCTTTCCCCAAAACTGTTTTTCACGATCGTTGGCCGCTACATATTAGTTGCAGTTCCGTGCAGAGTTCCTCCGATACTTTCGCATTCACACAAACTGCCCCTGGGGTACTGGCCCATAACAAGAGTCTTGGATCGTGAACTGGTGTAAAATCTAGTGCTTAGTGTTCATCTATTACTCCAACCTGGACATCCAGAATCACACACTAGACTTTAGAGTACATTGTGTAAGGCGAATATTATATGGGTTATATCAATTCCCGTTATAAACTCTTGTAGTAACTCATATGAGCCTTTGCCACAACATAACTAGATCATATGAATTCTAAGCCTAGAGTACATGTGGTTGTATATTTGGTAATCGGGGCGCCCAATGCCACCTCCCTCCTACCACCAGCAGAAAAATAGGTTAGGTCCAATAGGAGGGGGCGCACTTGGACCCTGCCGTTGCGTCTAAACCTGTGAGATATAGATGTTTAATTCAGACACAGAAAAATGATGCCGTATAGCAAAGCGCAAAAGATCGATATGAACTGACTTAGGACAATCTGCTTGTTCTGACATCTCCAACATAAATATTCTATGGATTTTATTTCCATTCTCGTTATATTGGAATATAAGATACCACATCACAGGACATCCAGACGTCACTGCACCAAGGGTATCTGCCTTCTATTCTTTTTAAGAAATCGGTTGTAATCTCTGATTGTAAGACTTCTAGAGAGCCGTCACATGTGTTGAGGAAAGGAACCACGTAAGAGATGCAGGTGCTCTACATATGGCAAGCCCCGCAATTAGTGGGCCTACCTGGTGGTTCTGTGCATTCTTAATGATCTTCGGGGAAGATTACAAATGTCGTTTAAGTGGGTGTTTCAACCATCCGTATAACCCAACTCTTTTTCTCTTGTATAACCAGAGATCTCTTGCTGTATCCAGAATCTGAGCTAGACGCTTTTGAAGTCATTCTTAGGATTGGGACAAAGTTTTTTACATTATTAGTATATTAATGCCTCCTCGCTCAGTTACATAGAGTTCTTTGCCACAAAAACATATTTACCCGCCTTTATTCGAACTTTTGAGACGAAAGCTCCATCTCTAAGTTTCATTCATAGACATATACTTCCTCTCGGATCACATTAATAGAGGAGACTCTTGGAAATCATGCTCAGGACTCCCTATAGCGTGGTTAAAAGTGTTTGTAGCGCAAGGAAATCCTGAAAAGAAGGAGTAATACTTTGATTTTGTGAAAAGTCTCTTCCTGAAAGCTAATGCACAAAGTTCATTAAGATTTTCATATGGCAAATTTCTGATCCTGATTGGCCAAAACATATGGTTTATATCTTTAACATTTTACAGAGTAAAAATAATCCTTAACAACAGTGAGGACGTATCCTATGTGGAGGGACAGAAAGACAATGTGGAGATAAAAATTAATTTATTTGGAAGTCGACCTGTGTTCTTCTACATGTAACCTCCTTTTCTCTGAATAAATTCCATTTCCTTTTGCCCTTATAACCCACCACTTTAATAACAGTGTGGAAACAAAAAAAAATTGAAAAGTTCTGTCAGACAATTGGGGGATACTTAAAGGACCCTTAACTTGAGGGAACATTATCCGCATACCTCTTTGGCAGACAGAGAAGTTCGAATTTAGCTGATTGGAGGATGTCAGGTACTAAATTCTATGGTACAGAGTGTGGGGACATGCAGCTCTGAAATATATAGGTTCAGATGGATGAGGTTTTAAAATGATAAAAGAGTGCGTAGACATCAAATTAAACTTTTAATTGTATACAGTAGAAATGTAATGTATCTATTTACCTGCACTTGCCCTTTACCGATATGTGGGGCCCAAACCACACAGAAAATGAAGGAGAGACTCACGTCCATCTGTCTAATATTAGGAATGCAGCTAGATTATCCACTGAGGACGCTGCATTACAAGGGTGGCTGAGACATTGTTTTAACACCATCAGGGGTCAGATACCTGATGCACTTCAATGTAGGGTCATTGATAATGTTACTAAGTTCAAGCAGTGATGATCTCGAGATCTTTTGCTGGAAAGAGAGGACCAACAGTGGATTTATAGACTGATGGCATGTGCCCTACCCCGCTTGGTGATGAATAATGAAGAGTAATCCAAGTACTGGGCACTTATGGCCCCCCCCCCGCTGGCATAGAATGAAGAGTATCCAAGAATGGGCAACTATGGCCCCGCTTGGGTATGAATGAAGAGTATCCAGGACTCTGCTGCTTCTTTCTTTCATTTTTCCTATTTTCCTACCCAGATGGATTGTTTATTATATCGAAGATTTTGGATTTTCGTTGGTCTTCGTTATAGAAGACTTTTCTTATCTCCGGTCCAATTTGAGAAGCCATACTCCCTTGGTCAAATGCAATAAGATGATTAATAGTTGAGCCTGTTGGACGGAGATTTTGGACACTTTATATTTGTGGATTATGCTGGAATCATTATTTTTTCACACAGTGAGCCAATTCATTATCTGGACTTAGTTTCTATTTCATGTTATAACTGGACCTGGCGATGCTTTACCCCACTTTGTGGTCTATTCTTGGAGACACTGTATTGTAGAGCGACCCTCTACCCCCTGGGGAGTATCCGTGGCGATGCTATACTTACCTGGATGTGAGATTGACAGCCTGGATTTGGGAAGGGGTCATGACAGTCTGGACGTTATTTTGAAGGACGTTTTGATTCTTTAAGAGGGTATCCTCCAGTGTACGATGAGTCATCAAGAAAGGAGATGATCCGACCTAGAAGATATTTTCATATTCGTGTGAGGATATCTCAAAAAAAAAAAAAAAAAATCAGTAACTACACCTAATTTGATGGATATATGAGTTAATGTAGCGTTTTTTGTTCTGCTGGTTAAAACTGTGACATAGTGACCAGTATGTATTTAGGGCTTTGCCAGAATAATAATGATTTTTGCCTTAATGTGTAAAGTCATTCGTTAATCAGCAAACTTGTGATATTGGATGTAGTATAGTAGCATTAACCTTTGCATAGAGGGACTATTCTTCTCTATGTAGTTTGACTGGTCACTATGGACCTTTGCCCCTATGGAGTATATATGACTAATGGCACTAGTCTAGACCATTTGTGTGTCACTAACTGTAAGTGCCTTCTAGTGTATTATGCCATGTGTGGATTAGTTACTGAGGTTTAACTGTACTCTTTACTTTAGTTCTGTACACTAGATCCATATGCGCACTTTTCCCCCTCCGTGTTATAAATATGGCCGATATAGGGTTTTTCTGTCTCCTGAGATGTCGTAACATACGAACTTGGTTCACCTAAGAGTTCATGTTCCTATGGGGGCGGGACTTTCTACTCGTTTTCGCAGCTTATCCTTTCCCTACACGCCTTCCGGATCCGCTTCGCATAGCCGGACTATATCTTTTCTTAAATGCCATATTTGTATGATATAATTTGACTATAGAAACTTTGGCTAAACGCATATTGTACATGATATAGATAAGTTGATTTTCTTTGTGTCTGATAACACTGCTTTGCACATTATCTATAGATATTATTTGTAATCACGGCTGTATGATGCTATTGATGAATATACCGGTTATATTGTCTGTGTGATGTCATTTATTAATACTTGAGGTGTGGAGATGTGTTTTAGTTTTGTTTGCACCTTTTGATCATACCCAAGTTTATTTACATTTAATCAAGATATTTTAAGTAGTGTATTATAGTTTGGGTGTGCTGTTATACACTTCTATTATGCTTCTAGAATTCCTAGCTAGGTAATAGCACATGTCTCCTCCCACAGCTCAAAAATAGTCCAAAAAAGCGGAAGAATAAAATGGAAGAAAAAGAAGAAGAAATAGAAAGAACAGGAATTTGGCTCTTCAAGCCAAATAAATAGTAAAAACAGCGATTTTCATTTTTATCATTGTTTTTCTTTGCATTAACTTGATGATGTCATCGATGACATCAGACAGTATAAAAGTATGGTCTCTGTAAAATGTACATTTCAAAGTTATTGGAGGTGAGTACCATTTTTTTTTTTTTCATTATTTAATGTTATCTGCTCTCCAATACAGGCTGGAAATTCATTTTATCATAGTAGGTGGGTGTGTGTGACAAATGTCACATTAAAATATCCCAGTGCCTAGCTGGTTACCTAATAATTAAAGGAATGTAAACTGTGGCAATCATCTTTTAACTATCACACAGTATTAGGATTAAGTGATCGACAATCTTAAATCTCCTTTGTTTTTCCTTTCAGCTGACATGAGGAGATCTAGTGCAGGGACACTGAGAGCAAAAAGGGATTCAAGTCCTCAGTACTAAAAATATAGAAAATACCACATTACGTCATTTTTTTTTCAGTGTACGAGTCCCTTGAATTACAATGGATGTCATTTGATGACATTCACAGCAGTATATATATATGAACACCACAGTCTCAGATGAAAATTACTATTTACATTTCAAAAAGTTACGGATGGTAAGTACAACACATTTAATGTTATTTGGATTATTAAATTAATTGTAAATTATTTTCATACTGATGAGGGGTTGTAAGATTATTCCTTTACTTAGGGGAAATGACATTTTATAATAGTGGAAGTTTTACTAATCTGACCAAAACATTTAACAAAGTAAAAATAATATGAATGTACCATTTCAAACATTATAAATTGAATGTACATTCAGGAGCCCCGTTCCAATACAATATAATAAAAATACTACTATATATATATAGAATACAATATATAAAATAATTATAATATCAATTATAATATAATTATCTTTGAATATATCAATCATTATAATAAAATACAATATAAACTATTATATAATATAGAATCAAAAAATAAAATATACGTATTATATATAAGAATACAATATAAAAAAAATATACTATTATATAATATAGAGATACAAATACTAAAATAATACTATTATATAATATAGAATACAATATATATAAAATATACGATTATATCATAAATGATACAATATAATAAAATTACTATTAGATATATAGACATCCAGTATAACTAAAATATACTATATATAATAAAAAATATAAAAATATTTATTGACACCATATAAATAACTATATAAATATAAATCATATATATATACTATTTTATATAGAATACAATATAATAAAATATACTATTTATATATAGAATCACTATATAAAACTATCATTATTAATCATAGAATACATATAATAAAATATGACTATTATAATAATATAGAATACAATTAATACAGATATACTATTTATATATATAAGAATACAAATAATAATATATTTTTATAATATATAGAATACATTTATAATAAAATATGCTATTATATATATAGAAATCCAATATAATAAATATACTATTATATTCATAATGAATAACAATATAATAAAAATATACTATTATATAATTGAATTACAATATAATAAAATATAATATAATGAGTACAATCTATTAATATAAGTATAAAGACGTATAACACATATAATAAATATACTAGTCTATATAATATAGAATACTTCTATAAATTGCTTTATATATATGAGATAAATAAAAATATACTATTATATAATATAGAATATAAATAATAAAAATACTATTATATAATATAGAATACATAGGAAAACAGACGGTTTTTATTTTTATCTATTTTATTTGTTTTGTGCCATGGCAAAACATTTACATTATAGCTTGGTGTTTTATACCCCTCAATGACATACCATTCAGGGCCGTCCATCAGTGGGGTGTAAGGGGTACTGTAGGGCCGGATCTTGCCAGGTGGCCCCCAGAACGTGAGAGGAAGGGGGGGGATTTTCCAACTGCAAACTCCCATTCCTAGTGGAGAAGAGAAACAGTGCGTGTCCCTGATCTGCTTGGCCCAGAGCTCAGTCAGTGTGGCTCCGCCCGCCTCTCCGCCCCTGAACTTGTTCTTCTCTTGTGCTGTGATCTACCATCGAGAGCAGGAGGAAAGTAACTGTAAGTTACCCTGATCCCATTTTTTCTGGCCTGTGCAGAGTCCATGGGGGGACATTGTTACCCTCTGTCCTCACTGCGTGTGTACAGGACTGACAGGGACTGAAAACGTTCCTTCTATGGGCTGCGGTGGCCGAACCTATAAAGCATTGATGGAACTTGTAACTTCACATGTTAACTATCAACTCCAGCATGCCTTTGCATGCATTACTCCTACCACACATGGGGTAGAACATGCCTTAATGGGCACGAGGGCTATTACCTCCCTATAGGGGCAGCATGCACTCCACATCATCTCTACCTGTCCTATATACATACCCTCCATCTCTGTCACAATGCAGTTTGGCCCATCTCCCACCACTGAGATGGAGAATGGCTAGGATATAAGTCAGATAAAAGATTGTGTCACATAGCAGCATGGCAGCTCCACACCATCTCATCCTGCCTATATACATATTCCATCTCTTATGTCACATAGCAGTTGGCAGCTACCACACTGAATGGAGATTAGGAATATAGCAGAATAGAGATTGTGTCACATAGTATGGCAGCTCCACACATGAGATGGAGTATATGGATATAGGCAGGATTAAAGATTGTTGGTCACACATAGTAGCATGGCCTCCACACGCATCTCTATCCATGCTCTATACTATATCCCATCTCTGTGTCATGCAGAATGGCACTCAACGCTGATTGGAGATAGGATCACAGCAGGGTGAGATTGTGTCACTTAGGCAGTATGGTCAGCTCCACACTGAGATGGAGATATGGATATAAGGGAGTAATAGATTGTGTCGCATGGCAGCTCCACAATCATCTCTATCCACCTTATAACAATTTCTCCATCGTCTGTGTCACATTAGCAGATGGCAGCTCCACACTGAGATGTGAGTATGGTATAGCAGGATAGAGATTGAATATATCAATAGTAAATACGAAAGAAATACGTTTAAGAAAACTGATGCAGATATAATATGGATGCTAATGGAACCAGTCAGTAGGTCAGTCATTTTTTCAGTGGCACTGTCCCTTTAATTACAATGTGATAAATGTCAAAAAAAATTGCTGATGATGTATTGATGACACACACACATATACTAACACCACATCTCTAGAAGAAATACTCATTACATTTCAAAGTACTGGGCGGTGAGTTACACATATTTTTGGTCCTTAATGTTATTTGATATTAAATATATGTTTAATTCATTTTCATAAATAGAAAGGGGTGGTACAGATTATCATGTCTACTTAGGGAAAATGACCATTTACATAAATGACGTGGCCACTACACCGTATTTACAACAACATCCCCCGCCAACTCATATAAACAAAGTAAAAAACAATAGTGAAGTGTACAATTAATGCAATTTCAAATGTATAACACATGAATACATTTCAGGACCCGTCCAAATACAATACTAGAATAAATATATCTATATCTAATAAATATAGAATAATTAAATAAAATATACTATTATAAATATAGAATAAATAGTAAAAAGAGAACAGACGGTTTTTCATTTTATAATTTTTTGTTGTTTTTGTTGTTGCCATAGGAACACATTTGAGCGTTGGTTTATACCACATAAATGACATCAAGTGCACATTAAACCACAGTAAATGTCACTATTTCATTAACAGTTACTGGAGGTGAGATACACATTTTTGTTGTCTCTGTCAGTTTACAGAGTAGGAGTTTGGTCTACACCAACTAAAGTTGATTAAGAGCTATAGACGAGCTGCTTTTAATATGGAAGTTAGAAAATAATATATTGGCATTTATATGTATTTTTCCAAATACAATCTGATTTTGTCTCTTCTCACATCCACGTATGTTTTTCTCTATGCACAATATCCCGAACACCTATTCAGAAGTTTTCCATGATCAACACAAAATGAAGTGTAAGATCTGCTTTTATAAAAAATATTGGTTGTGAGTGGTTGTAATTGATTTAATCTATATATTTAATTTAGGCTTTTAGGCTAAATTCCTGTTCTAATTCTTCTATTCTGCTTTTTTGACTGTATCTCTCTCCCACAGTTTTTGAGCTAGAGTGCACAAAATTACATTTCAGTAGAACGTTGTGGGACCATAGGAGAAGTGTGCTATTACCTAGCCTAGAGGAATTTGCGGAAGCGATTAACCATGATTTCGGGACAATTTATTCCCATAGCTAAAAATGGAAATCATCCTCAAAAGTGGATATGTCCGAGGGGTCGTATGGTCATAAACACAAACTCTGATGTCCCCAACTCCCACCGACACAGGTACCCCCACCTACTGATCTACCCGTCCATTCCCATAGCAAGCCATGCTAAGGGTAACTATATAGTCAAAAAAATTATTTTGACCAGTTATCAAAAATTTTTTTTTTATTACCTCCAACCTGATACAGGTAACACCAAGTCCACCCTTTTATTCATGTGTCAGGAATACTTTTAAGGGTACTAAGTAAAATATTTTTTTGATCAATCAATTAATAAAGTTTAGTTTTATGGTCATACCTCCCAATCTGACACAGATACCACCCCCTACTGACCCATACCCTTCCATTTCTGTGGCAGCCAAACTTAAAAGGTAAACATAGTCCACCAAAAAGATTGTTTTGACCGGTTATCAAAGATTTAGCTTTTTTAAACCTCCAACCTGATACAGGTACACAACGCCTTTCTTTTCATGTGTGCAGGAATACCTATAAGGGTAACTAAGTAAAAAAAAAACTAATTTTGGCCAATCATCAAATAAGTTTTTTTATGCCCCCAACCTGACACAGGTACACACCAACTGACCTACCCGTAATTTCCTCGGGCACACCATTCTAAAGGGTCAAGATTATTGAGTTTTAAAACTTGGAGCAGACACCCCCCCCCAATAGAATAGCCTTTCAAGCCAACTTCAAAGTTTGTACTTAAGTATAAATGATAAATAACCTATTTCCTTCTTAAAACGCATGGAAACCTAATAATCAAATCAAGTGATGCTTCCTTTCACATCATTTCTCTCTTTTTAACCGTCCAATCCCATAGCAATGTAAAGGGCTTTTCATATGGTATAAGTAAATCTTAGGCTGGGTACCGCATCCCTTTGTCTTTACCCAGTACCGCAGTCCCTTTGTCCCTGTACCCCAGTACCGCAGGCGTCCCTTTGTCTGTACCCAGTACCGCAGTCCCTTTGTCTACCCAGGTCCTTGTCTGTACCCAGTACCGCAGTCCCTTTGTCTTACCCAGTACCACAGTCCCTTTGTCTGTACCCAGTACCGCAGTCCCCCTTTGTCTGTTACCCAGTACCGCAGTCCCTTTGTCTGTACCCAGTACCGCAGTCCCTTTGTCTGTACCCAGTACCGCAGTCCCTTTGTCTGTACCCAGTACCGCAGTCCCTTTGTCTGTACCCAGTACCGCAGTCCCTTTGTCTGTACCCAGTACCGCAGTCCCTTTGCTGACCCATACCGCATCCCTTTGTCTGTACCCAGTACCGCAGTCCCCTTTGTCTGTACCCAGTACCGCAGTCCCTTGTCTGTACCCAGACCGAGTCCCTTTGTCTGTACCCAGTACCGCAGTCCCTGTGTCTACCCAGTACCGATTGTCTGTACCCAGTACCGCAGTCCCTTTGTCTGTACCCAGTACCGCAGTCCCTTTGTCTGTACCCAGTACCGCAGTCCCTTTGTCTGTACCCAGTACCGCAGTCCCTTTGTCTGTACCCAGTACCGCAGTCCCTTTGTCTGTACCCAGTACCGCAGTCCTTTGTACGGGTCCCTTACCGCAGTCCCTTTGTCTGTACCCGTACCGCAGTCCCTTTGTCTGTACCCAGTACCACGCATTCCCTTGTCTGTACCCAGTACCGCAGTCCCTTTGTCGTACCCAGTACCGCAGTCCCTTTGTCTGTACCCAGTACCGCAGTCCCTTTGTCTGTACCCAGTACCGCAGTCCCTTTGTCTGTACCCAGTACCGCAGTCCCTTTTTCTGTACCCAGTACCACAGTCTCTTTGTCTGTACCCAGTACCACAGTCCCTTTGTCTGTACCCAGTACCACAGTCCCTTTTTCTGTACCCAGTACCACAGTCTCTTTGTCTGTACCCAGTACCACAGTCCCTTTGTCTGTACCCAGTACCACAGTCCCTTTGTCTGTACCCAGTCCGAGAGCAGATTTCTAGTGGTGTAACTACAGGGCCCTATTCTATGATTTTTAAGTCCCATTATTATACAGTAGTCGGACAGTGAGAGCACTCACTGACAAATTGCAATTCAATTTTGCTCCTGATCAATTCTGAACGGAGAAAACCCTTTAATTACTTTTAGCAAACTTTTGCATTTTTCAAACTTGCGCATTGGATCAATATATTTTTTATCCCTTTTTTCTTTCTCTTTATAATAAAACCCAAAGCCGGATAGTCCAGAAGTGTACCATAGAAGGAAACATTGGATCTAATCAGTTATATTTCCATAATTTCTTATGTTGATTTTCATTGCCCTTAACTGAAATTGTTTTGTTATTTTGTTTCCCCATCATGGAAATATAAAGACTTACAGGCCTATGTAATAGAAGTTCTTATAGTTAACAATGGTGCTGATTCTGTCCCAACCAACCAGATGCTAGCTTTTAAAAAGGACTTACATCTGATTGGTTGGGGTAGAATTAGCACCATAATTAATGTTAAGAACTTTTCTTACATAGTTAGAAGGGGTTCCTGGGGGGCAGGAAGGCAGTAGGCCCCTTTGTCTTCTAGTGCTCCTGTCTAGGCACCATAATACAGTAATAATTGTGGAATGAAGACAATCTAGAATTATTGCTTTTCTTATATAGGTATGTTAATACATCTACTAAGGGCAGAGATAGGATAGTGGGTCTATAGTGATGTGTCTCATTTACTTAATATTCATCTTTAATTCACACATCCAGCCTAGAAAACTCTTCTGCTTTTTATTATACTGTTATTTTATACCATAAATAAATATCTAGAATATCATATAGATCAAACCTAAATTCCATTTTTTCTCTTAATGTGACCTGAAGGGGAAAAACCAAAAGATGTCAATGTGGAAGAAGTTTAAAAGATTCTTCTCATTCCTGGACTTTTTCCAGCTGAAAAAGAAAGTAAGAGCTTTTCTTGTTTTATAACTTTTATAATAGTATAACATAACAGTAACGTAATATAAATGGTCCTTCTAGATCATTTCTCTGCTTTGCTAATTGCAAGATGTGTATGGTTCCTGTTATTATATTCTTATATTGTTACAGTGTCAGTGTGTGTGCAGATATACGTACATTATCTTTCACCAAGCAGTTTGTGTCAAACCTTCTACATGCATGTTGTATTGTGTATATTATGTTGAGGTGTTGGTACAATAGAATAAATCTATAGAGTAATACAGAACTGTCTCCCACCCATACCGATCAATATTTATATGAACGTATAGACCCTGCAGACTGTGTATTTAGATTTAATTTGACTGGTGATTATTTTATATAATAAAATATTATTTTCTTTCTTCTCCAAAAGTAACAAAAGAGGAAACTTCTTTTGTTAGTGATAGAAGTAGAAAATCTTTATTATTTCAGTTATTTGTATTAATATTGACAAAATTTTTCATTTGTCATAGTTACATCTTTATTTTGTTATAACGTTACTCTAACCTGTCTCTTTACAGTCCCCCGAAGACAGCGACCCCTTCTGGCAGATTGAAGGTGGAAACGCCTCTCTGGTAAGATACTTTTATTCTAATTCACTTGTTTTATTTCCTTTTTGCCCGAGGGCCTATTAACAGGGCCCAGTAACACTAAACACAGTGTGATCTATACTCTGTCTGACATCATTAAATAGAAATGTCATTAAAACATATACAATATACAGAGTAATACAGAACTGTCTCCCACCCATACCTGACAATATTTATATGAACGTATAGACCCTGCAGACTGTGTATTTAGATTTAATTTGACTGGTGATTATTTTAATAATAAAAATATTTTCTTTTTTTCCAAAAGCAACAAAAGAGGGAAACTTCTTTTGTTAGTGATAGAAGTAGAAAATCTTTTTTTCTGACTGATGTAAGTAGAAAATCTTTATTATTTCAGTATTTTGTATTAAATGTTGACAAAGTTTACATTTGTCATAGTTACATCTTTATATTTGTTATAACGTTACTCTAACCTGTCTCTTTACAGTCCCCCATCGAAGACAGCGACCCCTTCTGGCAGATTGAAGGTGGAAACGCCTCTCTGGTAAGATACTTTTATTCTAATTCACTTGTTTTATTTCCTTTTTGCCCGAGGGCCTATTAACAGGTAGAAAATCTTTTTATTTCAGTATTTTGTATTAAATATTGATAAAAATTACATTAGTCACAGTTACATCTTATATTTGTTATAATGTTATTCTAACCTGTCTCTTTACAGTCCCCCATAGAAACAGCGACCCCTTCTGGCAGATTGAAGGTGGAAACACCTCTCTGGTAAGATACTTTTATTCTAATTCACTTGTTTTATTTCCTTTTTTGCCCGAGGGCCTATTAACAGGTAGAAAATCTTTATTATTTCAGTATTTTGTATTAAATATTGATAAAAATTACATTAGTCACAGTTACATCTTTATATTGTTATATGTTTTCTAACCTGTCTCTTTCCGTCCCCCATAGAAGACAGTGACCCCTTCTGGCAGATTGAAGGTGGAAACGCCTCTCTGGTAAGATACTTTTATTCTAATTCACTTGTTTTATTTCCTTTTTGCCCGAGGGCCTATTAACAGGTAGAAAATCCTTATTATTTCAGTATTTATTGGTAATATAAACCTATTTTGTATTAAATATTGACAATCTCACATTTGTTGTAGTACATCTTAGTATTTATATTATTATACCCTTGTATTTTACAGTAGGTATCACCGTATATTATCTGTCATGATACAAACTTATTTTGTGCACAACCTATTACAATGTATATTGTGTACATATTATTTGGAGCTTCCTGCACCTAGTTGGTGCATATCTTGTAGGAAAGATTAGTTAGTGATACATTATCCCTTATATAATGTACGGAGGCCTAAACGTATACAGGTCAGACTTTTCAGAAACTTCTCATGATTTTCATTACCACTCATTTTATTTGATATTTATATATTGTTATATCACTACCTATAAAATAGAGAGGCCTATTGGGGTGTGGGATATACTGTGATATGACATGTACCTATTATTTTTATATCTTCATAGATATATCATTTCTATCCATTCTGTATTTGTTGTTATACGTTACTCTAACCTGTCTCTTTACAGTCCCCATAGAAGACAGCGCCCCTCCTGGCAGATTGAAGGTGGAAACGCCTCTCTGGTAAGATACTTTTATTCTAATTCACTTGTTTTATTTCCTTTTTGCCCGAGGGCCTATTAACAGGTAGAAAATCCTTATTATTTCAGTATTTTGTATTAAATATTCATAAAAATTAAATTGGTCATAATTACATCTTTATATTTGTTATAATGTATTATAACCTGTCTCTTTACTCCCCCATAGAAGACAAGCGCCCCCTCCTGGCAGATTGAAGGTGGAAACGCCTCTCTGGTAAGATACTTTCATTCAATTCCTGTTTTATCCTTTTTGTTTGCCCGAGGGCCTATTAACAGGTAGAAAATCCTTATTATTTCAGTATTTTGTATTAAATATTGATAAAAATTAAATTGGTCATAATTACATCTTTATATTTGTTATAACGTTACTCTAACCTGTCTCTTTACAGTCCCCCATAGAAGACAGCGCCCCCTCCTGGCAATTGAAGGTGGAAACGCCTCTCTGGTAAGATACTTTTTTTCTAATTCACTTGTTTTATTTCCTTTTTGCCCGAGGGCCTATTAACAGGGTCCAGTAACACTAAACACAGTGTGATCTATACTCTGTCTGACATCATTAAATAGAAATGTCATTAAAACATATACAATATACAGAGTAATACAGAACTGTCCTCCACCCATACCTGAACAATGTTTATATGAACGTATAGACCCTGCAGACTGTGTATTTAGATTTAATT
>CM033471.1:11751946-12198353 GCA_019447015.1 Hymenochirus boettgeri | reverse complement strand
GCCTATTAACAGTAGAAAATCCTATTATTTCAGATTTATTGGTAATATAACCTATTTGTATTAAATATGACAAACTTCACATTTGTTGTAGTAACATCTTAGTATTTATATTATTATACCATTGATTTTACAGTAGGTATCACCGTATATGATCTGTCATGATACCAAACTTATTTTGTGCACACCTATGTACATGTATATGTTGTACATATATTTGGAGCTTCCTGCACTAGTTGGTGCATATCTTGTAGGAAAGATTAGTTAGTGATACATTATACCCTATATAATGTACGGAGGCCTAAAGGATACAGGTCAGACTTTCAGAAACTTCTAATGATTTTCATTACCACTCATTTATTGATATTTATATATTGTTATATCACTACTAAAATAAATAAGAGAGCTATTGGGGTGTGGGATATACTGTGATATGACATGTTACCTTATTATTTTATTATCTTAGCAGTAGATATATCATTTTATCCATCTCTGTATTGTTATAACGTTACGCTAACCTGTCTCTGTTACAGTCCCCATAGAAGGACAGGCCCCGCTCCTGGCAGATTGAGGTGGAAACGCCTCTTGCGTAAGATACTGTATTTAATTCACTTGTGTATTTCCTTTTGCCCGAGGGCCTATGAACAGGGTAGAGAAATCCTTATTATTTTCAGTATTTGTATTAAATATTGGATAAAAATTAAATTGTGTCATAATGACATCTTATATTGTTATAATGATTATAACCTGTCTCTTTACAGTCCCCCATAGAAGACAGCAGCCCCCTCCAGCAGATTGAAGGTGGCAAACGCCTCTCTGGTAAGATACTTCATTCTTAATTCACTGTTTGTATTTCCTTTTTGCCGAGAAGCCTATTAACAGGTAGACAATCCTTATATATTTCAGTATTTTGTATTGAAATATGGATAAAAATTTAATGGTCAACATTACATGCTTGATTATTGTTATAACAGTTACTCTAACTGTCTCTTTACGTCCCCCATAGAAGACAGCGCCCCCTCTCGGGCAGATGAAGGTGGAAACGCCTCTCTGGTAAGATACTTTTTTTTAATTCACTTGTTTTATTTCATTTGCCCGAGGGCCTATTAACAGGGTCCAGTAACACTAAACACAGTGTGATCTATACCTCTGTCTGAATCATTAAATGAATGTCATTAAACATATACAATATACAGAGTAATAGAAAATGTCCTCCACCAGACCTATGAACAATATTTATATGAAAGTATAGACCTTGCAGACTGGTAGTTAGATTAATTTGACTGGTGTTGTTTTATATAATAAAAATATTATTTCTTTCTTTCCTAAAGCAAACAAGATGGGAAAGTTCTGTAAGTCTCGGTAAGTAGAAAATACTTATTCTTCACATATTATCGATAAGATAAAACTTGTGTATTAAATATTGACAACACTTATCTACTTCATATTCTTATTTAATATTGTTATATCCCATAATTATATATTTTAAGCATCAGCTGGCTTTTTCTATATAAATAATAATACATCATATATACAAAATGAGTAGACAAGGAAACTTGATATAAAGATGACACATATCCGTAATACATATTCTCAAAATACAGATACGTTTATATATTATCTATAGAAAACAGAGTCTATATCCTATGTATAACCTAATGGCCTGATTCATTATGAATATAACGAGTGTAATTTGTTCATTCTATATATATGTTTTTCAGTAAAACCACATAACAAATCTATTTCTTTTAAGGAAATTACAAGCAAACGGACGATTGTTGGGAAGACAGGCAGCGGATGATGTTGGGACAGACAGGCAGCGGATGAGGGAAGACAGGGAAGTGTGATGATGGGGGAAGGACAGCGCGGACGAGTGGGAAGACAGGCAGCGGATGATGTGGGAAGACAGGCAGCGGACGATGTGGGAAGACAGGCAGCGGACGATGTGGGAAGACAGGCAGCGGACGATGTGGGAAGACAGGCAGCGGACGATGTGGGAAGAAAGGCAGCAGGCGCCATAGAAGATAATGAAGTAAGTAAAAAGGAAGTTTTGTATACCATTATAGTGATTAATTCAGACATTTACTTAAAGATCCATAGATATGTGGGATTTGCAAACTAGCAAGTGACATTTCTAAACCTAAAAACCTGAAATTATACTGGGTATTCCTTCCCCAATATAAGGTCCGACCATCATTTAATACAATATAAATTATATTATGTAAAAACTGAAATTTATATTTTCTAATTCTATCAGAATATTTCTTCTTAAAAAACTAATAACAAATATTTCCCTCGTTAAGGAAATCCAAGGAGCAGATGGTTGGAAAAGAGAGGAAGTAAGTGGAAAGAAGGATGGGAAACCAGGATTGAAATATTCACTTTCTAACCAATAACTTTCTTTCTATTTTTAGATCAACAAAAACATTCAAATGGTGTTTGAAGTAAGTAACAGTTAACGTTCAGTCACCCTTTAAAGATTATAACGTCCCATCTATAAAAATCTCCACAGCCACACACAGTAAGGGGCATATTTACAAATGTTCGGTAACTTTTCTACAGTCATTCCTTAGCCTTTCAAAATCCCCAAATCACAGAGATGGTGAAAGTGCCCATAGATCTATTCAGCCGTGGGTCACTGGAAGGTGTCAGTACATTATAGAGTTTCCCAATACAAAATAAGGGTCCAGGGATGAGGGTAATATATTCCATCACTTATTGTAATACAGACGCCATTTATGATTATTACTTTTCGTTCTTCGGATTTTCTCTATTCCCATTAAAGCGGAATGGGGACTATTTAAACATATACTTGGTTTTTTTCGGTTAAGTCCCCCTTTTAATGTTGTATAATTCTTATATCCGGCCCTGCTCTGGTATGGTCGATGCTCGTCACAATGCTACTGCCGCATATTACTGCGCCGATACTTTTGCGAGTTAAAGCAATTTCTTTATAATACAGCCAAAATAACGCTATTTGGGCATTGCAACGTCCCGTGTGAGTGAAATGAAATAGTAGCGATCGGTTATATAAATTATCCTAAGTGACGTCTATGTGATAATATTGTACAAGTTATAACTGTAACTGACTCATTACATCACAATCCTTTTATATATAATAAATACAAGGAGAACGAGGGCACAGGCTTCACCGCATCCACTCTTAATATTTCTAACCCTTGTCTATGTCATTTTAAATTCTCTACCTGATAGTTGGGAGGCTCTCCCTATGGTTATCTGTGTTCGTTCATATTATTCCCCTATTGTTTATTGTATTTTTCTTTAGGATCCGATAAACAGATTTGAACAACTGGAATAGTTGGCAAGGGAGGTTCGGACAGGTTACAAAGTAAGTTTCTGTGCCAACACCTAATGAAATATTCCTGATATGGCGCCATTATTACTGAATATCACAACCAAACTTTCTGTTACAGAGCCGATATAAAGGCCAGGAGTCCGACGTGGCCATAAAAGTGGCTCGTGTATCGAAGGTAGTGTCTGATTATATATATTAAGATTAGATTAGATCATGGATTATTGCAGAGATGCTCTTTTCTTTTTTGCTGTTGTATAAAATCTGAACATTCCAGAATGGAAATCTAATGTTATTGTAAAAAATGTGCAATGGTTTTCATACGAGTATTTTATCAGCTTCCATTCTTATGGTAGAGAATATAGAGCGAAATCGCATTATCCTTGTCTAATAAAAATAGATTCCACAGCAATAATAAGAAGATAACGATGGGTTTCTCTCTGATACTGTATAACATTAGGACGTATGGTCATGTTGGAACTTAATCATTTTCATTGGTTTATAACATCAGGGCAAAGAATTGGAAGAAGCTGTCTGATGAAAGGTTTTAAGCATGAGACATTGTACTGTGTCTGGAGGCTTTCACTATCATGACCGAGAGAAGAAGCGGCCAAAATCTCTGGGTAAGACACGTCTCCTTGTACTTGGTTAGTGTAGTAAGGTCACGTTCACACTACACAGCACTAGAAACTCAAACTGTTGAGTTTCGTTTTCGAATTTTCGAAATTTGAAAGTTCGTATTCGATAGTAATCACGAAAGATAATAGTTCATTAGAATGAGAGATCTCCCCTAATACACTGATAGAAAATGTAAATAATGCGACTGGAACCTTCACAGTAAACACCAAAGGGAATATACACTCATTGTAACTATCAATCTGTCCGTTTGACTGACGGGAGGTGAAGGAGCTTTGCTTACCTTCCATTGTTCAGTAAAAACTCGCAGAAAGGGAGAACTTCCCACCGATCCCCCAGTCCGGCTTATCACTGACATTCTCCGATGCATCCGCAGTCCCTTGTACCGTGGCGCGCATGTATACACAGTGCAAGGGACGTACGCCAAGTCCTGTCAGTGACAAGCCGGCGCTAGGGGAATCGGTGGTAAGTTCTCCCCTTGCCTTCTGTTTTACTGAAGAACTGGAGGTAGGACAACGCTCCTTTACCTCCCGAGTCAAACTGGAAACTCGATAGTTATAAAAAGAGTGGGCAAACCCTTTATTGTAATAATATAAAATATTGTGTATAATGTACAGATTGAAACCTGTTTATATTCTAATAACAAAACGTTTCTTTCTTGTAGATAATAATGGAATTTTGCGCTGGAGGCTCTCTAACGGATCTCATTAAATCGCACTACTTAACCTATAACGTGCATTTTAAGGAGGAATGGATACAGTATGTGGCGAAGGGGATAGTACAGGTAAGGCGTCTAACTGGATGGTTCCTTTCAATAATAGGAGAAGTGGTTTATAATAGATTGCATGAGCAGTTATCTAAGGAGATCAGTGGCACCATCTTTAGGTTATAAAAAGAATGCTAAATGAACGTATTAGATATATAGTGAATTTTATATGTTATCTATCAATCTCTGCAGGGATTGTGCTACCTCCATGATTATACGTAGTGCACAGAGACATTAAAGGACGGAACATCCTGATAAGTGCTGACGGGGGCGTAAAAATAGGTAAGGGGAATTCACTGAAATCTATAAGGGATTTATCTATGAAACGAAGGGACCCAGACACTTGTCAGACTTCCCTCCGTGTCCCAAAAACAGTCACATGTAATGGGTTCATTACTAGAGCATTTACTAATTCATTGGATGGTTAGAATCTCATTCTAGATTTTATAAACCGACAATGTTTTATAGACCGAACCAAAATGTCACATGTTACAATAGCTGAATTGTGTAGGTTTTATTAATTACTCATTAATATGTAATTACAGCTGATTTCGGATTGGCCAAGCCAGTTAAATGGGCCTGAAGACAGAATCTCCAAATCCGTGGGCACGCTACAGTGGCAGGCACCCGAAGTGCCTCAACAGTGGACACGACATAACTATAGGATACAATGTAACGGTAAGTTATTTATTCATTATATTGTCACTATGTATCTGTGGATAAAAACAGTTCTGGATCCCTAACATGGAATATCAATCAGGAATTGTGGGATGGACGGAAAACTATTTCTATCACCCAACCAATGGAAATGAGCCAGATTTAATTAGGGGAAAGGGTTCATTCATTATTAAGACAGATGGAAGTGAACATGGATCCTGTACTTTATCTAATATTTCTCTCCTCTTTCTAGTGTGACATCTGGGTAATAGGGATCACCATATAGAGATGGCAGAAGGAGATTCCCGTAAGTAAAACTCACAACATACTGGGGGGGACACAGACACAGGAAATAAACAATTTCCATTATTTTATTGTTTGACATAAACAGACAATCAGACATTTCCATTCAGCCCTTCCTGTATTTTTACTATTTACAGATCGGATTTTACTCATTTTACTAGTTTTTGGGTCGTAAATAAAGATAATTAGTTTGTGTTTTTTTTACAACTTTTAGCTTTATGAAATACTCCTTCGTAACAGCGAACGTAGATTCTCAATGGGGACGTCCCAGAACTGAGCTCTCCCTCATTATGGTGAGTTATCCTTATGCTGAATACAGATGGAATGTGGGTTTGAATAGAACCAGTTTCAAATCCAATCTGAGGGTTTCCAAGTCCAGACGAAACTTTCCAAACTCCGAATTTCACGGAACCTGGATTTTCAAATTTTTCTATTTATCGAAAATTGAAAGTAGATAATTATCGAAAATCGAAATGTGAGACGATTTTGAAAATAGACGGTTTTTGAAAAATCGAAAGTAGACGATTTTCGAAAATCGATATCCAACTTTCCGAACATTTCGGAAATTCTAAAACGGAACTCAACAGTTTGGAACATCTGTAATGTTGAAATGTATTTTATAGATGTCTCCTGGGATATTTGGAGACTGCACAATGTGTGTATTGATCATGGATATAAACAATTAGTGTTTGGTTTTTTTAAGGTCTGAAGAATTCATCCACTTTTTGGGTCAGTGTCTTGTAAGAAATCCAAACAAAAGACCCAGTGGCCAGAAGCTTCTACAACAGAGATTTTACAGGAGCAGCCACTTGAAGAGTCAGCCAGAAAGGATATAGCTAACCTGAGAGAGCTCAAGACTCTACAAAAAGGTTGGAATTGAGAGAAATTAGAAATTAAGATGCCGATAAGGGAAATTCTTCTAATGTTGCATAGGTTAAAAACACAAAGCTAAAGCTCCATCATATAGGAGATATGAAGTTAATATGTGTAGTGAGATGTATTAGAGAGAGCAGGAAAGACTGACCCAAGTCTCATCTAAGGGGGATAGGGAGCAGGTGGCTGGCTAGATAGATGAAGTCTTGGTGCAGTGTTGAGGCTAATGATGTCATTCTAGTGTTTTATTAAAGAAACACAGCCAGAGAAGAGTCATCGAGAAAAGGAAGAAGAGGAAAAGAAGATGTAAGATTTTAGGATGTATATAAGGATGAAGAACATGCGTCCACGAGCCAATCACTGCCACGGCTGCACACTTCCAGTTCGGTCTTTTAAACAGCTGATCGTGCGTTGTTACACCACTGATCACCAGACAGTATTAAAAGATACCAGACTGGAGGTAGGTACAGACCCCCCTAAACACCTGAACACAACACTCTAAACATCTCAATCTCTTGTCCACCGTAATCACATCAGCTAAATTCACTAAAAATAAGGCTATCGGCTTCCAAACCAAATCCCCTTCCATGTACTATACAAAAACTCCTGAGTGAAAAGTGCTAAAGTGCAGAGCATCATAAACCATATTCCGTCTATATACAGAAACTGGTCCAAACACAGGACCTGACAATACAGGAGGTAAAGTCCATAGCAATGTGTGTAGTAAGTTCTACTATTCGGGTCTATGGGCAGATTCCCATAGTCCCCTACTAATTGTGGTTTATTTTTAGCGAATTTATTGAGTGAGACGCTTAAAGTTCATACACACGTGTGATTACCGGTGCCCACCTGTGACGCACCTATCGCCGTTTCACCGATCGTCTGTATGGACACTCTCGGCTCAAAACGGTCGTTCGGTCGGGATGTTGCTGACGGGCCAGGCGGATCTTCGAACAAGCGGCCATGTCAGCAGAGAAAGTCAGCGGACCCCCTGGGTACCACAGGGGACTGTGGATTCCAGAACAGTCGTCAGCCCTCAGTCCACCAGCCTCTTTTCTTTGTATGTTCAAACACCCTGTAATTATTTATGGAATGAATTATTATGATTATGTATTTATTATTATGGATGTATTAAATATTTTGCATTAGTATTATTATTATTTATATGTGTTTCATGGATTGTAAAATAAAATCGTTTTACTGAATGGTGCTTTTTCTGTTCTTTTTCCGTTAATAATTGGACTCAATCTGTAACGAACAGGAGGTATTTTCTCTCATATAAATGGTAGTTACAGAGCTGGAAGCTAACCCCTGGGACAGTCGGATATGATTTAACCTTATTTTCTATATAGATCTAGAACTGTGCAGCCTTCAGGACCTTAACTATTTTATATTGATCATTTATAGTTTATCTTACAGGCAGATGTAGCTCTATAAACGTTACGTCTCGGCTAACCGGGATCTCGCGATGCTTTAAAGTGTCTCACGAGACTCACTGTATCGCGGGATCCCGGTCAGGTAAGATTAACCTTTTTTTGTACTTCACCACAGTGGTAACAGCGCTAAGAATAGCATTAAATTGTTGTGCTCGTTTTAACGAAGCCATTACTACATTGGCTATGCCGTACTATTTCCACAATTTCTTGGAAATGGTGCAGTCAGCGCAACAATCCGGCAAAACCCAGGCTAACCCGATATTGCATGGATTTTGCACTCTTAGGCATAAAAAGCCAATCTAGCATCGCCCCTTCCATCCATATGGGTAATTTAACATCTTTTTAGACTAGGCTCTAAAGGTTCCCATACATTATTAACTTGGCTTGAAAGAGACAAATGAAGGTTTTTCCTATTTCTACTTTTCCCCTTATTCTTCCTAATTTTTGGACTGTGTCTCCACCCACAGTTTTTGAGCTATAGACACGAAATGTGGTGCAGATATGTGGGGCACATAGGAGAAGTGTTCTGTTACCTAGCTAAGGAATCCATGAAAGCGTTTCAGAGTTATCGGTAAATGTACAGATGTCTGTGCATAGACTTTAATAGAGATGTGTCGCAGGTGTATTCAACACCTGCCTCTTGATTGGATTCGCCTGTGAGCCGACCTACACAGTGCTGATTACCATCATTCATTGCCGGGGTCATGTTTGCAGGTTTTAAAACGCTGCCTGATATCCTGTTAGCCCTCCAGTTCATTAGCCAGTGTGGTCAGCCCTCCAGTTCATTAGCTAGTGTGGTCAGCCCTCCAGTTCATTAGCCAGAGTAATCAGCCCTCCAGTTCATTAGCCAGTGTGGTCAGCCCTCCAGTTCATTAGCCAGTGGGGTCAGCCCTCCAGCTCATTGGCCAGTGTGGTCAGCCCTCCAGTTCATTAGCCAGTGTTGTCAGCCCTCCAGTTTATTGGTCAGTGTGGTCAGCCCTCCAGTTCACTGGCCAGTGTGGTCAGGCCTCCAGTTCATTAGCCAGTGTTGTCAGCCCTCCAGTTTATTGGCCAGTGTGGTCAGCCCTCCAGTTTATTGGCCAGTGTGGTCAGCCCTCCAGTTCATTAGCCAGTGTGGTCAGCCCTCCAGTTCATTGGCCAGTGTGGTCAGCCCTCCAGTTTATTGGTCAGTGTGGTCAGCCCTCCAGTTCACTGGCCAGTGTGGTCAGGCCTCCAGTTCATTAGCCAGTGTTGTCAGCCCTCCAGTTCATTATCCAGTGTGGTCAACCCCAGTTTATTGGCAGTGTGGTCAGCCTCCAGTTCATTATCCAGTGGGTCAGCCCTCATTAGGTCAGTGGGCCAGTGTGGTCAGCCCTCCAGTTCATTGGCCAGTGTGGTCAGCCCTCCAGTTCATTAGCCAGTGTGGTCAGCCCTCCAGTTCATTAGCCAGTGTGGTCAGCCTCCAGTTTATTGGCCAGTGTGGTCAGCCCTCAACAGAAGGTGATTAAAGGGGAAGTTCAGCTGGAAAAAAACAACCTGACCACTCTTAAACCCAGCAGCAATGTCCATGAACCCAGTAAAATAAACTACAGGACTTCCTTGTTGCGGACCCCTAAAGAACGTTCGTTTGGAGCAGTTGGAGAAGGAGAACCTGGGTGGACTCTATGGCAGTAGCAAACTCCGCATGGGTCGATCTCCCAGCACCCATTGTAATAGGATGTTGCACGCGGGAGAAGACTGTGTGCCAGGGATGTGCACAAGAGCTTTAGGAAAGCTTCCTGCGTAGGAGAGGTTGCCCTGACAACAAAGCGTAAGAAGAAAGAAGAAGTTGCAGGAAGCTGCGTATGATTTCCCGGTGTCAGGCAGGCTGTGTAATCAGCTGTTTCCACAGAAAAGTATCAACTGCACAGAACTGATCCGGGCAGAAAGCCATGGCTTAGATACAATGTTGCAACGCTAAAAGTTTGTGCTGAAAATCCCCATAAGATACAATGTTGCACAGTCTCCTCCTCCTGCGCGCTGCTGAACATCCTATTTTGTTTTCCAGCTGAACTTCCCCTTTAAAGGGATATTCTTGACCCAACAAAGAAGCCATTTTAAAAGAGAATTTCACTGCAAATGAAAATCATTTTTTAATCTTTTTTTCTCTCTCCTCTTTTAAGTGATGACAAAACACACGTCCTCCAATCAGGAACCAGATATCCATTCAAATCATTAACCATTGAAAATAAAAATCTACACACATTATAAACTGTTGCAACGTAATTTCTATTGTAATAGAATACAAACGAGTACAATGCAGAGGACAATAACATTGTCAGAAGTGAACAGAACCCTGTAACACCCCCATACAGAACCCCCGCCCCCGTACAGACCCCCGATACAGAACCCCCGCCCCCGTACAGACCCCACATACAAAACACCCTCCCCCATACAGAACACCCCGCCCCCGTAGAGACCCCCCATACAGAACCCCCTCCCCCGTACAGACCCCTCATACAGAACCCCCTCCCCCATACCGAACCCCCCCACCCCCATACAGACCCCTCATACAGGCCCCCACCCCCATACAGACCCCTCATACAGGCCCCCTACCCCCGTACAGACCCCCCGCCCCCGTACAGACCCCTCATATAGACCCCCCGCCCCCGTACAGACCCCTCATATAGACCCCCCACCCCGTACAGACCCCTCATACAGATCCCCTGCCCCGTAGACCCCTCATACAGATCCACCACCCCCGACCCCCCACCCCATAAAGACCCCCCATACAGACCCCTCATACAGATCCCCCACCCCCTACAGACCCCTCATACAGACCCCCCACACCCGTACAGACCCCTCATACAGAACCCTGATCCCCGTACAGACCCCTCATACAGACCCCCCACACCCGTACAGACCCCTCATACAGAACCCTGATCCCCATACAGACCCCTCATACAGACCCCCCACCCCCGTACAGACCAGACCCCTCATACAGACCCCCCACCCCTAGACCAATGAAATCTGTCTGTTTCCAGTTTTCTTGGTTTAGAAAGCTCTATGAAATATATATTTATACTTCCCCATTCATTTAAAGAACATCTTTAAAATTTGAAAATTGAAATCTATATTTATTTATAGAAATAACAATTTCAAAAAAAACAATTACACCAAATAGCCAAAGGCGCTTTTTAAAAAAGTTTGCTTTTAAAAGGCGGTATATCCAATCCGCAACAACGTAGCTGCCGCGGGATGTTTACGAACACCGTTACCCAGCAGCCTTTGCTAGCGGTCTGGGTTAGAGAGCAGGACTCGTTACAGCCCCTGATTGTCCAGCTAAGATGGAGGATGAAATAAAATAACCATACAATGATGCAACCTGCTTTTAACGATCTTAAAACCATAAAGGGATTCATTTATAATCTGAGATTGTCCAGTTAGGGGCTGCTAGCAATCCGAGGAAATCTTGCCCCTGGCTGGAGCAGAGTAAATATGGTAAATGATAAAGGCAGCAAATTATTGGCCTGACAATAATCAGTGGAAGAAAGGAGAGAGAGCCATACACAGGCTAAAGGGATTTAGGATTGCACATATCTTCCATAGATATCTCCGATATCACCAATCGATAATCACCGATCGTTCAATTGAAAACACGGAAAAATGTCTTTGATATTCCAACCAATTCAATCGAATTCGGAATGTCGATGCCACCCCTCAAATCGTAAAATAATTCGCCCCCTCTCAAACTCCAATAATTAGCAATGTGAGAGATGTAAGTCTAACCTGAAACGCTGCCTAATATGCTGTTACGCCTCTTTCGGCTTCTTGGTTCTTTCAGTTAGCAGCTGTCAGTCATGGATGTAACAGATGACATCACAGCCAAGGACTGAATCATATACCCCTAGCCGTCTCCTCTGAGCATGTGCGAGCTTGTAAACGAGCTTGAAGAGGCAGAAACCTTTTCATAAGCAGAGGAAAGGAGAAGAACATTTTGATGTGTAACAGGTTAGTCCTACATCTCTCAAGATTTCTAAATATTGTAGTTTTTTTTATTGGGGGTGGGGCATAGTGGTGATTAACCTATATCTAATTCTACATTTCAGGAGTGGAATTCCCCTTTAAACTATTTCCATGTTGGATATATCAACATTCCTGCAGAGATCTTAACATTTAACAACCAAATACATCGACCTCGGAACTGGAGTAATGTAAATACAGTTTAACTGGGTTAAAATAAAACAGAAATAATTTAAAGTTTAGAGGTTACGCCACATCTGGAAACATCTGGAATTTATTACTTTTCTGTGCAACTTGGAACCTTCACCAGGACACACAATTAAGAAATGAGCAAGGTGCTTCTTGATTGGCTACAGGGCAACATGGGAGCCAATCAGATTAGGATACGAACGGTATAAAGGCAGATTAGTAGAATCAACCATATTGGATATCCACTTGGGAAGGTGACCAAGGCATTATAACAATATAACAACCCAAACGTCATCTGTCTATAAAAACTCTATTGATCTCGGAGTTAATAGGCTTTGGTATAAATCTGGTTCACACTTTTCCTTGTCGCAGTAACATGGACACACAGAAAGCTTTAAAACCGAGGCTGGCTGAACTAGACGTAACGTGAAGATGCAGAGAATTCATACTGAATGTCCTTCGAAGGAATGTAGATCCACGATTGACTATTTCACGTGGAACAAGGTAAGTGGCCTCTCACCCAATCGACATCCTTTCCCCTTATGACCCGTATCGGTCCTGCAAAACAAGACGTCAATGTTATTACATAGAGACTTTACCCAACTGGTGTCAGCAAAACAAAGTTTCCAAACACAAAACCACCAACAAGGAAACCTGAAGAAGTCTAGATAAGTACGGTAGTGACCTAACGTTACATCTTAAAGGACAGCGTTTGTTAGGCTTCTCCAACAACTTAAAGGGGAACTGTGGTCTCCTTGCAAGTGGCCTTAATTAAAAGACTATGAACCATGCTTCTAGCTGTAGTTACAGCTGTATAAAGGGCGGTGTTTCCTGCTAGCACTGTGAGCTGTGACATCACCACCATTTGCGGTCTGACTCCCAAGTTTAAGGTTGGAGCATGCCCACTGGTGGGTCAGAGCATCATCAGCTGCATAATAAGCCCCGCCCCAAACTTCTAAATAATTTTTAAAGCCACAAGCCTGAAATTTTATATTTTTCCTCTCCATAGGTAGAGAAAAAGGCAGAGATTGGTTGTCAAGGCTGTTGAACTGATTTAATACTGTGCAGGTGTATGGCTGGCGTTAGATTGTAAGCTGTTTGTAAAGATCTGCATATCTAAGATGCATAAGAAAATAGATCTAAATATCATTTATATTCACCTGAATGGTCGTCATTACACCGTTGGCAAGAACAGAAAGTCTCCCGGCCACAGATTTAACCCCCTGCTTGAAGTTTGCCATATCGGGCGTTGTGGGCAGGACCCGTGAAAGGGTATAATTTCCTTTAATTAGAAATAAAAATGTAGGCTCCATTATGTTAATGGGAAACGGGGGGAGGAGGATTCATTGTATTACCTGCAGGTTCTTTTTTGTGATCATCGAACAGATCAGCAGAACTAATGGACGAATTCCCAGACATTCTTTCCAATCGAGATCTTGTTTCGTACTGTAAAGGGAGGAAGGACCTCAGTTACATTTAACAAGCCCCTGTAGTTAAGACACAATATGGCTGCCAGCAGCAGAATAGGCACACTATGGCTGCCAGCAGCAGAATAGGCACACTATGGCTGCCAGCAGCAGAATAGGCACAATATGGCTGCCAGCACCAGAATAGGCACACTATGGCTGCCAGCAGCAGAATAGGCACACTATGGCTGCCAGCAGCAGAATAGGCACAATATGGCTGCCAGCACCAGAATAGGCACACTATGGCTGCCAGCAGCAGATAGGCACAATAGGCTGCCGCAGCAAATAGGCCACAATATGGCTGCCAGCAGCAGAATAGGCACAATATGGCTGCCAGCAGCAGAATAGGCACAATATGGCTGCCAGCAGCAGAATAGGCACAATATGGCTGCCAGCAGCAGCAGGGACTAGGCACACACTATGGCTGCCAGCAGAGAATAGGAGCACAATAGGCTGCCAGCAGCAGAATAGGCACAATATGGCTGCCAGCAGCAGAATAGGCACAATATGGCTGCCAGCAGCAGAATAGGCACAATATGGCTGCCAGCAGCAGAATAGGCACAATATGGCTGCCAGCAGCAGAATATGCACAATATGGCTGCCAGCAGCAGAATAGGCACAATATGGCTAGGCCACACAAGTGCGATATTTGTGCTTTTTTCCCCTAACATAAGGAATTGCGGCAACTCACCGAAAACATGCGTTTTTGGGTGCATTTGCGCATCCGTTTGCGATATGCAATCTCATGTGATCACCATTTTTATGCGCAATTGCAAGCGATTTCGGATCTCAAAAGGAGAAATCGTATGCGCAAACGCAAAGAAATCGCACAGGAACCGCGTGCGATGCAGTGTGGCCGTGCCCTAAGGAAAGATTAGCAGGTTAAGCCTATGTTGTGATAACGTACGTCCGCATTATCTTGCTTTCCGAAAAACATGTCGGATGAGATCGCTTTAGCATTTCCGAATTTTTTCTGGGCGTCGTCGGATGTGGACACGGGTTCTAGGTCGTGTTTTCGGCGAGTAGTAGGTCTGTGACAGAGAAAGATTTTGTGTTATTGGTGCCAACCATTTCTGATTAACATATGGACCCATTATGGTCTAATTATTATTAATTATAATTTCAACTAATAAAGTAGAATCCTGCTATAGGGTCCTCTTAATTTCTTAATAATTAAAATTGAGTTTATTTAAAGATTTCATTAAAACTTTATTAATGGTTAAATAATACCTCATAGCAGGATACAATGAGTGGGTGTGGCTAGGCTTCTAGGTAATCTGTGATGTCATTTTAGAGTCCGGGACACATGGTCACTTACATTAAAGGGGACGCACGTTACCTGTCGTGTTTACTTGATGTGCTGGAGCTTAGGTTGATCTCTAGATCTTTGCTGGCACCATCCGTTTTCCAGTAATCGTCAGAACGTTCATCCCAATTGAAATAGGAACTGGTGATTGGCTCAGGGGGGTCGTCCCGATACCTGCAGATCAATAGGATGCGGTGTTACATCTCTCACACAATAACACACCCAGCGGTACCTGGCTCTACGCTCACCGTGCACGCGGGGCATTGAAATAGGAATCCTCCCGGTCTTCCTCCTGGAAGAGTTTTTTGGATCTCGCGTTCTTTGGTGCTTCCTGTTCAATGGTTTTCATTTCGGAGACCACAGAATGAGAAATCCCACTGGGACAATAAACAGACGGAGAGACATTAGATGGAAGGATCCTCTGTATTCCCTACGACACAAAACCTCAGATACGTTTCTCTCGCTATGTTTAAAGGGACGTCAGGTACCTGCGTGATCCAAAGCCCATTCCCAAACGTTCCGCCTCGGCTTTCTTCTTAGCGGGCATGTTCTTCAGCTTTTCCTCTTCCTTCTGCTTCTGGATTTCCAGTTCTTTGTAAGCCAGACGCAAGGAGGTCACCCTGGGGTTAAACACAGTGTTAAACAGGAGCACATGGAAGCAGCAGGAAGGTCTCCCTGGCTGCAGTATGCAGAGAATAAAGCACATTATAGGGGGTGAGGGTCCCACAGATACTCACACAGGTTCCTCTGGCGTCTTACTCGCATTTACAGCTTCCTGCTCCCTCTGCTTATCGGCTGCCTGTGCGTGTTTCTCGATCTCGGTGAAACTCTTGCTACTCACTTTCTGAGCTCCCAGGCCTCCCTTTTTGGCCCCAAGCTGCAAACACGTCCAAATACGGTTCATTTTTTACACATTAAAACTGTTAAAAGGAAAACTTCACCCAAAAAACAACTTCAGAGTTTTTATTAAATCGAGGCGTCTCTGTGAGCAATGGGTCCCGTGATATTTACAGAAAATGATTGACGCCTCTTTTTACCCAGTGGGACAGTTTCTTTTCCCAGCAGAGACACAAAGCCCAGTAAACAAGACCCGATCGGGGCTTTCAGTGGGATTTACGGATAGAAGGATTTAAAGATTGATTTTTTTTGCTTTCCTTTTTAGTTAGAGGAATTGTCCACTACCAACGCAAACTATTCCTTTAATGCATTGACTGTAACCCGGGAGGATAAGGAGCTTTGTCTTACCTCCTGTTCTTCAATCAATGCAAGTGGAGCCAGGAAGGAACTTAGAGCAAACTTACCTGTCCCGCAGCAGCACTGACAACAAAATGGAACCATGGTGGTTGGGAAGATTTACAAAAAACAAACATTTCTAGCACGGTTGCCCTTTATATCTTTGTTATCTTGTAATAGGGTTAAAGTGTTATTTGGGGGTAAACATCTCCATTAATAACACTGCACAAAGGAGCAGAACAGACCCAGGCCCTACCCGCCAATCACGGTACTAACAGTAAAGTACATAATCCAGATCTTAGAAGAATTCTATGGAAATAAAAATATATTAATATCACGTCTCACCCCTTTCTTGGCTGTTCCCGGTTTCTTCTTAAGAAGCAAGCTGGGTTCTGCAAGGAAACAGACGCCGCTTAATACACGTACATGATGTAGCAGCCGCCCCATGTGCATTCTGGGAAGCATGAATTACTGAACTCAAACATCGCTTCCACTAGCCAATCAAAACGCAACAACTTTGGACAATTACACCAGGTCACTTATCATTGTCTGTACCCTGGGGGCCGGTAGAGGTTACCCAAGGTACCCTGTGATCTCCCTGGCTAAATCCAGAGATTTGCGTCTTTAATATAGTGGGTTGTAAGTGAAAGTGATTAACATTTTGCTGGGCTGAAGCCATTGAATATTTCTCAATGCCAAAAACACCTTAAAAACTGAATGTGCATCGTAAGAACATAAATCAGGGTTAAACTGACTTTAAGGAAATCTTTGGAATGAAATACACTTTCCTCCGATTTATAACCCAGAAACCGCAGATTTAAACGCTGTATTACTTGCCTTTATAAGTGATTATTTTACAGAAATAAAACATTAAGTTTATCTTTCTTCCCAAATGACACTCCCCTTCCTGTATTTTATGGTCCGCACACGCTCCGTGTGTGCCTACAATTAGTTACTTTGTATCCTGTGTGAAAGATAAAAAAGTGTTTGAACTGTTCACTTTACGGACAGCTTTCTGTCATTATAATGGTGTCATTTTTCAAAGGAATCACATAAAAAGACAAGGGATACATCCTTTTAATTAGCAGTTTCTAGGCAAAGTTTCAGGGAAAAGATTTATCCTTTTTACTTTTCCTTTAAATTAATTTAGCGCACATTATCACAATAACAGACGTTATAATTTCCAAATTTACTTCATACAAGAGCGCTCACCCACCTCTCTAGCTCTAGTCAATCCAAAGTTATAGGCTAGTAAAGTCTCTTCCTACCCTGCACAGTCTCTGTGACAGGCATGTGTAATAACCCATCATAAGCACCACCCTCAAACATGCATCTTTTCTGAAGCAAGTTACAGGCTTGCATCAATATCTGTGCTTTCCTCTGCCCGTGGACACCTTAGTTACAAGCATGGGGAAAAAAATGTTTATCTTCCGAGCTTTAAAAATGGGGGCAGGGCTTATGATGTAGCTGATGATGCTCTGTCCCAGCAGTAGGATACAAGTGGGCATGCTCAAGCCAGGGGTTTGCTGGTGTAACAGCTCACTGTGTAAGCAGGAAGCAGCACCCTTTATACTGCTGTAAGTTTGGATGAACCTAGAGTTATATTAAAGGGTAGGATTGTGCTCTTTTATTAGTAAGGAGACCATAGATCCCCTTAGACAATGTTTAAAAGGGTCAGTGTTATTGTGGGGGTGCGCTTTAACAAGTAGAACATTAAATTTCCTTTCTTCCGCTCCTCTTGTTCCAGGCCACAGGGAGGTAAAATTTAGAACATTGGGCCCTGATTTATGTAAAGTAATAAACTGCAGAATTGCAAGGGCAGAAGCGGAAAGGTTTAAATCTCATGCTCAGAGGAGAAGAAAAGAAACGGATTTAAGTGAATGTGCCGAGATTACACTGCAGGACGGAAGGTTCACCTGGGCCAGGTGTGTTTCCTGTTAGCAATAGAGATCCTGAGTCAGCTGCAATTTGAGAGATAAAAAAAACACAACACTGAGGATACACAAAGAGGAAAACAGTCATAACGGTCACTATAGGGTGGGAGGAAGATTTCACTAATATTCTATTACAATTACATGGGGGGGGGGTCCAATCCAATCCAAGAGCTGTCAAAAAGCTGCCAGTGCTTAAATTCCTTCTCCCTCTCTGAGCGTGTGTGACTACCGTATATACTCGAGTATAAACCGAGGTTCTGTTTTCAGGTTATTATTAAAGCCTGAAAACCTCGGTTTATACTTGAGTTTATATGGTACGTTAGAGGGGGAGGGACAGTCAGCAGGGAGGGCCCAGCTTTTAACATTCTTTTTGCTGGATTTTAGGTAGAAATGAATGGGTTGTTGTATTATAAATATTTCCTATTACCTAATGCTGCTTTCGGGGACATGCTGAGGCAGTCGACACTGGGTCCGATATCAGGTTCCCCTGGAAACATAAAAACATTATTTACATTTCATTTTACTGCTACAGAGTTTTCACTCCTGAAGGGTGATGCACTGAGAGGTTCCCCCTTGGTATTCGAAATGTACAATAGAAAATTAGGACCATTTATTTGCTTATCTGTCCCCTATTTCTTTAGATATGTGAACCAACTTACATTTCAGCTGTCAATCAAGTGCCTTATCACCATAAACTATTGTTATGTGCAGTTTTGCTGTAACTGGAATTATGACAGTTGGTATGTGAACTGCATGGTGGGAAATTCCCTCTCCCAATGCTGCCTCACAGGGATTACTGAGCATGCTTGCCCTCACAGAGAGTCAGATGGTCTGGCAGGGGGCTGAGCTTGAGCAAAACAAGTACTGGATTGAAATCATGCAGAAACACGAACAGAGCAAGTGCTGCTTACATGGATTTTATAGATTGAAACGGGGCAAAGCCATTTTCTCACTGTACAATTCCTTTAACAGAGGAAACAGGCAAAACTTAAAACTGTCTCTAAGAGAGAATTTAATTTGCTTAAAGAAGATCTCTCTATTTACAGGGCAGGTAAACAATAAAGATAAATAACCAAATGTCAGTTCCTTACTATATGCCGAGAGGAACGGACATGTTTGAACCATATTGCGAATTCCTGCCTAGGGAGAACATTCACTCCATACAAGAGAATAGGAAAGTCCAGAAGCAGAGATGATGTAGAGAAGAGAAGGTTCTGATCAGCCGTTTAAGGTAGAAATGTCACGGTTGAAATCAGAACTTTATTTATTAGACCAGTTATGATTACTGGCAATGCAAATGTCAGTGCCACTTACCTTTACTGCTTTCATCTGTGGTTTGGGAGCCGACAATGATTTCTGGACTCTCCTGTGGTTCAGGTAGTCTCCAGCTTGGGCTACTAACCTCCTATTACACACACAAAAAACAATTATACCACAAAGCAGAATCCACCAATCCTCGGGTTACAGTTCGGATTGTGATGAAATGTTATTGAAATAGCACCCCCTGGTGTTCATACCTCTGCATGAGAGGCAAAAAAGTCCTCCTCTTCTTTAGGTTGGGGGGACAAAGGGACAACGCCACCCCCGTCAATCCACAGCTGGGAGAAGGAAGATTTAAGAAATTTAGGAGATACACCAGGTACATGAAAAGACATGAACAACGGTTCCCTCTAGTGGTTATAAACGGCACTTACATCTGTTCCATGCTTTCTAGTTGCTTGTGTTGAGAGAGATTTGATTTTCTCTCTGTAGAGCTGAGCTGCCCGACTGTTGTACTTGGCATTGGTGTCATTTGTCGTACAACCGTGTTGGCGAAAAAAGACCGTCTGGGGACAAAACGACAAAAACTCTTGAAATGTCCTTCTAAATAACAGATTACATGTTACCAGCACAAGCTAAACATTTTAACCCATTCACTGTGCCTTGTAGGCTCATCACATGATTTGAAATCCTTCTATGTGGCCCAATGGCAGCCAGTTATACTGCCACAGTCCTATATTCCTTTCCTAATGAGACAAATGACTGGGCACCTAGTTTTCTTTCATATGCAACTGCACTTCCTGTACGGGGGCACAAGCAAGGCACTTCCTGTAGGGGGGCACAAGCAATGCACGTTCCTGTAGGGGGCACAAGCAAGGCACTTCCTGTAGGGGGGCACAAGCAAGGCACTTCCTGTAGGGGGGCACAAGCAAGGCACTTCCTGTAGGGGGGCACAAGCAAGGCACTTCCTGTACAACCCCCATCCTATTTATAGGAAAGCTGTTTCTAATGCAAAATTGGTTTATTGAATGTGCACATTTCAGATATAAATGTGATTAAAAACTAACCACTTACTGCATTTGTGTTCCCTCCGACCTGCATACATCGCAGCTGGAACCAGGTCCAGTTGGAATCCAGTTCAGTTGATCTAAAGGGTGTTCACACACACAGGAATAAAATATGTCAATAAACACATGGATACCAATGTATTGCTCATAGGTCACTTTTGATTTTTTTTTCTTTCTAATAAAGGGTACCAGCAGTATCTCAAACAAGTCTAGGATAATGTCTCTAGCTTCTCTGGATCTTAAGTTATAGGCTTATAAAGTTACCCATTTTCAGACTGTCCTGTCTCTGTGACAGGCACGTGTAATAATCCCCACCCCAAAATCATCTTTGCTGAGGCTAGTTACAGTCTCTGTAATATTCATTCTCTGTCTATTACTCTACCTAGAGACACCTTAGGGAAATTTAAAAATAAAACATTTTCAGGCTAGCGTCTAGCTTTAACAATAATTTCAAATTTCGGGGGCAGGGCTTATGATGCAGCTGGACGCTCCAACCTTAAATGTCCCACAGCTCACAGAGCTAGCAGGAAACATTACCCTTTATGCTGATGTAACTTTGCACAGACTGCAACTAGAACTGCATGATCCTGGATTCATTTTAAAGGCAGGAGTGTGTCCCTTCTAATAAGAGCCACAGTTTCTTCTTTAAACATTCCCTTAAACTTTAATACAGGAAAAGTTACCCATAAACCCATTATTACCGACCATTTAACACCATTCACATAGTTTTACAGACTATGCAAAATATCTCAACCCAGGGAAAAAATAACATTTTAAATGCAATTGTGGGGAGAAATAAAATATATTTAAGTCCTTAATGTTGGCCCTTTAAAATGATAAAATAAAACGGACAATGCAGGATTCCCCTATCACCAACATGAGCCTAGAACCTTCCGTCATTACCTTATAAAGCTCAGGTGAACCCCGAGGGAGCGATGGGTTCCAGAGCAGTCGATGCACAGGAAAACGCCATAAGTAATACTGGCCCAGCTAGGATTCTTTGCTCCACAGTCAAAACACACCTGGAAAACACGAAATAGTTAAATTTGCATAAACCCTTTATGATCTAATGTTCCCTGCCACACTAACTAGAATTTTACATTTAACCATTTCGTCTTTTCTTACAATATAAAGAGCAACTCCACTGCTCACATTGAAAACCTTTATCTCCTGCAGTGTTCGCCCCAGAACTGTGTTTCCAACTGGGTGGCATGAAAAAGAAGCTGGGTGGGACGGGGGAAATTTGGTGGTTGGGAAAATAAAATGTGCACTTTTATTAGGAGTTAATTATTAAAAATTAAAAGGGGGAGGGGAGGTAGGGTTGATTTTTCCTACTTTTCAATATTGTTACAGCACATAAAGTTTTCACCTGGACTTTCCTGTAGTAAAGAGAACGCTGAAGCACACAGGAAGCCTGGCGGAAGCAGTTTCTTGTACTGGCACTCCTAACACAAACAATATTGGGTGGTAGGAATCTCAAATCCTACTTCCCTGTCCCAGGTATTTTACACGCACTATCAGGGAGATTCAACAAAACGTCTTACCGTTAAAAAATGTGCTAATTTTGCCCAAAAGCAATTTCCCTGTATATTTCTTTGAGACTTGAGCTAGAATATTTTATTTGAAGTACAAATAGAATTCAATGAAATGGCATATTAGCATGATCAAAGCCAATTGAACTTCAGTTAAATCTGTATCCTTTTCTTCCTAGAGGCCCAGTGGTCTGCCCGGGATCTGCACGGGATTACTTATGTTTGATTCAGGCAATTTCTCAACATTTGTGGCAGGCAAGGACGGCTCAATTTCGGCAAGATTGACATCTTGGCGAGCCATAGGACGAGGCCCCAATAGAAGCGCACGGAAGCACGCGCGACCGCACACTATCGGAGCGCATTAGATACAGACCTAAAATGGTGCAGAGATGTCCAACCCCAAACAAATGTTTCAGAGCCTGGACCTTGCATGGTATAAACCGATCAACTCTACTCCTAAATGTACTTTCTGTGCACGGAAGCAGCAGCAGGGGCCAGACCAGAAGCGGCATCAGTGATTGGCTGAGACACTGCGTCTAGTTACGACACTGATGCGTAACTATTACTAATTTTCATTGGCAAGAGGAAGAGCAGAAGTAGTGCATGGGTACTGCAAAGTTAGTGTTCTCATTGCATTGGTGACTTGACCAGGCACATCTCCCATCATCCCCATACATGCACCCACCGCCCGGCACAACTGGCAACAAGCAGATCAGGAGAACCTTGTCCTCCCAAAACTGCAATAGATAGAAATCTGAAAGATGTAGCACTAACCTGTTTCCTTCCTCCCTTCCTCTCAAATGCACCTCGTCTCCTGAGCTTGCACGTGCTTAGAGGATTTTGCAGGTATTTTGCTTAAGAGTTTTGGGATTTTGGGGGGTGATTTAATTACCTATATGCATTTTTTCATTTGAGGGGTGAACTTACCCTTTAGGCACATTCCTAGTGCTAAATTATTTAAGAAAGGAAGTAAATCTGAGTGCGTACACGAGGTGTATATTATATCTTTACATATATACAAACAGGGGTGACTGTGTAGCATGTATAGGCTGCTCTATAGATGGGAATGTTTCTCATCTACAAGTGTTAGGAAATGCACATCCCCAGTAAACATTAATACACTATGGGATGTCATGGGGAGTATTATTATCAACCTTCTCACAGGACTCGGCATCTAATCCCTGCAGAGTGTTGGATGAAAACACTTTACTAAAACCGAGACCCAGAGATGCTAATTGGATTTCAAATAAAAGTGAAGGAATATGAGGGGTTTATAAACCCAACGTGCCCCATTTATATTTCCACACAGACAGGGGCAGTACATTCATTCATACAATCAGGAGCTTTAAACTGAAATCCAGACAGGGGCAGTACATTCATTCATACAATCAGGAGCTTTAAACTGAAATCCAGACAGGGGCAGTACATTCATTCATACAATCAGGAGCATTAAACTGAAATCCAGACAGGGGCAGTACATTCATTCATACAATCAGGCCTGCTCACCCTTTAAAGAAAAAAAACAAACTATCAATTGTCAGATTCTTACCCCAACGCCAACTGATATATCCAGCACTTTATACCTGTATTACTAACCAGATATTTAATGATAAATATGTCCCCATTCTGGCAGAGTAAGCTGGCTCCTCCCCCATGCCGTCACCAAGGCTGTGACTGCTGACATCACAAACCATGACTGTGTTTCACCTGCGTCTCCTTGCACCTGCTCAAGCTTATAAAAAGCTCATTGAGCAGAGAGAGAGGAGGGAGATTACCTTTTATCATTAAAAATTGGTTACAAATCATGTAATAAACTGGTAAAAATAGCGTTGGGGGCAGGTAACTGGACAAGCCACCAGATTTATTGTTTTAAAGGAACAAAAATGGGTTTCATGTACTTCAATCTGTATCTATGATTGACAGCATGATGATTCCCCTCCCTGTGAATAACAGAACGCCCGGAGAACACTGCAAACACTTACTGGCGCTCTCCCCAGGGCTCCTTTTCAGCTTAGGTGCGCCTGTCCCTATCTTCCGCACATGTGTGCCAATACAACAGATAAGCGAGCGATGGGACAGCCCATAGCTGAGAAGGAGCCGCGTCCAGTGCCGGTTAAGGTAAGTGTGCACTGTTCCCCGGTGTTCTATAATTCTCACCTCCCTGGGAATAGTAGGAACAGATTTCATGTACTTAAAAAAATACGGTTTAGCTTCCCTTTAAGGCGGGACATGCCTTTAACTTTTTCATTCTGCAACCAGAATCCCCAGTTCTAGGTAAGTTCCACTGCGTCTTTGTTTTTATCCCCTTTAGTAATAGTCCAATAGTTCAAACGATTATCAGTCTAGTGCCATGAGGAGGAAAGTGACTGTTGCTCTGTTGTTTGGGGCCCAGATGTCATTCTGATGCAATGCCCCTGTCTGGATTTCAGTTTAAAGCTCCTGATTGTATGAATGAATGTACTGCCCCTGTCTGGATTTCTGTTTAAAGCTCCTGATGTATGAATGAATGTACTGCCCCTGTCTGGATTTCAGTTTAAAGCTCCTGATTGTATGAATGAAGTATGCCCTGTTGGATTTCAGTTTAAAGCTCCTGATTGTATGATGAATGAATGTACGGCCCTGTCTGGATTTCAGTTTAAAGCTCCTGATTGTATGAATGAATGTACTGCCCCTGTCTGGATTTCAGTTAAAGCTCCTGATTGTATGAATGAATGTACTGCCCCTGTCTGGATTCAGTTTAAAGCTCTGATTGTATGAATGAATGTACTGCCCCTGTCTGGATTTCAGTTTAAGCTCTGATTGTATGAATGAATGTACTGCCCTGTCTGGATTTCAGTTAAAGCTCCTGATTGTATGAATGAATGTACTGCCCTGTCTGGATTTCAATTTAAAGCTCCTGATGTATGAATGATGTTGCCTTGGTTATTTTTTAAGATCATTGTAGAAGAATGTACTGCCCCTGTCTGGATTTCAGTTTAAAAGCTCCTGATGGTATGAATGAATGTACTGCCCTGTCTGGATCATTTAAACTCTGATGTATGAATGAATGTACTGCCCTGTCGATTTCAGTTTAATGCTCCTGATTGTATGAATGAATGTACTGACCCCTGTCTGGATTTTCTGTTTTAAAGCTCCTGATTATGAATGAATGTACTGCCCCTGTCTGGATTTCAGTTTAATGCTTCTGATTGTATGAATGAATGTACTGCCCCTGTCTGGATTCAGTTAATTTCCGATTGTATGAATGAATGTCTGCCCCTGTCTGGATTTCAGTTTTAAAGCTCTGATTGTATGAATGAATGTATGCCCCTGGCTGGATTTCAGTTAATGTTGCTCGATGTATGAATGAAGTATGCCCCTGTTGGATTTCAGTTTAAAGCTCTCGATTGTATGAATGAATGTACTGCCCCTGTCTGGATTTCAGTTTAAAGCTCCTGATTGTATGAATGAATGTACTGCCGTTGGATTTCTTTAAAGCTCCGTGATTGTATGAATGATGTAATGCCCCTGTCTGGATTTCAGTTTTAAGCTCTGATTGTATGAATGAATGTACTGCCCCTGTCTGGATTTCCAGTTTAAAGCTCCTGATTGTATGAATGAATGTACTGCCCCTGTCTGGATTTCAGTTTAAAGCTCCTGATTGTATGAATGAATGTACTGCCCCTGTCGGATTTCGTTTAATGGCTTGATTGTATGAATGAATGTACTGCCCTGTCTGGATTTCGTTAAGCTCCTGATTGTGTGATGAATGTATGCCCCTGTTGGATTTCTGTTTAAAGCTCCTGATTGTATGAATGAATGTAATGCCCCTGTCTGGATTTCAGTTTAAAGCTCTGATTGTATGAATGAATGTACTGCCCCTGTCTGGATTTCAGTTTAATGCTCCTGATTGTATGAATGAATGTACTGCCCCTGTCTGGATTTCAGTTTAAGTCCTGATTGTATGAATGAATGTATGCCCGTCTGGATTTTGTTTAAAGCTCCGATTGTATGAATGAATGTAATGCCCCTGTCTGGATTTCAGTTTAAAGCTCCTGATTGTATGAATGAATGTACTGCCCCTGTCTGGATTTCAGTTTAAAGCTCCTGATTGTATGAATGAATGTACTGCCCCTGTCTGGATTCAGTTTAATGCTCTGATTGTATGAATGAATGTACTGCCCCTGTCTGGATTTCTGTTTAAAGCTCCTGATTGTATGAATGAATGTATGCCCCTGTCTGGATTTCAGTTTAAAGCTCCTGATTGTATGAATGAATGTACTGCCCCTGTCTGGATTTCAGTTTAATGCTCCTGATTGTATGAATGAATGTACTGCCCCTGTCTGGATTTCAGTTTAAGCTCCTGATTGTATGAAAATGTACGCCCTGTCTGGATTTTGTTAAAGCTCCTGATTGTATGAAAGAATGTAATGCCCCTGCTGGATTTCAGTTTAAGCTCCTGATTGTATGAATGAATGTACTGCCCCTGTCTGGATTTCTGTTTAAAGCTCCTGATTGTATGAATGGCCCCTGTCTGGATTTCAGATTAAAGCTCCTGATTGTATGAATGAATGTACTGCCCCTGTCTGGATTTCAGTTTAATGCTCCTGATTGTATGAATGAATGTACTGCCCGTCTGGATTTCTGTTTAAAGCTCCTGATTGTATGAATGATTGTATGAATGAATGTAATGCCCCTGTCTGGATTTCAGTTTAAAGCTCCTGATTGTATGAATGAATGTACTGCCCCTGTCTGGATTTCAGTTTTAAAGCTCCTGATTGTATGAATGAATGTACTGCCCCTGTCTGGATTTCAGTTTAAAGCTCCTGATTGTATGAATGAATGTACTGCCCCTGTCTGGATTTCAGTTAATGCTCCTGATTGTATGAATGAATGTACTGCCCCTGTCTGGATTTCAGTTTAATGCTCCTGATTGTATGAATGAAGTACTGCCCGTGGATTTCTGTTTAAAGTCCTGATTGTATGAATGAATGTAATGCCCCTGTCTGGATTTCAGTTTAAAGCTCCTGATTGTATGAATGAATGTAATGCCCTGTCGGATTTCTGTTTAAAGCTCCTGATTGTATGAATGAATGTACTGCCCCTGTCTGGATTTCAGTTAAGCTTCTGATTGTATGAATGTGAATGTACTGCCCCTGTCTGGATTCTGTTTTAAGCTCCTGATTGTATGAATGAATGTAATGCCCCTGTCTGGATTTCAGTTTAAAGCTCCTGATTGTATGAATGATGTACTGCCCTGTTGGATTTCAGTTTAATGCTCCTGATTGTATGAATGAATGTACTGCCCCTGTCTGGATTTCAGTTTAATGCTCCTGATTGTATGAATGAATGTACTGCCCATCTGGATTTCTGTTAAAGCTCTGAGTATGAATGAATGTAATGCCCCTGTCTGGATTTCAGTTTAAAGCTCCTGATTGTATGAATGAATGTACGCCCCTGTCTGGATTTCAGTTTAAAGCTCCTGATTGTATGAATGAATGTAATGCCCTGTCTGGATTTCAGTTTAATGCTCCTGATGTATGAATGAATGACTGCCCCTGTTGGATTTCAGTTTAAAGCTCGATTGTATGAATGAATGTACTGCCCCTGTCTGGATTTCAGTTTAAAGCTCCTGATTGTGAATGAATGTACTGCCCCTGTCGGATTTCAGTTTAATGCTCCTGATTGTATGAATGAATGTACTGCCCCTGTCTGGATTTCAGTTTAAGCTCTGATTGTATGAATGAATGTACTGCCCTGTCTGGATTTCTGTTTAAAGCTCCTGATTGTATGAATGAATGTAATGCCCCTGTCTGGATTTCAGTTTAATGCTCCTGATTGTATGAATGAATGTACTGCCCCTGTCTGGATTTCAGTTTAAAGCTCCTGATTGTATGAATGAATGTACTGCCCCTGTCTGGATTTCAGTTTAAAGCTCCTGATTGTATGAATGAATGTACTGCCCCTGTCTGGATTTCAGTTTAATGCTCCTGATTGTATGAATGAATGTACTGCCCCTGTCTGGATTTCAGTTTAATGCTCCTGATTGTATGAATGAATGTACTGCCCGTCTGGATTTCTGTTTAAAGCTCCTGATTGTATGAATGAATGTAATGCCCCTGTCTGGATTCAGTTTTAAAGCTCCTGATTGTATGAATGAATGTACTGCCCCTGTCTGGATTTCTGTTTTTAAAGCTCCTGATTGTATGAATGAATGTACTGCCCCTGCTGGATTTCAGTTTAAAGCTCCTGATGTATGAATGAATGTACTGCCCCTGTCTGGATTTCAGTTTAATGCTCCGATTGTATGAATGAATGTACTGCCCCTGTCTGGATTTCTGTTTAAAGCTCCTGATTGTATGAATGAATGTTACTGCCCTGTCTGGATTTCAGTTTTTAAGCTCCTGATTGATGAATGAATGTACTGCCCTGTTGGATTTCTGTTTAAGCTCCTGATTGTATGAATGAATGTATGCCCCTGTCGGATTTCAGTTTAATGCTCCTGATTGTATGAATGAATGTAATGCCCTGTCTGGATTTCAGTTTAAGCTCCTATGTATGAATGAATGTACTGCCCCTGTCTGGATTTCAGTTTAATGCTCTGATTGTATGAATGAATGTAATGCCCCTGTCTGGATTTCAGTTTAATGCTCCTGATTGTATGAATGAATGTACTGCCCTGTCTGGATTTCAGTTTAATGCTCCTGATTGTATGAATGAATATGCCCTGTCGGATTCGTTAATGCTCCTGATTGTAGAATGAATGTACTGCCCCTGTCTGGATTTCAGTTTAATGCTCCTGATTGTATGAATGAATGTAATGCCCCTGTCTGGATTTCAGTTTAATGCTCCTGATGTATGAATGAATGTACTGCCCCTGTGGATTTCAGTTTAATGCTCCTGATTGTATGAATGAATGTACTGCCCTGTTGGATTTCAGGTTAAGCTCTGATGTTGAATGAATGTACTGCCCCTGTCTGGATTTCAGTTTTAAGCTCCTGATTGTATGAATGAATGTACTGCCCCTGCTGGATTTCAGGTTAATGCTCTGATTGTATGAATGAATGTACTGCCCTGTGGATTTCAGTTTTAAAGCTCCTGATTGTATGAATGAATGTACTGCCCCTGTCTGGATTTCTGTTTAAAGCTCCTGATTGTATGAATGAATGTACTGCCCCTGTCTGGATTTCAGTTTAAGCTCCTGATTGTATGAATGAATGTACGCCCTGTCTGGATTTCAGTTTAAAGCTCCTGATTGTATGAATGAATGTACTGCCCTGTTGGATTTCAGTTTAAGCTCCTGATTGTATGAATGAATGTACTGCCCCCTGTCTGATTTCAGTTTTAAAGCTCCTGATTGTATGAATGAATGTACTGCCCTGTCTGGACTTTGTTTAAAGCTCCTGATTGTATGAATGAATGTACTGCCCCTGTCTGGATTTCAGTTTAATGCTCCTGATGTATGAATGAATGTACTGCCCCTGTCTGGATTTCAGTTTAAAGCTCCTGATTGTATGAATGAATGTACTGCCCTGTCTGGATTTCAGTTTAAAAGCTCCTGATGTTGAATGAATGTATGCCCCTGTCTGGATTTCAGTTTAAAGCTCCTGATTGTATGAATGAATGTACTGCCCCTGTCTGGATTCAGTTTAAAGCTCCTGATTGTATGAATGAATGTAATGCCCCGTCGGATTTCAGTTTAAGCTCCTGATTGTGAATGAATGTACTGCCCCTGTCTGGATTTCAGTTTAAGCTCCTGATTGTATAATAGAATGTAATGCCCCTGTCTGGATTTCAGTTTAAAGCTCCTGATTGTATGAATGAATGTACTGCCCCTGTCTGGATTTCAGTTTAATGCTCCTGATTGTATGAATGAATGTAATGCCCCTGTCTGGATTTCAGTTTAAGCTCCTGATTGTATGAATGAATGTACTGCCCCTGTCTGGATTTCAGTTTAAAGCTCCTGATTGTATGAATGAATGTAATGCCCCTGTCTGGATTTCAGTTTAAGCTCCTGATTGTATGAATGAATGTACTGCCCCTGTCTGGATTTCAGTTTAAAGCTCCTGATTGTATGAATGAATGTACGCCCCTGTCTGGATTTCAGTTTAATGCTCCTGATTGTATGAATGAATGTACTGCCCCTGTCTGGATTTCAGTTTAAAGCTCCTGATTGTATGAATGAATGTACTGCCCCTGTTGGATTTCAGTTTAATGCTCCTGATTGTATGAATGAATGTACTGCCCCTGTCTGGATTTCAGTTTAAAGCTCCTGATTGTATGAATGAATGTACTGCCCCTGTCTGGATTTCAGTTTAATGCTCCGATTGGATGAAGAATGTACTGCCCTGTCTGGATTTCAGTTTAAAGCTCCTGATTGTATGAATGAATGTACTGCCCCTGTCTGGATTTCAGTTAAAGCTCCTGATTGTATGAATGAATGTACTGCCCCTGTTGGATTTCAGTTTAAAGCTTTAAATATCTGGTTAGTAATACAGGTAATAAAGTGCTGGATATATCAGTTGGCGTTGGGGTAAAGAATCTGACAATTGATAGTTTGTTTTAAAGGGTGGACATGGCCTTTAAATAAAGTTTCTAACAATATTATTCACCCCCCAGGCACAGTGACAGAGCACGGGGTTTAACACATGGTTATTCTAATAGCTAGAAGGTAAATATTAAAGAACTAGTTTATCCTGGTGGTTGGAGACAAAATCAAGGTCTATAAGGATACAGGACAGAGGTACAGTATATAAATACACCAGCAGCGCAGAATAACCCAGTTCATTCCCCGCACAACAATGTAATTCCCATGCACTGAACTTTCATAAACATTTGTCCAATTTACTGAGCCAAACATCTCTCCCAGTAACTTCCTGCGCCAACCACGGACGATAAAACTACAGGGATCGTCTGGATTAAAAAACCTTGCCCGCCCTGTAATAAGCACGGATCATCTATAATATACATGAGACTTGTCTCATTGAGGGATATTCCTTTAATTGAGAGCACTTAGCCAAGGAACAACTATACCGTATATACTCGAGTATAAACCGAGGTTTTCAGGCTTTAAAAAAGGCCTGAAAATCTTACCTCGGTTTTGATTTTCTCTCTGTAGAGTTTATGGAGCAGCTGCCGACTGTCGTAATTTGCATGGGTAATTCGTACAACCGTGTGGCGAAAAAAAAAAAGATCCGTTCTGGGACCAAAACGACAAAACTCACTGTGAAATGTCTTCTAAATAACAAGATACATGTTACCAGCACAAGCTAAACATTTTAACCCATTCACCGTTTCTGTAGGCTGTCATCACACGTGATGTGTTGGAAATCCTTATAGGGGGCCGCAATGGCAGCAAGGTTATACTGCCACAGTTCCTATATTCCTTTCTCCCTAATTTTTTGAGACAAATTGAATGGGCACCTAGTTTTCTTTCATATGCAACTGCACTTCCTGTACGGGGCACAAGCAAGGCATCTGTGGGGGGCCACAAGCCATGGCATCTTCCTGTAGGGGGCACAGCAGCATTGATTGTAGGCGGGTGGGGCACAAGCAAGGCACTTCATGTAGTGGGGACAGGCACAAGCAATGGCACTTCCTGTAGTGGCGGGCACAAGCAAGGCACGTCCTGTAGGGTGGGCACAAGCAATGGGCACTTACTGGAGAGGGGGGGCACAAGGCAAGGCACTTCCTGTAGGGGGACAAAAGCAATTGCACTTTCCTGTAGGGGGGCACAAGCAAGGTCATCTTCTGCTACAAAACCATCTATTTATAGGAAAGCGTTTCTAATGCAAAGATTGGTTTAGGAATGTGCACATTCAGATCTTAAATGTGATTAAAAAAAACAACCACTTACTGCATTTGTGTTCCCTCCGGACCTGCATACACGCATGCTGGACCAGGTCCAGTTGGAATCCACGGTTCAGTTGATCTAAAGGGTGTTCACAACACAGAATAAAATATGTCATAACACATGGATACCAATGTATTGCTCCTAGGTCATTTGATTTTTTTTTTTCTAATAAAGTGTACAGCAGTATCCAAACAAGTCTAGGATAAGGTTCTCTAGCTTCTGATCTAAGTTATATGTTCTTAAAGTTTATCCCATTTCAGGACTGTCCTGTCTCGGTGACAGGACGTGTTAAATAATCCCCACCCAAAATCATCTTTGCTGAGGCTAGTTACAGTCTCTGTAATATTGCATTCTCTGTGATACTCTACTAGGAGACACCTTAGGGAAATTTAAAAATAAACATTTCAGGCTAGCGTCTAGCTTAACAATAATTTAAAATTTCGGGGGCAGGATAGGATTTGCAGCGGGGAAGCTCATGACCTTAAATGTCCCACAGCTCACAGAAGCTAGAAGGAAAACATTACCTTTATGCATGATGTAACTTTGCACAGACTGCAACTGATGACTGCATGACCTGGATTCATTTTAAAGGGCAGGAGTGTGCTCCTTCTAATAAGAGCCACAGTTTCTTCTTTAAAACATGCCCTTAAACTTTAATACAGGATAAAGTTTACCCCATAAACCCATTATACCGACCATTTATCTCCCCACCTTCAATAGTTTTACAGACTATGCATAAATATTCTCAAACCCACGGGAAAAAATAATAATCCATTTTTATATGCAATTGGGGGAGAAGAAATAAAATATTTTAAGTCCTTAATGTTGGCCCTTTAAAATGACTAAAAAGTAATAAAACGGATCAATGCCGGAAGAGATCCCCTATCCCGAACATGAGCCTAGAAACCTTCCGTCAGTTACCTTATAAGCTCAGGTGATTACCCCGAGGACGGATGGGTTCAGAGCAGTCGTATGCACAGGAAGGGAAAACGCCATAATGTAATCCTGGCCCAGCTAGGATTCTTTGTCCACAGTCATAAACACACCCTGGAAAACACGAAATAGTTACAATTTGCATAAACCCTTTTATGATCTAATGTTCCCTCCACACTAACTAGCAATTGTACATTTAAACATTCGTCTTTTGTACATAGTACAGAGCCAACTCCACTGCTCACATGAAAACCTTTTTATCTCTGCAGTAGTTTCGCCCAGAACTGTGTTTCCAAATCTGGGTGTGCATGAAAAGAAGCTGGGTGGTTGGGACGGGGGGAAATTTGTGTTTGGGAAAATAAAATGGTGCACTTTTATTAGGATGTTAATTATTAAAAATTAAAGGGGAGGTGGAGGTAGGGTTGATTTTTTCATATTTCAATATTGTACAGATCATAAAGGTTTCCCTGGGAGCTTCCTGTAGTAAGGAGACGTGAAAGCACACAGGAAGCCTGGCGGAAGCGTTTTGTACTGGCATCCAACACAACAACAATATTGGGTTGGTAGGAACTCCAAGTCCTACTCTCCTGTCCCAGGATTTTACACGCCACTATCAGGGGAGATCAAAAAACGTCTTTACGTTTAAAAAATTTGCTATTTTGCCCAAAAGCAATTCCCTGTATATTTCTTTTGCGACTGATGCTAGAATGTTTTATTTGAAGTTACAAATAGGAACTTCAATGAAATGGCAATTAGCACTGATCAAAGCCAATGAACTTCAGGTAAATCTGTATCTTTTCTCCTAGAGGGGTCCCCAGTGGTCTGCCGGGGGATCTGCACGGGATTACTATGTTTGTTCAGGCAATTTTCTCAACACTTTGTGGCAGGCAAGGACGGCTTTCTCAATTTCGGCAAGATTGACATCTTGCGCGAAGCTCATGGACGATTTGGCCCCCAATAGAAGCGCACGGAGCACGCGCGACCGCACAGCTATCCGTGAATGCGCATTTAGATTACAGACATAATGGTGCAGAGATGTCCAACCCCAAACAAATGTTTCAGGAGCCTGGACCTTGCTGGTATAAACCGATCAACTTACTCCTAAATGTACTTTCTGTGAAAGGAAGCAAGACAGCAGGGGGCCAGGCCCAGAAGCTTTGGCATCAGTGATTGATGAGACACTTGAGTATAGTAGACAATGATGCGCTAACTATTATAATTTTCTGCAAGAGGATAGCAGCAGGAAAGTAGTGCTATGGTACTGCAAAGGTAAGTGTTCTCATGCATGGTGACTTGACCAGGCACATCTCCCAGTAATCCCTACATGCACCCACCGCCCCCGGCCCCAACTGGCAACAAGCAGATCAGGCGACGACCTTGTCCTCCCAAAACTGCAAAGATAGAAATCTGAAAGAGTTGTAGCACTAACCTGTTTCCTTCCTCCCTTCCTCTCAAATGCACCCTTCGTTCTCCTGGAGTGCCGTGTTTAGAGGTTTTGCAGGTATTTTGCTTAGAGTTTTGGGATTTTGGGGGTCGGTTGAGTTATATACCTATATTGATTTTTCATTGAGGGGTTGATGAACTTACCATTAGGAAAGTCCTAGTGCTAAATTATTAAGAAAGGAAGTAAAATCTGAGTGCGTACACGAGGTGTATATATATCTTACATATATACAAAACAGGGGGGACTGTGTAGCATGTAAGGCTGCTTCTATACGATGGGAATGGGTTTCTCATCTTACAAGTGTTAGGAAATGCACATCCCCAGTAAAACATTACTACACTATGGGATGTCAGGGGGAGTATTATTATCAACCTTTCATCACAGGATAGGCTATCTAATCCCTTGCAGAGTGTTGAATGAAAACCTTTTACTATAAACCGAGACCAGAGATGCTAATTGGATTCAAATAAAAATTGAAGGAAAGGATATATGATGGCGGTTATAAAACCCAACGTGCCCACATTTATATTTCCACACAGAACGGGGCAGTAATCATTCATTACAATCGACTTAACGAATCGGACAGGCAGAAGCATTCTCAGTTAACTGAAATCCACAGGGGCAGGCATCATTCTACTGAGCAACCTGCATGGGATGTCATTTTACAATCAGGAGCTTTCTTAACTGGAAATCCCGACCAGGGGCAGTACATTCATTCCTACAATCAGGAGAGGAGCATTTAAAAATGAAATCGACAGCAAGGGGCAAGTACATTTCATTCATTACAATCAGGAGCTTTAAAGAAAGCCAGGACAGGGGTAGCATTCATTCATCAATCAGGAGCATTAAACCTGAAATCCAGACAGGGCCAGTACATTCATTCATACAAATCAGGAGCTTTAACACTGAAATCCAGACAGGGGCCAGTACAGTAATCATCATACAATCAGACCCATTATTAAACTGAAGATCCAGTACAGGGTGGAGTACAATTCATCAACAGACTTGTTCTATGTTAATGAACAATCGACAGGCCGGCAGCCTTTCATCATACAATCGGCTAACTAATCCGACACGGGGCAGTACATCATTCATACAATCAGGAGCATTAAAACTGAAATCCAGGAAACAGGGGCAGTACATTCATTCATTACAATCAGAGCTTTAAAACTGAAATCCAGACAGGTGGCCATTAACATATTCATACATCAGGAGCATTAAACTGAAATCAGTGACAGGGGCAGACAGCAGTACATCATTGTCACAATCAGGAGCTGTTTAAACTGAAATCAGACAGGGGCAGTAATCAGTTCATACAATCAGGAGCTTTAAACTGAACCAGAGAGATTCATAAAACAGGACGAGTTTCACTAATCAGTACAGGATTCATTATTACAATCGGAGCTTAAAACTGAAATCCAGACAGGCCAGGTCCATTCATTTCATACAATAGGAGCAATTAAACTGAAACCAGACAGGGGCGGCATAAGTACATTCATTCATACAATCAGGAGCCTTTAAACTGAAATCGACCGGAGGCTGAAGTACATTTCATTCACCCCCCCCCCCCCCCCCCCCCCCCCCTCCCCCCCCCCCCCCCCCCCCCCCCCCCCCCCCCCCCCCCCCCTACAATCAGGAGCCTTTTAAACTGAAATCCAGACAGGGGTAGTACATTTCATTCATACAATCAGGGCTATTAAATGATCCAGACAGGGGCAGTACCATCATTTACAATCAGGAGCTATTTAACTGAAATCCAGACAGGGGCAAGACATTCATTCATCACAATCAGGAGATTCATAAACTGAAATCCAGCAGGGGCAGTACATGTCATTCATTACAATACAGGCTTAACTGAAACCCGACAGGGGCAGAGTACATTCATTCATTACAATCAGGAGCCTTTAAACTGATTAAGGGCGACTGGGGCAGGTACATCATTCTATACAATAGGAGCTTTAAACTGAAAATACCAGACAGGGGCAGTATTCATTCATACATAGGGCTATAACAGACAGGGCCAGTATTCATTATATCAAGATTAAAAGAAATTCAGACAGGGCAGTACATTCATTATTACAATCAGGAGCTTTTTTAGAACAGAAATAAGACAGGGCTTTGCAGTAACATTCATTCATACAATCAGGAGCTTTAACTGAAATCAGAAGGTGGCTACGTACATTCATTCATAAACAAGGAGTTTTAAACTGAAATCCCAGACGGGGAAGTACAGTCTATTCATACAATTTCAGGAGCTTTAAACTGAAATCCCAGAAGGGCGTGTCATACATTTCATGCATACAATAGCAGCTTATAATCATTAAACTGAAATCCAGACGGGGCAGTACATCATTCATACAATCAGGACATTAAACAGAAATCCAGACCAGGGGGCAGGTACATATTCATACCAATCAGGAGCAAGTAAACTGAAATACCAGACAGGGGCATCATTCATTCATACAATCAGGGCATTGTATTAAATGAAATCCAAGAAGAGGGGCAGTAAATTATTCATTCAATAAGGAGCATTATAACTGCTGAAGAGGACTGGGGCATTACATTCATTCAATACAATCAGGTAGCATTAAACTGAGAATCCAGACAGGGGCAGTACATTCATTATACAATCAGGAGCATTAAACTGAAATTTTTGCACCGGACAGGTGTCGATTTTGCATTTACAATTAGATTTGCATTTCATACAATACATGAAGTGGAGCATGATTGTACATAATCGGATTCTAAAAAATCCAGACAGGTGGCGAGTAAGGTGTGCATTCTATGACAGTCAGAGCATTAAACTGATAGCTGGGATTATCATTCGTATAGGAGCGTTGTAAACTATTTAATCTCAGGATGTGCGATTGTTTGTGTTTGGACCATGGTGGTGTATTATTCTAGTTAGGAGTATTTGTCATCTCAGGAGCAGTTTTAAATGAATATGCCAGTAGTCAGTCTTTGAGGTGGAATTTCTGGACATTAACATCTCAGGAGCGTGTGTTTGTTTAAACTGAAATCAGTTATCTTAGGCGGCTTTTTTTAGTACGATTGTGTGTTTTCATTTGTTTGTCTTTTATACTATCAGGACTTCTTAAACTGAAAATCCAGGACAGGGGGCTAGTACATTCTTCTTACAATCAGGAGCTTTAAACGGAAAATCCAGACAGGGGCAGTTACATTCTATAAATCAGGAATTAAACATGAAATCCAGGGACAGGGCAGTACATTCATCATACAATCAGGAGCTTTTACAACTGAAATCCAGACAGGGGGACAGTAACATCATTCCATCAATCAGGAGCTTTTAAACAGAAATCAAGACAGGGGCCAGTACATTCATTCATACAATCAGGGCTTAAACGTGAAATCCAGACAGGTGGATATACATTAATTCATACCAATCTAGGAGAATCTTTTTTAACTGATAATCCGGAAAGGGGAGTACATGCATTCATACAACTAGGAGCATTTAACGAAATCCAGACAGGGGCCATACATTCATTCATACATCAGGAAGCATTTAACACTGAAATCCAGACGGGGCATTCATTCATTACAACAGGAGTACTTTAAATCTGAAATCCAGAGGCAGGCGCATACATTCATTCATACAATAGGAGCTTTATTAACTGAAATCCCGACAGGGGCAGTACATTCAAGTCATTACAAATCAGGGAGCATTAAACTGAAATCAGAACAGGGGCATACATTCATTCATACAATCAGGAGCTTTAAAATGAATCCAGTTCAGGGGCAGTACATTCATTTCATACAAATCAGGAGCTTTAAACTAAATCAGGACAGGGCAGTATCATACCTTCATACAATCAGGGCATATATTAAACTGTAAATCCAGACAGGGGGCAATGTACAGTCAGTCATACAATCAGGACTGCTTTAAACGGAAATTCCAGACAGGGGGGGGCAGTACATTCCATTCATACAATCAGGATGCTTTTAAACGAAATCGACAGGGGGCCAGTCACATTTATCATACATACAGGAGCATAGATTAAACTGAAATCCAGACAGGGGGTACCATTCACTCAAAGAATTACTACAATGTAATCAGCTGCAGCTTTAAGGGCTATCAGAGCAGGCAGACATGCTTCATAAATCGGCAGTTACTATTTCGACGGGGTCATACTCGGTCAAATAGGGCTTAACAGAAATAGCCGATGGGGCGGACAGAATTCAACTGGAGAACGAATCAAGCGTAACATTCTCATAAATAAGGAGCTAAACTGAAATCCAGACAGGGGCAGGTACATTCATTCATTACATCAGGAGGCTAATTAAACTGAAATCCAGAGACAGGGGCAGACATGTACATTTCATACCAATCAAGGAGCTTTAAAAGAAATCCAGGACAGGGGCTAGTAACATTTCATTACATACAATTCAGGAGCTTGTAATGAATCCAGAACAGCGGGCAGTACATTCATTCATACAATCAGGAGCTTTAAACAGGAAAATCCAGACAGGGGCATGTACCTTCATTCATACAATGTCAGGAGCTTATTTAAAACTGAAATCCAGGACAGGTGGATTACATTTCATTCATACAATCGGAGCATTAAGCTGAAATCCAGACAGGGGCGACATTCATTCATACAATCAGTGAGCTAATTAATGAAATCCAGACAGGGGCAGTTACATGTCATTCATACAACTCAGGAGCATTTTAACATGAAATCGCAGACAGGGGCCGAGTACATCATTCATACAATCAGGAGCTTGTAAATGAAATCCAGACAGGGCAGTACATATTCATACAATGCAGGAGCTTTAAACAGAAATCCGACAGGGGGCAGTAGCTTCCAACGACAGTAAACTGAAATCAGGGGATAAACAATCATAGGAGCTTTAAACAAATGCACAGAATATCACTGGAGCTAAGAATTCTAGGGCAGTACATATCATAGCATACAATCAGGAGCTTTAATCAAATCCAGACCGGGGCGTACATTCATGCATACAATCAGGGAGCATAACTGAAATCAAGACAGGGGCAGTACAGATACAGAGTTAATGATCAAGGCATTGCATTCATCACAATCAGAGCTATTAAAGCCGAAATGTCCAACAGGGGCAGTCAGTACTCTTCATACAAGAGGAGGCTTTAACTGAAAATCACCAGACAGGGGCAAGTACATCATTCATACAATAGGAGCGTTTAAACTGAAATCCAGACAGGGCCAGTACATTCTCATACAAATCAGGACTTATGAAAGCACTGGAATCCACGACTGCCCCCAGGTTCGGCTATTACATGTCATACATACAATCAGGAGCTTTAACTAGAAATCCAGACTGGGGCACCAGTACATTATTCATGACAATCAGGAGCATAAACTGAAATCCTAGGACAGTGGGGCAGTTACAATTATTCATACAATCAGAGCTCGCTTAACTGAAATCCAGACGAGGGGCCAGTCAGTACATCATCATACAATCAGGAGCTTTTTTTAAACTGACATATCCAGACAGGGGGCCATACATTCATTCATAAAATCAGTGCTCGCGTTGTTAAACTGAAATCCGAGGGACAGCCCGGAGGCATTCATCTATACAATCAGGAGCTTTAAAAAGAAATTCCAGACAGAGACCACAGTGGATATGTTATCTGATTTTCCTGTAATGCGTTCCAGCCCCCACGACCAGGTTCACACCATTTCCTGCCCGTATGATTTAGAAACGAGTCCAGTTGTTAATGAATCCAGACAGGGCGCAGTACATTCATTCATACCATCAGGAGCTCATATAAATGAAATCTCAGACAGGGGCAGTTATCATTCATTCATTACAATCAGGAGCATGTTCCGTGCCGAACTCCGAATCAACTCACTGGAATTGGGCAACATTCATTCATACAATCCCTTCCCTCCCCCGAGTTTGCCTACGACAATCCCCGAGACACCACGGTGGGTCGTCACAATTTCATTAACAATCAGGAGCTATAGAACTGAAATCCAGGACAGGGGGGCCTCCCCCAGCTCCCCCCCTTCATTACATACAATCAGGGGTAGCTTTTAAACTGAAATCACGAATCAGGGCAGTCATTCATTCATACAATCAGGGAGTTACTTTAAACTGAATCCCCAGAACAGGGGCTTTAAATTCATTCATAAATCAGGAGCTTATTTAACAGAAAATCGCATGACGGGGCGACCTATCATCAACATATCAGGAGCATTTTTTAAACTAGAATCCAGAACAGGGGACAGTTACAGTCATTCATACAATCAGGGCTATACACTGAAATCGACAGGGGCCAGATCATCATTTCATACAATCAGTGAGCTATTAAACTGAAAATAAGACAGGGGCAGTTACTTTCATTCAGACTACAATTCAGGAGCTTTTAAAAGAAATCAGACTAGGGGCAGTACATTCATTAATACATAGGAGCTTTTGAAAGCTGCAAATTACAGAACAGGGGGCAGTACATTACATTCATACAACAGGAGCAATTAAATGAAATCCAGACAGCGGGCGTACATTACATCATACAATCAGGAGCTCTTTAAAGACAATCCAGACAGGGGAACGTACATCATTCATACAATCAGGAGCTTTAAACGAAATCCAGACAGGGTGCAGTAATTCATTCATACAATAGACGCTGTTCAACTGAAAATCCAGACCTAGGGCAGAGTACATCTTTCATTACAATTCAGGAGCTTTAACTAGTAAATCCAGAAGGGCGAAGGCCCCTAGGCAGACATTCATTCATTACAATCAGGAGCTTTTTTAAACAGAAATCAGACAGGGGCAGTACATTCATTCTACAATCAGAGCTTTTAAAATTGAAATCCAGGACACGGCCTAGGCCAGTCATCATTCATCAATCAGGAGCATTGTAAACTGAAATCAGACAGGGCCGAATCATTTCATACAATCAGAGCTTTAAACTGAAATCCAGACAGGGGCGTACATTCATCATACAATAGGAGCTTTAAACTGAAATCCAGACAGGGGCAGTAAAGAACATTCATTAATCACAATCAGGGCACCTCTACAACGTAAATCCAGACAGGGCGGCAGTAACATTCATTCATACAATAGGCGCTTAAACAGAACTCCAGAATCCCCCATACGGGGCTGATACACTTCACCATTCATCCAATCAGGTCCCGACATTAAAACAGAAGAATACGACAGGGGGCAGACATCATTCATACACATCAGGAGCACTTTAAAACGTGAAATCCAGAAGGGGCAGTACATTCCTTCATACACTCCGGAGCAGGTTCGGACAACACTGACACTCCAGACAGGGGCAGTACATTCATTCCTCCCAATCAGGGCTTTTAAACAGAAATCAGGACCAGGGAGGACCAGGCGCCGGCCTGGGGGGGCCAGGGCCCTCGGCAGCAGTACTTCATTCATACAATCAGGAGCTTACGCTGTTTTGTCGGTCGTTTTTGGTACGCATGAGAGTCTTCCCCGGCGTTGTTTTAAATTGAAATCAGAAGGGGCAGTACATTCATTCATACAATCAGGAGTTAGGACTGAAATCCGACAGGGGACTAGTACATTCATTCATACAATCAGGACGCTTTAAAACTGGAACTCCAGAACAGGTGGCAGTCCAGTCATTCTACAATCAGGCAGCTTTAAACATGAAAATCCAGACTAGGGGCAGACATTCATTCCTATCATTCGGAGCTTTAAACTGAAATCCAGAGGGGCCAGTTACAGTCATTCATTACACTCAGGAGTCTTTTAACTGGAAATCAGGACCAGGGGAGTACATTCATTTCATACAATCCGGCGCTGTTTGCTTTTAAACTGAAATCACAGACAGGGGCATTACAGCATTTCCTACAATCAGGATGCTTTTTTAAACTGGAAATCAGGACAGGGGCACGTAATTTCATTACTCAATCAGGAGCTTTAAAACGAAATTCAGACAGGGGCAGTACAATTCATTTAATACAATCAGGAGCTTTTAAACTGAAATTCCAGCAGGGGCATTTTGCATCAGAAGCTATCTGGGCCCTCACAAACAACATGAGCAACAGTCATCGTTCCTCCTCATGGCATCTTAGATGATAATAGTTTTTGAAACTATTGGTATCTTTTTCTTAAAGGGGCTAAAAACTAAACACGACGCTAGTGGAACTTACTACAGTATTGTTAGAAACTGGAGGATTCTGTGGTTTGCAGAATGACAAAGGTTATAAGGGCATGTCCGCACTTAAAGGGAGCTCTAAACCGCCGTATTTTTTAAGTACATGAAATCTGTTCCTACTATTCCCAGGGAGGTGAGAATTATAGAACACCGGGGAACAGTGCAACACTTACCTTACCGGCACTGGACGCGGCTCCTTCTCAGCTGATGGGCTGTCCCAATCGCTCGCTTATCTGTTGTATTGGCACACATGTGCGGAAGATAGGGACAGCGCACCTAAGCTGAAAAGGAGCCCTGGGGAGAGCGCCAGTAAGTGTTGCAGTGTTCTCCGGGCGTTCTGTTATTCACAGGGAGGGGGAATCATCATGCTGTCAATCATAGATACAGATTGAAGTACATGAAACCCATTTAGTGTTCCTTTAAAACAATAAATCTGGTGGCTTGTCAGTTACCTGCCCCCAACGCTATTTTTACCAGTTTATTACATGGATTTGTAACCAAATGTTTAATGATAAAAGGTATCTCCCTCCTCTCTCTCTGCTCAATGAGCTTTTTATAAGCTTGAGCATGTGCAGAGGAGACAGCAGGTGAAACAGCAGTCAATGGTTGTGATGTCAGCAGTCACAGCCTTGGTTGACGGCATGGGGGGAGGAGCCAGCTTACTCTGCCAGAATGGGGACAATATTTATCATTAAATATCTGGTTAGTAATACAGGTAATAAAGTGCTGGATATATCATTTGGCGTGGGGTAAAGAATCTGACAATTGATAGTGTTGTTTTAAAGGGGACGAGGCTTTAATTATTTTAAAAGTTCTCAACCGATTATTCACCCCCCAGGCACAGTGACAGAGCACGGGTTTAACACATGGTTATTCTAATAGACTAGAAGGTAAGGAATTAAAGAACTAGTTATCGGTGGTGTTGGAGTACAAAATTCAGGTCTATTAAGGATACGGACAGAGGTACAGTATTTATAAATACACCAGCAGCGCAGATATAACCCAGAGTTCATTCACCTCGCACAACAATGAATTCCCATGACTTGAACTTCATAAACATTTGTCCAATTTCTGAGGCCAAAACATCTCTTTCCAGTAAATTCCTGCGCAACAACACGGGACAGATACTAAACCTACAAGGGATCGTTCTGGATTTTAAAAAACTTGGCCGCCGGTAAATAAGCACGGATCTCTATATTAAGATACATGAGACTTGTTCATTGAGGGTATTCATGTATTGAGAGATCTTAGCCAAGGAACAACTATTACCGTAATACTGAGTATAATACCGAGTGTTTCAGGCTTTAAAAAAGTGCGCTGAAAATCTTACCTCGGTTATACTCGAGTCAGCTATCTCTCCTACCTGTCCCGCGGGCGCCCGATCCGCATCTCGCTTCACAGCATCTGGCATCGGATGTGTCAAACCCTTGGCGCCGCAAAGTGAGATTTGGCGCCGTGGTTCCGGGTCAGTGGACATAGTACCGGACTGCGCCGAGGAGGTGGATTCGGGATGCGGATCGCGCAGCGCCGGACAATTTTTCCGGTAGGAGAACACTGTTTACGTTGCCAGGGACACAAGTGCAAATACTTACAATAAGGGTAAAATTCCTTCTTATTTGTGCATACTGTTTTTATGCACACAAAAAATGGAGGATTTTCCCCTATTTGCAATATTGCCACTTAAGATGTTTGAAAATCTAAAACTCCCCGAACATTTAAAGCCCATTTTTTTGGCTGGGGGGGGGGGAGTGGTTAGTTTCCAAACATCTTTAGTGGCAAATACTACCCCCTCGGTTTATACTCGAGTCAATGTGGTTTTCCTCCTTTTTTACCTAAAACTAGGTACCTCGGTTTATACTCGGGGTGGTTTATACTCGAGTATATAAGGTAAGTGATTATTACTGTGCAAAAAAAACAATTATTCTAGTGTGTAATGTGTAAATTGAACTCCAATGGCTTGTGAGATGTAACCTGCAGCAATAACAAGCCCCATTGTAAACTACAGACATGTCCTCCTCGTGAGTAATCAGGAAAATACCAGAAAGAAAAGAAATCTCTAACAGCCAGTGGAACAGCGACAGGAATCACTGCCAGACGGTAAATTACAGGGCTGGAGTTACATAACATAACAAGGGAGTTGGCTGAATATTATAAATGAAATCGTCAGATTTAAATGTCAAGCGAATCTGATGTTACCTCACCGAGTTTTACATTATAAAGTCTCCAAATCAGATTCAAATATCAGTCCGGAATTTGTTTCCAGGTGTAATAGGTTAGTGAGGGGACATTGATAGGTTCAGAGGAATAAACTGAAAAATGAACCCAATGCACAAACTTTCATATGTTATCCTATATCTGTTTAACCCCTGGGGAACGCTACACAGAAAACACACATCATATGTGGAGAACTAGATACTTTTTATTTAGACTGTTTCCAATCCACGAAAGTCAACAATCATAACACACACACTCCCACCTCTATTTACATTGTAGAAGAGTAGAGTTCACAAGTTATTAGTTTAACTTTAAATAAAAATGGGGACGATAATGAACAGCTCAAGGACACCTTAGTTTAGGTAAATTACCCCCCGCCTCCCACTGTATAACTAATACCACTACCCCCTGTGCACTGTATAACTAATACCACTACCCCTCACTGTATAACTAATACCTCTACCCCCTGTACACTGTATAACTAATACCACTACCCCCCACGTATAACTAGAAAATAACGCCCAATACGTCTGTATACACTGTATAAACGATAAGTACCAATAGGAAAGAGGCCCCGTACATTGGATAACTAGATACAAACTACTCTTAAGGCTCGTATGTATAACTAATACCACTACCCCCTGTACGCTGTATAACTAATACCATACCACCCTGTGTACTCTGATATACTATACCACATACCCCCTGTAGCGCTGTATAAACTAATAACACTACCCACCCCGAAGACTGTCATACACTAAATACCACGACCCCCACTGTAAACTAATACCCTCACCCTGGTACGCACGGACATAACTAATACCCCAATACCCCTTGTACGATGGCATAACTACTACCTACCCCCTGTACGCTGTAAATAAACTAATACCACTACCCCCAGCTGGTGTGTAACACCTTATAACAATACCACTACCCCAGCTGATAATAAACTAATACCAACTACAACTGTTACGCTTGCCCTAACTAATACCACTACCCCCTCTAGTACGCTGTAAAATAAATAATACCACTACCCCTCTGTACGCGCTATAACTAATACCCACTACCCCCTGTTACGCGTATAAAGTAAATACCACTACCAACCTGTACGCTGTTATAACTAATACCACTACCCCCTGTACGCTGATAAACTAATACCACTACCCCCTGTAACGCTGTATAACTAATACCACTACCCCCTGTGCGCTGTATAACTAATACCACTACCCCCTGTGCGCTGTATAACTAATACCACTACCCCCTGTGCGCTGTATTGTATAACTTAATTACCACTACCCCCTGTGCGCTGTATAACTAATAACAATACCCCCCTCGTGCGCTGTATAACTAATACCATACCCCTGCTGCGGCTTGTTTACAATAATACCACTACCCCCTGTGGCTCTGCTTGCGATGTAGAACTATACCATACCACTGTACGCTGATAAAATACCACTTAACCCCCATGTACGCGTTGTTGTATAATACACTACAACCTGTACGCTGTATAATTACCACTACCCCCTGTACGCTGTATAATTACCACTACCGCCTGTACGCTGTATAACTACCACTACCCCCTGTGAGGCGATGTAGATACACTACCATATACCCCCTGTACGCGGTATAACTATATAACTAACAGCCCCCTGTACGCACTGTATAACTAATATAAAACTACCAAGCCCCCGTACAGGTATAACTAAGAATAACTACCAGCCCCCAGGATGACACTGTATAACATAATATAAACTAGCCAGCCCACCCGTCCGTACACTGTATAATAATATAAACTACCAGCCCCCCTTACACTGTGAGTAAAACTAATATAAACTAACAGCCCCGTTACACTTGTATCACTAATATAACTACCAGCCCCCGGACACTGTATAACTTACTATAAGACACCAGCCCCCGTACACTGTATATTACTTATATAACTACCAGACCCGTACACTGGATAAACTTATAAACTACAGCCCCCCCCCGTACCCCACTGTATAACTTATATAACCCTGACCGGACCCCCGTACAACTGTATATAACTTATATTAACACCTAAGCCCACGTTACACGTTATAACTTATATAAACTACCAGCCCCCGTCAATGTATAACTTATATAAACTACCGCCCCCTTACATGATAAGTATATAAATACCGCCCCCGTACAATGTATAAGCTAGAATAAACTACCAGCCCCCGTACACTGGGATAACTTATTACACTACCAGCCCCCGTATTACACTGTATAACTTATAGTAACTAACAGCCCCCCGACAACGGTATAAACTGTATATAACTACCGCCCCCGGACACTGTATAACTTATATAACACCAGCCCCCGTACACTGTATAAACTTACTTATGAACTACCAGCCCCCCCCCGCCCATTCCATTCCCTCTGTCTTGAGTTCTCTCCTTCTGCCTGCGCCTACAGTCCGTAAGTTAAGACAACTGATCCCATAAACTAATAATAAAAACTGAAATACCTCACCTTCCCTATAGCTTTCCCCAATGAAGTAGAGGTTTACACATACCAAAAAGACATAAATTAAAGAAAACTTAAGAAGTACCAGCCCAACCACTAGAAAGATGCGAGATAACGAAGAAAAACAAGATAAGTAGTTACCATAAGTAATAAGAAAGACTTAAAATAGGTCACTAAAGCTAACCACAAGAGAAGCAACACCAACAGAACGGTAACAACATGGAAGTAGAAAAAAAATAACTAAATATAGGAAAGAACATACAACAGCGTCATTGCTCCGATACGTATGTAAGGACACTGTCCCATCCCAATGAACTAAAGAAGACACAATCGGGACCAAAAACGAAGAGTGAAATATAGCGACGTAGCTCGGACAGCCCGCTGTACACTCAGAAATAGAGAATGGAACACCACATCTAATAAGATAATTCACCCCCCCCGACAAATATTTCCTACTACTCCAGTGACGCTAAACTCGAACAGAAAACACCTGTACAGAAACCCAAGCATAACCCGTGGTACACTGAATATGGTACAAATATAGTACTTTTCATTATCGGTCATATTTGAAAAGACAGTTTCAACAGAACATTTGACATATATCAAAACGATCAAAACTTATTGTTGAATTTTTAAATGATTGATACATATGTTCTGAATTCCATATTTGAGCATCAACACCAATCAAAAAAAAATGTTATAATGAAACAAAAAAAAAGGTGTATTAATATTTTCAAATTCAAATATTATTCAATTAATAAATTGATAATGGGGTCATCATTTCATTTTTTATAAAATAAAAATTAAATCAATAATCTAATCAAATTAATATTAGAAATTTGCGACAGAGCAAGTAATTGAGGGGACCGTTAGAGGGCAACCCCAACAGCCGGAGCGCTATGTCTTTAAATAGACGCTTCAGAACAAATATTGTTTTTTTGATGTGTGCCTGTCGCGGGGGGGAGTCTTACACATCATGCCTGTGAATGATCACACACTTCCCTGCTTTATCTCGACTGAGCTATCTGAGATCGAAATTACAAAGATATAAGTAAGAGACAAAAAAGCCTAGATACACAACTCCTGTTTGCTGGATAGCCAACGCTTCCACGTGTAAGGCAGCGAAAACTATACAGTAGACCCCCTCTAAGAAGATGTCCTTACCTAATTTGCCTTACCTAGATCAATAATTGGCAAGATCTAGTCTAGCCTTAGCACCCCACCGCACACATGGACCCTTTGCCTGAAGAATGCTTGTCTTGAAGATAGTGAGACCCCTGAACTTAAGAGTTAGTTTTAAGTTGATCTAGTTGAGCACAGGGTCAGTGAGGACCTAGGATAGGTCTTATCCGCGATCGAATTCATTGGCATGTGTGCGTTGGTCTATGTGAACAGCATATTGTACTATAATGACCTGTCCACCCTTAACAACAAGGCTCAGCATGTAGTCAGTACCTGCCCCCAGACTATATTTTGCCACTTGATTACCTGCCTTATTAAACTACACCCGCTAGATGTAAGGAGTTAATTATTGCATCCCATTTTCAGAGGCCTAATACTAAGAGGCACAGAGTGGTACAGATCGGACACCCTCCCTCAGCTTGCCCCCGAGCAATTCAGATATCCAAGAGACATCTAAGTTGATCTTCTGAATCGGATTATCGCCTGCTGCAGCTTATAACAAGACTCAGTGCAGTACTACGCACCGGCCGATACCAGAAGGCCCACTAGAATGATATCTTTGTAAGTTCCAATGCAGAATATACTAAATATGTACTCTAGGTTGAACAATCTACACTATGCCACGTACCTACACATAACACAATAGCCACCGCTTGTGGGCCCAAAAAAATGACCAATTAGCCACCTACTCACTTTTGATTAGCTCACTAGGTTTTTTTGTTCAACCGGTTGACATTGTCCTTTAAGTCCAGTCCAATGGACTTGTTGGACTTAAGTTGAAATTACCCATTTAATACACTAAGAGGCTGCGAAAATTATAGTGGGAGCCATCAGTGGATTTCGTTTTATTAAATAAAATCGACTCGAAATGGCCTATGAACTACCCCTAGCTGAGTATCCAAATCTATAATTAAAATATTCACTGACATCTCCATACCCTTTGTCCATCCATGTCCAACCCCCATTAATGGGTTTTAAAAAGTAAAGTCACTGATTTTACCATGTGCGTCACACACACACAGAGAAGAGAGAGAGCCCAGATTGCCTTTTATATGAGTCAAAAGGGCACACTCCGGGCAAGGCACGGAACCTGCGTTAAAAAAAACAGAGTGTAATCCTGAGACCAGTTAACCCCAGATAACTGGACGAGTGCCCGAGAAGTGCAATAAATTAAATCATCAGGTACATTTTTGTTTACATATTTGTACTTTAAACTTTCTAATGGTTCATAGAACGGTTTTTTTTTTTTTAAAGCTGCCTACACAGCTCCTCATTGTCTTAAAGATCACATACGTATATATAATTTATAATAACTATAATGATGATAATTATGTATTATATAACCAGCCCCCGTACACTGTATAACTAATATAACTACCAGCCCCCGTACACTGTATAACTAATATAACTACCAGCCCCCGTACACTGTATAACTAATATAACTACCCCCCTGTACACTGTACAACTAATATAACTACCCCCCCTGTACACTGTATAACTAATATAACTACCCCGTACACTGTATAACTAATATAACTACCCCGTACACTGTACAACTAATATAACTACCCCCCCCGTACACTGTATAACTAATATAACTACCCCCCCCTGTACACTGTATAACTAATATAACTACCCCCTGTACACTGTACAACTAATATAACTACCCCCTGTACACTGTATAACTAATATAACTACCCCCCTGTACACTGTATAACTTATATAACTACCAGCCCCCGTACACGTATAACTAATATAACTACCCCCTGTCACTTTATACTATATAACTTCCCACCTGGAACGATGTGCGGAGTGATGGACAACTAGCCATTGAGATACAAGGGGAGGAACGATGTGCGGAGTGATGGACAACTAGCCATTGAGATACAAGGGGAGGAACGATGTGCGGAGTGATGGACAACTAGCCATTGAGATACAAGGGGAGGAACAATGTGCGGAGTGATGGACAACTAGCCATTGAGATACAAGGGGAGGAACGATGTGCGGAGTGATGGACAACTAGCCATTGAGATACAAGGAAAAGGGGGGTAGAGGAGGGAAGTGAAATTAGAGATGTAGGGAGAGATAAGGGGGGGTAAAAAAAAAATATGAAAAGATAACAAGGGTGGGGGGAGAGGGAAAGATGGAGAAAGGGGAAGCAACTAGCCATTGAGATACAAGGGGAGGAAGTGCTGAGGGAGTGATGGACAACTAGCCATTGAGATACAAGGGGAGGAACGATGTGCGGAGTGAGAAACTAGCCATTGAGATACAAGGGGAGGAACGATGTGCGGAGTGAAGGACAAACTAGCCATTGAGATACAAGGGGAGGAAGATGTGCGGTAGTAATGACAATAGCCATGAGATACAAGGGGAGGAACGATGTGCGGAGTGAGGGACAACATAGCCATTGAGATACAAGGGGAGGAACGATGTGCGAGTGATAGACAACTAGCCATTGAGATACAAGGGGAGGAACGATGTGCGGAGTGATGGACAACTACCATTGAGATACAAGGGGAGGAACGATGTGCGGAGTGAAGGACAACTAGCCATTGATCCAGGGGAGGAAGTATGGTGGGTGATGGACAACTAGCCATTGAGATACAAGGGGAGGACGATGTGCGGAGTTGGAAAGGACAAGTCGAAGCTTAAAAATCTAGAGACTACCAAAATAAGGATAACGAGTGCGAGTGAGGACACTAGCCTTGAGATAAAGGGAGGACGATGTGCGGAGTGATGGACAACTAGCCATTGAGATACAAGGGGAGACGATGTGCGGAGTGAAGGACAACTAGCCATTGAGATACAAGGGGAGAACGATGTGCGGAGTGATGGACAACTAGCCATTGAGATACAAGGGGAGGAACGATGTGCGGAGTGATGGACAACTAGCCTTGAGATACAAGGGGAGGAACGATGTGCGGAGTGATGGACAACTAGCCATTGAGATACAAGGGGAGGAACGATGTGCGGAGTGATGGACAACTAGCCATTGAGATACAAGGGGAGACGATTGGCGGATTGAGGACAACTACGCATTGAGATACAAGGAGAAATATTGCGGAGTGATGGACAACTAGCCATTGAGATACAAGGGGAGGAACGATGTGCGGAGTGAGGACAACTAGCCATTGAGATACAGGGGAGGAACGATGTGCGGAGTGATGGCAACTAGCCATTGAGATACAAGGGGAGGAACGATTGCGGGATGATGGACAACTAGCCATTGAGATACAGGGGAGGAACGATGTGCGGATGTGAGGACAACTAGCCATTGAGATACAAGGGGGGAACGATTGCGGATGATGGACACTAGCCATTGAGATACAAGGGGAGGAACGATGTGGCGAGTGATGACAACTAGCCATTGAGATACAAGGGGAGAATGTGCGGAGTGATGGACAACTAGCCATTGAGATACAAGGGGGAACGATGTGCGGAGTGATGGACAAAGCCATTGAGATACAAGGGGAGGAACGATGTGCGGAGTGATGGACAACTAGCCATTGAGATACAAGGGAGGAACGATGTGCGGAGTGATGGACAACTAGCCATTGAGATACAAGGGGAGGAACGATGTGCGGAGTGAAGGACAACAGCCATTGAGATACAAGGGAGGAACGATGTGTGCGGATGATGGACAACTAGCCATTGAGATACAAGGGGAGGAACGATGTGCGGAGTGATGGACAACTAGCCATTGAGATACAAGGGGAGGAACGATGTGCGGAGTGATGGACAACTAGCCATTGAGATACAAGGGGAGGAACGATGTGCGGAGTGATGGACAACTAGCCATTGAGATACAAGGGGAGGAACGATGTGCGGAGTGATGGACAACTAGCCATTGAGATACAAGGGGAGGAACGATGTGCGGAGTGAAGGACAACTAGCCATTGAGATACAAGGGGAGGAACGATGTGCGGAGTGATGGACAACTAGCCATTGAGATACAAGGGGAGGAACGATGTGCGGAGTGATGGACAACTAGCCATTGATACAAGGGGAGGAACGATGTGCGGAGTGATGGACAACTAGCCATTGAGATACAAGGGGAGGAACGATGTGCGGGAGTTGATGGACACACTAGCCATTGAAATACAAGGGGAGGAACGATGTGCGCGAGTGATGGACAACTAGCCATTGAGATACAAGGGAGGAACGATGTGCGGAGTGATGGACAACTAGCCATTGAGATACAGGGGAGGAACGATGTGCGGAGTTGATGGACAACTAGCCATTGAAATACAGGGGAGGAACGATGTGCGGAGTTGATGGACAACTACCATTGAAATACAAGGGGAGGAACGATGTGCGGAGTGATGGACAACTAGCCATTGAGATACAAGGGGAGGAACGATGTGCGGAGTGATGGACAACTAGCCATTGAGATACAAGGGGAGGAACGATGTGCGGAGTTGATGGACAACTAGCCATTGAAATACAAGGGAAGGAACGATGTGCGGAGTGATGGACAACTAGCCATTGAGATACAAGGGAGGAACGATGTGCGGAGTGATGGACAACTAGCCATTGAGATACAAGGATAGGAACGATGTGCGGAGTGATGGACAACTAGCCATTGAGATACAAGGGGAGGAACGATGTGCGGAGTGAAGGACAACTAGCCATTGAGATACAAGGGGAGGAACGATGTGCGGAGTGATGGACAACTAGCCATTGAGATACAAGGGAAGGAACGATGTGCGGAGTGATGGACAACTAGCCATTGAGATACAAGGGGAGGAACGATGTGCGGAGTGATGGACAACTAGCCATTGAGATACAAGGGGAGGAACATGTGCGGAGTGATGGACAACTAGCCATTGAGATACAAGGGAGGAACGATGTGCGAGTGATGGACAACTAGCCATTGAGATACAAGGATAGGAACGATGTGCGGAGTGATGACAACTAGCCATTGAGATACGGGGAGGAACGATGTGCGGAGTGATGGACAACTAGCCATTGAGATATCAAGGGGAGGAACAATGTGCGGAGTGATGGACAACTGCCTTGAGATACAGGGAGGAACAATGTCGTGTGTGGACACTAGCCATTGAGATACAGGGGAGGAACGATGTGCGGAGTGATGGACAACTAGCCATTAGATACAAGGGGAGGAACAATGTGCGGAGTGATGGACAACTGGCCATTGAGACTCAAGGGAAGGAGGAACGATGTGCGGAGTGATGGACAACTAGCCATTGAGATACAAGGGAAGAGGATATTTGCAGTGATCTGGAATTCCCCGACAGCTTTGGCTATTTTTTCCTATACATACACCCTATTGTCTACCTTTTGCGCATCTTGCTTGCTCTTTTCCACCTTGTCCTGAAGCTTTTTTAACTGTTCTGGGTTCATGGCAGGATCCGCTTTGCCATTGGTTTCCCGGGAAGTGGCAAGCTTTTCCTCTTTGCATGCAGCGTGGTAAGTCTTCTTGGCAGCTTCGACCTACCCAGAAATGAGATTAAAAAAACTATTTTACTTCAACAGTTTATTAATGATAACAGCCAGACGCAGGTCTGGGAGTCCAACATTACATTATCTCTGATACTATTCTGGGGTACTGGAGGGTTATGGGAATTCTAAATAGGCTTTGAATTTGAGAACCAATGTCTGACTGGCTCTCGCTAAGCAGCCAATTATAATGACCGCTCAGTTGGAACGTCATCGGAGGTTCATCCTGGTGGATCAACGAGCAATGCCTGCTGTCTCAACGCATGTCAGCCATGCACATTGCATAGGAATCTAACAGGGAGATGTAATAATAGTTATCATTAAAAATGGTGTTAGGTTTGCCCCAACCAATCAGATGTTAGCTTTCAAATGTGAATAACACCTGATTGGTTGGGGCAAAATTAGCACCATTATTAACAATATGAACTTTTATTACATCTTCCTGTATAGCTGTTTGTGACATGCAAATAGAAGGAGCCAATAATATCCAGTGTTAAACCAGTGTTGTGTGTGGGGACGCAGCAAAAAAAAAAAAAATCTTTAAAGGGCAACTGCGGTCTCCAACCAAGTCAGGATTAAATGAAAGCCTGCAGTATTTCCTTTATAATGAGCCGACAATCACAGCTCTGGCTGCAGCCTGTGAGAAATGATATTGGGGTGAATGTTCCTGCTTCCAGTAGGTTGAGTGACATCACCTGACCTCTGCCCGCCCCTCCGCCCCAGGGGAGAAGCATGCTCAGTAAAGACTTAATGCTGGGGAAATCAGGAAGTGCCTAGGGGAAAAATTGACAGTAGAGAAGAGGAGCCTATTAATGCAGGCAGAGGCTGATCACATGATTACAAGCTGGTCACATGGCTAAAAACAGGAAGTGTTGAAGCAGGAAGTAATATTGTTGAACCTTTCCAGCAATAACTTCTCACAAACTTTATCTAGAGATGTGATTTACGTTTTATTTTGAAGGTATGATGGAAGGCTTTTTATATAATTCTTACTAATTTGCAAGAATTGGAGACCACAGTTACCCTTTAAGTTAATATGGGACACTAACTTTAAAAATCCTTTCTAGGATCTTCATATTTTAGCACATTTATCACTTTTAGAAGATTATATTGTGCCTGATGGATTGAATCTGATGTTCAGTGTTTTGATAAATGTCCTAGAATGAGGTTCTAAGTTCCTCAATAATGTTCTAGATTCCTCAATAATGTTCTATTCCAGCTGAGTTCTAGGTTCCTCAATGATGTTCTATTCCAGCTGAGTTTTAGGTTCCTCAATAATGTTCTATTCCAGCTGTGTTCTATGTTCCTCAATGTTCTATTTCAGCTGTGTTCTAGGTTCTTCAATAATGTTCTAGATTCCTCAATAATGTTCTATTCCAGCTTAGTTCTAGGTTCCTCAATAATGTTCTATTCACTGTGTCTAGGTTCCTCAAATAATGTTCTAGATTCCTCAATAATGCTCTATTCCAGCTGTGTTCTAGGTTCCTCAATAATGGTCTATTCCAGCTGTGTTCTAGGTTCCTCAATAATGGTCTATTCCAGCTGTGTTCTAGGTTCCTCAAAAATGTTCTAGATTCCTCAATAATGTTCTATTCCAGACTGTGTTTTACTCTAGGTTCCTCAATAAGTTTTCTATCCAGCTGTGTTCTATGGTTCCTCAATAATGTTCTATTCCAGCTGTGTTCTAGGTTTCTCAATAATGTTCTATTCCAGCTGAGTTCTAGGTTCCTCAATAATGTTCTATTCCAGCTGTGTTCTAGGTTCCTCAATAACGTTCTATTCCAGCTGTGTTCTAGGTTCCTCAATAATGTTCTATTCCAGTGGTTCAGATCCTCAATAATGTTCTATTCCAGCTTAGTTCTAGATTCCTCAATAATGTTCTATTCCAGCTGTGTTCTAGGTTCCTCAATGTTCTAGATTCCTCAATAATGTTCTGTTCCAGCTGTGCTCTAGGTTTCTCAATAATGGTCTATTCCAGCGGTGTTCTAGGTTCCTCAATAATGGTCTATTCCAGCTGTGTTCTAGGTTCCTCAATAATGTTCTATTCCAGTGTTTATGCTTTCTAGGCTGTGTTCTAGGTTCTCAATATGGTCTATTCTCAGCTGGTTCTAGGTTTTCTAATAATGTTCTATTCCAGCTGTGTTCTAGGTTCCTCAATAATGTTCTAGATTCCTCAATAATGCTCTATTCCAGCTGTGTTCTAGGTTCCTCAATAATGTTCTATTCCAGCTGTGTTCTAGGTTCCTCAATAATGGTCTATTCCAGCGTACACTGTATAACTAATATAACTACCCCCCTGTACACTGTATAACTAATATAACTATCCCCATATGGTAACGTAGGTGACATGTTCCCTCCCCGGTGGTTTGTTACCTTGTTGGTGGGGACGGAACGGAGTCGTTTGAAGATCGCCCCGATATCCTGTCTGTGGGGGTCGCTCATGGTCCGTCCGATACGAGTTAACCGAACTAACTCACCGCTCAGCTAACGCCACGTCAGCGCAGGAAGTGACGCCAACACACGAAACCGTTCCCATTCCCTGCCAGGGGAGGGCCTAACCGAACGTTCTGACCAATAAACCATCTGCCCTGTGAATTGATTAGTCACGTGTTAACAGTGTATCTGCCATTTGTTTTGTGGGCAACACCTGCCCGCCCTAGTTCTACCCGCCCACCCGGAACCATGAGGAGCGGATTAGAGGTCCAAGCGACTGGAGCCTAGCAAATAGTTACATAGGCGTGAGGGGCTATCAAATACTTCCCAGAATACCCTGCAGCAGCTTAATTCACATATCACAGCAAAGGACAAGTAATTCCAATTAATAATATTCTAAGTCCTTCCCAAATAAAGGGTAAGTAACCCCAATTATTCTGGGTCCTTCCCAAATAAAGGGTAAGTAACCCCAATTAATAATATTCTGGGTCTGGGTCCTTCCCAAATAAAGGGTAAGTAACCCCAATTAATAATATTCTGGGTCTGGGCACGTTCCAGTAATTAAAGGGTAAGTAACCCCAATTAATAATATTCTGGGTCTGGGCCCTTCCCAAATAAAGGGTAAGTAACCCCAATTAATAATATTCTGGGTCTGGTCCCTTCCCAAATAAAGGGTAAGTAACCCCAATTATTCTGGGTCTGGGTCTTCCCAAATAAAGGGTAAGTAACCCCAATTAATAATATTCTGGGTCTGGGTCCTTCCCAAATAAAGGTAAGTAACCCCAATTAATAATATTCTGGGTCTGGGCCCTTCCCAAATAAAGGGTAAGTAACCTCAATTAATAATATTCTGGGTTTGGGTCCTTCCCAAATAAAGGGTAAGTAACCCCAATTAATAATATTCTGGGTCTGGGTCCTTCCCAAATAAAGGGTAAGTAACCTCAATTAATAATATTCTGGGTTTGGGTCCTTCCCAAATAAAGGATAAGTAACCCCAATTAATAATATTCTGGGTTTGGGTCCTTCCCAAATAAAGGGTAAGTAACCCCAATTAATAATATTCTGGGTCTGGGCCCTTCCCAAATAAAGGGTAAGTAACCCCAATTAATAATATTCTGGGTCTGGGTCCTTCCCAAATAAAGGGTAAGTAACCCCAATTAATAATATTCTGGGTCTGGGCCCTTCCCAAATAAAGGGTAAGTAACCCCAATTAATAATATTCTGGGTCTGGGCCCTTCCCAAATAAGGGTAAGTAACCCTAATTAATAATATCTGGGTCTGGGTCCTTCCCAAATAAAGGGTAAGTAACCTCAATTAATATATTCTGGGTCTGGGCCCTTCCCAAATAAAGGGTAAGTAACCCCAATTAATATATCTGGGTCTGGGTCCTTCCCAAATAAAGGATAAGTAACCCCAATTAATAATATTCTGGGTCTGGGTCCTTCCCAAATAAAGGTAAGTACCCCCATTAAAAATATTCTGGGTCTGGGCCTTCCCAAATAAAGGGTAAGTAACCCCAATTAATAATATTCTGGGTTCCTTCCCAAATAAAGGGTAAGTAACCCCAATTAAAATATTCTGGGTCTGGGCCCTCCCAAATAAAGGGTAAGTAACCTCAATTAATAATATTCTGGGTTTGGGTCCTTCCCAAATAAAGGGTAAGTAACCCCAATTAATAATATTCTGGGTTTGGGTCCTTCCCAAATAAAGGGTAAGTAACCCCAATTAATAATATTCTGGGTCTGGGCCCTTCCCAAATAAAGGGTAAGTAACCCCAATTAATAATATTCTGGGTCTGGGTCCTTCCCAAATAAAGGGTAAGTAACCCCAATTAATAATATTCTGGGTTTGGGCCCTTCCCAAATAAAGGGTAAGTAACCCCAATTAATAATATTCTGGGTCCTTCCCAAATAAAGGGTAAGTAACCCCAATTAATATTCTGGGTTTGGGTCCTTCCCAAATAAAGGATAAGTAACCCCAATTAATAATATTCTGGGTCTGGGTCCTTCCCAAATAAAGGTAAGTAACCCCATTAATAATATTCTGGGTCTGGGTCCTTCCCAAATAAAGGGTAAGTAACCCCAATTAATAATATTCTGGGTTTGGGTCCTTTCCAAATAAAGGTTAAGTAACCTCAATTAATAATATTCTGGGTTTGGGTCCTTCCCAAATAAAGGGTAAGTAACCACAATTTATAATATTCTGGGTCTGGGCCCTTCCCAAATAAAGGGTAAGTAACTCCAATAAATTCTATTCTGGGTCCTTCCCAAAATAAGGGTAAGTAACCCCAATTAATATATTCTGGGTCGGGCCCTTCCCAAATAAAGGGTAAGTAACCCCAATTAATAATATCTGGGTCTGGGCCCTTCCCAAATAAAGGGTAAGTAACCTCAATTAATAATATTCTGGGTTTGGGTCCTTACCAAATAAAGGGTAAGTAACCCCAATTAATAATATTCTGGGTTTGGGTCCTTCCCAAATAAAGGGTAAGTAACCCAGTTAATAATATTCTGGGTCTGGGTCCTTCCCAAATAAAGGTAAGTAACCCCAATTAATAATATTCTGGGTTTGGGTCCTTCCCAAAATAAGGGTAAGTGACCCCAATTAATAATATTCTGGGTCTGGGTCCTTCCCAAATAAAGGGTAAGTAACCCCAATTAATAATATTCTGGGTTTGGGTCCTTCCCAAATAAAGGGTAAGTAACCACGATTAATATTCTGGGTCTGGGTCCTTCCCAAATAAAGGGTAAGTAACCACAATTTATAATATTCTGGGTCTGGGCCCTTCCCAAATAAAGGGTAAGTAACTCCATAAATAATATTCTGGTCCTTCCCAAATAAAGGGTAAGTCCCCATTAATAATATTCTGGGTCTGGGCCCTTCCCAAATAAAGGGTCAGTAACGCCAATTAATAATATTCTGGGTCTGGCCCTTCCCAATAAAGGGTAAGTAACCCCAATTAATAATATTCTGGGCCCTTCCCAAATAAAGGGTAAGTAACCCCAATTAATAATATTCTGGGCCCTTCCCAAATAAAGGGTAAGTAACCCCAATTAATAATATTCTGGGTCTGGGCCCTTCCCAAATAAAGGGTAAGTAACCCCAATTAATAGTATTCTGGGTTTGGGTCCTTCCCAAATAAAGGGTAAGTAACCTCAATTAATAATATTCTGGGTTTGGTCCTTCCCAAATAAAGGGTAAGTAACCACAATTAATAATATTCTGGGCCCTTCCCAAATAAAGGTTAAGTATCTCCAGTTAATAATATTTGGATCTGGGCCCTTCCCAAATAAAGGGTAAGTAACCCCAATTAATATTATTCTGGGTCTGAGCTCTTCCCAAATAAAGGGTAAGTAACCACAATTAATAATATTTTGGGTCCTTCCCAAATAAAGGGTAAGTATCTCCAGTTAATAATATTTTGGATCTGGACCCTTCCCAAATAAAGGATAAGTAACCCCAATTAATAATATTCTGGGTCTGGGCCCTTCCCAAATAAAGGGTAAGTAACCACAATTAATAATATTCTGGGTTTGGGTCCTTCCCAAATAAAGGGTAAGTAACCCCAGTTAATAATATTCTGGGTCTGGGTCCTTCCCAAATAAAGGGTAAGTAACCCCAATTAATAATATTCTGGGTTTGGGTCCTTCCCAAATAAAGGGTAAGTAACCCCAATTAATAATATTCTGGGTCTGGGTCCTTCCCAAATAAAGGGTAAGTAACCCCAATTAATAATATTCTGGGTTTGGGTCCTTCCCAAATAAAGGGTAAGTAACCACGATTAATATTCTGGGTCTGGGTCCTTCCCAAATAAAGGGTAAGTAACCACAATTTATAATATTCTGGGTCTGGGCCCTTCCCAAATAAAGGGTAAGTAACTCAATAAATAATATTCTGGGTCCTTCCCAAATAAAGGGTAAGTAACCCCAATTAATAATATTCTGGGTCCTTCCCAAATAAAGGGTCAGTAACGCCAATTAATAATATTCTGGGTCTGGGCCCTTCCCAAATAAAGGGTAAGTAACCCCAATTAATAATATTCTGGGCCCTTCCCAAATAAAGGGTAAGTAACCCCAATTAATAATATTCTGGGCCCTTCCCAAATAAAGGGTAAGTAACCCCAATTAATAATATTCTGGGTCTGGGCCCTTCCAAATAAAGGGTAAGTACCCCAATTAATAGTATTCTGGGTTTGGGTCCTTCCCAAATAAAGGGTAAGTAACCTCAATTAATAATATTCTGGGTTTGGGTCCTTCCCAAATAAAGGGTAAGTAACCACAATTAATAATATTCTGGGCCCTTCCCAAATAAAGGTTAAGTATCTCCAGTTAATAATATTCTGGGTCTGGGTCCTTCCCAAATAAAGGGTAAGTAACCTCAATTAATAATATTCTGGGTTTGGGTCCTTCCCAAATAAAGGGTAAGTAACCACAATTAATAATATTTTGGGTCCTTCCCAAATAAAGGGTAAGTATCTCCAGTTAATAATATTTTGGATCTGGACCCTTCCCAAATAAAGGATAAGTAACCCCAATTAATAATATTCTGGGTCTGGGCCCTTCCCAAATAAAGGGTAAGTAACCACAATTAATAATATTCTGGGTCTTTCCCAACTAAAGGGTAAGTAACCTCAATTAATATTCTGGGTCTGGGTCTTCCCAAATAAAGGGTAAGTAACCCCAATTAATAATATTCTGGGTCTGGGCCCTTCCCAAATAAAGGGTAAGTAACCCCAATTAATAATATTCTGGGTCTGGGCCCTTCCCAATAAAGGGTAAGTAATGCCAATTAATAATATTCTGGGTCTGGGCCCTTTCCAAATAAAGGGTAAGTTAACGCCCAATTAATAATATTCTGGGTCTGGGCCTTTGCCAAATAAAGGGTAAGTAACGCCAATTAATAATATTCTGGGTCTGGGCCCTTCCCAAATAAAGGGCAAGTAACCACAATTAATAAAAAAAAACTAAAGGGTAAGTAACCCCAATAAATAATAATCTGGGTCTAGGCCCTTCCAAAATAAAGGGCAAGTAACCACAATAAAAATCTAAATGGGTAAGAAATTCCAATAAATAATACTCTGGGTCTGGGCCCTTCCCAAATAAAGGGCAAGCAACCACAATCAATTAAAAACCTAAAGGGTAAGTAACCCCAATAAATAATACTCTGGGGCTTCCCAAATAAAGGGAAAATAACCACGGTTAATTAAAACCCTAAAGGGTAAAGTAACCCCAATAAATAATACTCTGGGGCTGGGCCCTTCCAAAAAAAAGGGGGGGGGGGAAACGCAAAAACCTAAAGGGTAAATAATCCCAATTTACAATATTCTGGGTCTGGGCCCTTCCTAATTAAGGGGCAAATAACCACAATTAATTAAAAATCTAAAAGGGTAAGTAACCCCAATCAATAATACTGTAGAACTGGGCCCTTCCCAAATAAAGGGCAAATAACCACAATTAATTAAAAGCCTAAAGGGTAAGTAACCCTAATAAATATTACTCTTTCCAAAATAAAGGGCAAATAAGCACAATTTATTAGCAATTTATTTAATACCTAAAGGGTAAGTATATTTAATACTCTGGGTCCTTCCCAAATAAAGGAAAAATAACAATTAACCACTACTACTAGAAAACCTCATGGGTAAGTAACCCCAATATATAATATTCTGGGTCCTCCCCAAATAAAGGGCAAATAACCACAATTAATTAAAAACCTAAAGGGTAAGTAACTCCAATATATAATATTCTGGGTCTGGACCCTCCCCAAATAATGGACAAATAACCACAATTAATAAAAAACCTACGGTAAGTAACCCCAATTAATATTACCCTGGGGCTGGGTCCTTCGCAAATAAACACAATTAGAATGTTAAAGACATTTCCTTCAGGCGTGCCTGTCTCCTTATACTTCAGTACAGCAAGTCATCTGCGGTTATGGCCGACGGTGAACGTTTGACGGCTTCAGGTATGCTCTGAACTGCAGTAGACACTTAAACGATAATGGGCCAAATCCAACAGAAGTGTGTACCCATATGATGCGAGAGGGACCACAGGGGCAACTGTGGTCCCACAACATTAGTAAATATAAAAAGCTTATAACCTTTTAAATGAATTCCCAATGGCTGGTCTGCCAGCTTCCTGTGGACAGATCGATCACAAAATGATGTAGTGTATGGCCAGCTTAAGGATTTACCTTAATTTACTCTTAATCTTTAATTCACTGTCCCATTCACAGTTGTAGCCCTCCTTCCCATTCCTCAGCCCTGGATCTATCCAAAGGAAATTCCCGCTTCTTCCAGACCACGTCATCCCATCCCAGAAGATCACAGTGGAATTTATAAATACTTCTGGGATCAGGCAGTCACATAAAAAAGAGCAGATAACCATTCACAAGTTAATACTGTTTGAATCCTCACTCAGCCTTCACAATTCAAAAATATTACTTTCCCTTTAATACATTAAATTCTTGTTCACCCAAGGGCAGTGGTTGATTTGCGGAGTGAAAAGTGCAATACTTTGATGATCCAGGAGATGGCAGCCTTGAATTAATTTCTCTTGTTGCTTGCTGTATTCACCTTATTAATATTATAGTAGAAAGGATGTATTTTATAGAACAGTCTCAAACATCTCATCTTATTGATGTTCAGAGAATTAGAGCTCAGGAGTTGCTGGTTAAAACGATGTATCAATTGATTTCTCCTAGCCAGAGATACACCTATTTAAGGCAATCCCTCTCTAATCACTTCTAACCCCCTCCTCCTCCCCCAAATCACTGGTTCAGGCATGCTCAGTTTGCTATACAGAACAATCTGCTTGCAGCTGTACATTATAGAAAGCCCAGTAAATAAATCACACGCACACACGTACATTTCCAATAAAATAAATGCTTCTTTAATAAAATTACAGCCATGTTTATTCAAGTGACAAAACTTACCTGATACCCACAATATCCACACCGAAATATTGCTATAGAATGCAGCTTGGCTATTTTGCACGTTAACTCTCCCTTTATTCTACATCCCAAGAAGCACAAAACAGATGAGAACAGGGGCAAATTGAAAGACAAACATGTACACAGATCTCAACAAGGAACCAAACCCTGTTAGTAGTGTGATTGGTTTATTTACATCATTGTGTGCTCAGAACATTATAAATATGATATGCAGAGAGCAAGAAGCAGGAAGGAAAAAAATAATAATAACAATCACATTTATGGACCAGAATTGGATATTCTGCTGACAGCTATTATTTTAAAGAAAATAGAGCTTTTAAATCTCTGCAAGACACATGGTATTATTCATATATTGCATGGCCTTGGGAAAACAATATGGCAGCTCCCAACTACTTGCATATGTACGAGCATATTGTGAAGGAACTGCACGGTTAACCCAAGTATAGAGGTGAGCACTATCTATAGTATATCTTTTTTCCTTCTTTAATTTAACACTTAAAGGGCACTTTAACAAGTTAGGGTTAACTAAAAGCCTGCAGTCTTTCCTTGGAGCCCTGGATCACACCTCTGTCTGCGGCCTGTGATAAATGATAGTGCGGATTATGTTCAAACTTCCTGCTACCGGAAGCTTGAGTGAAATCACCTGACCCTTTGCGCCTCCACTGTCCCTGGGGACAGAGTATGCTCACATAAGACTTAATGCCGAGATGGACAGGAAGTACCTGCACAACTCTCAAATTCAGTTGAGAGCATTCCTAATGCAGGCAGAGATTTGTCACATGGCTACAAGCTGGTAAAAGCAGGAAGTGTTCAGTAAATTACATTCCCGGCAATATAACTTCTCACAAGTTTTACCTACAGATGCGATCCCGGGTTCATTTTAAAGGTACAACGAAAGGCTTTAATTTAACCCTAACCAGTCTGAAGACCACAGTTCCCCTTTAATTCCAAAACTAATTACTAAACAGTGAGGGTGGTCCCTGGCACCGTGTTAAAGAATAAAAACAAACAGCAATAGAAAATTAAACTTGAATTAAATGTCCAACCTTTGTCACCAACATTTTTTTCCTTTACAAATAAATTAAAAAAAAATATAGCAGTTGTCTTGGAAGACATTACAGTGTTTAGCTATAGAGAATCCATATAGGACAAAAAGCACATTTCACCATTGTCCAAATGACTTATTACAACACTGTTGTAGACTTACTCACTATAGGAGGATCGGAAATAGATAAATAGTAACAAAAAGGACTAAGATTGAACAGTCTATGCATAGTCTACCAGGATATCCGCAAGATCACATGCATTACATTGGATATGGAATCTGCTCCATTGGCTCAAATCCACATCTGTTTTTGTAGTACAGCATTTCAGCATTTTACAGCAGGTATGACCGGTCTTTATAGCCCTTAACAGAGGAATTTATGTAAGATATATTAACATATCTGCAATAGAAATATCTGTATGGTAGCTCCTTATGGCTGCATTCAAATAAACAAGCCCCCAATGCAACCTGAAAATCCTGGGATCACAATCTGGTAAGAATTCATTTGGAAGCGCTGGATTGGGATTAGGCACTAAACAGAAGATTCCCAGTTTGGTGCAGGGCTGAAGATCGTCAGATTTGGCACCTGATCTGGGAAGGGGTAGAGAAATCAGACATGGAGGATGCCTGTTAATCCTCATAGGACATTACCTGCGAGCCCTAAAGAGGTAACACAGCAAGCCTGATGTTGAAATACACGAAATACTCAATAAAACGTTAATGTTTTTGAAATACTAGAGATTTGCACCCGTGTGTGGGAACGTAAATTTGATACATGCAGGGGTGAAACTCCTGGGGGAAGCAAGGGGCCCCATCTATGATGAATACAGCCTTCCTCTTTGAGAGATGAAAGAGCGGGGGAAGGCAGCATCATTTTACCTAGTTTACACCACTGGATTCTGGAATGGTCAGATTACAAATTCAAAGCTTGTGGGTGTACAGTCAGTGTGGGCATGCGTCAAGGTTAAACCAGGTATCTGGGGAAAGAGAGGATTCTGGGAGCTAAGTGTACACATAAGATCTCTGCCACACAGTGCACACACAAGGTCTCTGTACACACACACTACGAACCCAGCCCACAGCATCTACATCAAGTTCTTCCACAACTATTTTGTAACTGCCACAACTATTTAATAAAATCGACTAATTATCTCAACTAGGCCAGCGCTTTAATGGGAGCCTAGGAAACACCATGGCGTTTAACCAAGGCCGTAATGGATACGCTAGGGATAATGGCGTTCAGCTCTTCCTCCCCCCAAAAAACCATCTCTGCTTTACCCTTAAATAAGACATAAACCTTATAAAAACAAAGAGAAAATATACCAGCGATGCTTAAAAAAAATATATTATCTATTCACCTGGCAGAAGGTCACTTAAAACAACGCAAAGGATTGGGCGACAGGAGCGCTGTAGACACTGACCCCCAGCAGTGTGTGTGTGCGCATGGGGGGACGTGTGTGCGCATGGGGGGACAATATATATATTTATATGTATGTGAAACTAAAAATGGCGAGAGGACAATCAAGGCCGTTTGCCAGTTTGGAGCTGAACCCTGATTCCACCGCTGGAGAGCCACTCGTGTTACCCAGACACTTTGCAAGGGTTAAATAAACAATAGATGGAATTGAAGGGGGATCTAGAATCCAATTTATTGCCAAGGTTCCCCCGGTTCTACCGAACAATTCCGAGTCAATCCTAGCGGCAGCCTTCATCCCCTACATTGTAATGTATAGTAATGCATCAAACGTCTCTTCCCAGTGAACAGATTAACAGTTTATGCCGAGTACTAAGCGTGCCCTAGAAATGAAGGTTTTGCGGTGAAGAGTCAAGGGGAAGGAGGTCGCTCCGGTCACTGGACGGACTCCACGTAGTTCGCTGGGTATAAGCCAACTTGACCACCATTCAGACGCCCTTTACACCAACCCTGCTCATCTTCGTCTTCAATTTTCGTTAGCTCCTCCCCTGTGAAAGAGAACAGGAGACCAATGAGGATGATGGACAGAAGCACGCTATTCAAGTGTCCAATTCTTTATTAACAATAAAGTTATTGAAACTTTATATTGAAAGTTGTATGGTTTGTTAATAAAGATTTGGACACTTGAATGGTGTGCTTCTCTCCATCGTGTTTTTGGAGGACTGTGACCCCTTGGGTAGGGGGTAGAGAGAATTGCACCAATCAAACATAGTCCTTGCCACATGTGGTGTGCTTGAGTGGACTTATTGCTATTTTGACCTATGAGGATGAGCCTGTATCCACAGCCACATCACCCTAATAAAACCCTTAATTCTCTCCTATTGTTTTATATGTGCACACACAACAAGATTACCAGGTTGGGTGGGGGATTCCTCTTTAAATAATTGTGTTTATTACCGCGGGTCGGTAAATAATCCGCGGATGTTAATCATATTTAAAAGCTTTTTTTCGTACGCTCGGTTATCACCTTCATCCCTGAAAATCCTTGGGGATTATATTTAATCGGCTTTACACCAAAAATAGAACTTTGCTAAAAGCCAAGTGGGCTCGGAATTAGGTTTCTGTGAAGAATCACAAACTACGGAGGAACCGACTAACTTTCTTCACCCGCTAAGCTGGCAAAATATGGGCGAAGTGACCCAAACCACTAAAACCATAACACACCAGGGAACACGAAGAAAGCCGTTAGTGCCACGCGTCCAAGCAGAATGACACAGAGGTGGGTTCCACGGTGTAACGTCCTCTGTCATTCTGTTCAAAGGAGAATGAAAGTCGACTAATAAACAAAACGTTATTAGAGTCTTGGCTCACAGGGAGGGGCTACCAGAAACAGAGGAGCTTGGGAAAAATAGGAGGAGCAGTGCTTATTGATTAATTATCTTTAGGGAGACCATGGGCATTTTAATAACCATAAGTGACTGACACATTCAAATCCCCGCCCCCGTGTACTTATTTGGCCCCTCCCCTTACCAGCTTTAAAGCTCAGTTCGTCAACTTCCTGGCCTTCATAATCATACAGCGCCCTCACTCGGACCTCCATGGGTTGCGGGGTATCTTCATCAAACGGGTTGCTTTCTCCATTGGCTTCGTTTGCCGTGAAGGGGTTGTTGGATTCATCATCGGACCATTCAGTGGGGTAACTTTTCTCGTAGCTGCCCACGCTAGAAACAAAGAGATGGGACGTGAGAAACGAGACACTGGGGGTCTAGAGGGGGCTGGAAATATCAAACAGCAAAGTGTGAGGATCGCAACGTTTTACTGAAAGACGAGACTAGTAAAGAAAATATCCACCCTGTATCTGTGTATATACTGAATGGAAATCAGAACCGTCTCCATTCTACAAGTCACAGTGAGGCTTCTGTTTATTAAATGGAAAGTCCACCCCACAAATATGTAAATAGGTTAACCCTTCCCACCTGCAACCGGCAATGCCCAATGTCCTATCACTTCCTTCTTCTTCTATTTAGTAGCTATAAGTCATGGTGGATGTGACAGACAACATCACAGCCAATGACTGTGTTACTTCCCTAACTGACTCCTCTGAGCATGCTCAAGCTTGTAAAAGAGCTTGGAGAGAAAGCAGAAACCTTTAAAGAGGCAGAGGGAGGGGAAGAAAACATTTCTAATTGCATATTGGAAATATCTCCATGATATATAGCCAATATGCAATTAGAATTTTTGTGCACTAGAATTCTATTTTTTGTATGTATTATATTTTTGGCCTCTAGTTGCACTTTAATAAGGATGTACAACAGCCCAATTTTATATACATATATTGGAAGAAAAACATTTCACTGCAGGTTTTAGTTTTTTATAATCCCACAAGTAAAATCTGTAATAATTAATAATAAACAGAACTGAGAGTACCAATAAAGCTTTGTCAGGAAGGAGGATGAGGAAATTCTCTCTGGTTTGCACCGTTGAATTTATATTTACTTGCGGTAAATACAATATTTACGGCGTCTCTGGGAATCACCTAGTTTTCATCTACACAAACAGCAGCCCCCGCACATTTACAGGGAGATTCAATCAAAGTTTATATCATTTAAAATGGTGCTAATTTTGCCCCAACCAATCAGATCTTATTTAACATTTGAAAGCTAACATCTGATTGGTTGGGGCAAAATTAGCACCATTTTTTAACGATAACTTTTATTGAATAACCCTGTATATCTCTTAATGGACCAATAAACTCCTTCTAAAAGGCGAATTAGCACACAGACCATGCCGACACGTGCCGCCCTGGATAATTTGGTGTAAAAAGCATCATTAACACATGCAAACATGAAAGGAAAGCAGGGTTAGCACTGGACTCTAGAAAGAAATAAAAAATAATTAATATTAAGCTGATTAATTAGTGAGATACATCAGAGAAGATCACGCCCCAAACAATCCTGCGCTCAGAGACAGAGACTCCGCAACAAACATAGAGAAGACAGAGAACAGGGATTGTGGGTAAGAGAAAGGTCACCAACTTCTTGGTTTTTAAGTCGTCCTTTTCATTGATACTGGATATTTCATCTTCTTCTTCAAAGGGATTGATACTGGACTGTATTGACTGCACGCTAAGGTGGCTATTGGGGAGAGAGAGAAGTGGCAACATCAATTGGGGAGGGCGGAGTGGGAACAGATAAAACGTTACCCTATTACAGAACAATGCACGTGTTAGTAAAGGGCAACTGTGGTACTTGAACAAGTTACGGTTAAATAAAAGCCAGCGGTCTTTCTTTAAAATGCGGCCCTGGGTCACATCTGTTTACAGCCTGTGAGAATTTATTTTTGTACAAAATATTTACAATTGCGGCATCCAGTTGTTTGAGTGACATCCCAATGGCGTTCTGCTACTAACGTTTTATCGCTAGTAAGAGTACCTAGCTTTAATGCTGGGAAAGATAGGAAATCACTGCATAGACATCGGATAAATGATGTCATCAGTGCCAGCTCCCCAGACAAAAAGCAAGTACTATTTTTATCTCTTAAAGGTTTACACAGCCAGAGGAATGCAAACACAAACTTTGCAGAATAGAAAATAACTATAAAAAGAAGATTGACAGTTGAGGGGCCGTGGCTATAAAACCAGACAGAGGCTAATTACATGGTTACTAACTGGTCACATAGCTACAAGCTGCTAAAACCAGGAAGTGTTCAGGGATTTATATTACTGACTATTTCCAGCAATATAACTTCTTATAGATTTCACCCAGGGATATGAGCTAGGGGCCCATTTTAAAAGGTAAAACTGAAGGCATTTATTTTACCCTATCTTGTTTGGAGACCACAGTTCCCCTTTAAATCTACTGGGTTACAAGGAATAATTTCTTTGTAGGTGGCATCACATATTTCTTGAAACCATTGTAAACTGTTAAGTGTTCCTAATACAAACCAGAAATTGCATTGGCATTAAAGATGATTTTCGGTCTTTTCTAGGGTCTCTACACATTGCCTTTTTCGAGCTCGTGTTGCTTTTTCGGACAGTGTGCGCTCTGGTCACAGTTCAGGGAGCCAATAACTTTTCTCCGTAATTGGACATTTCTCAGACACAAACATGGGCCATTATCAGCAAAGTGCACAGTGAATGGGTGAAATAGTAATAAAAAAGTGTGTAAATTTATTATCCTCTAAACATTCACACTAGGTTAGTTCGATCACACAGTTTCTTGTGTAATGATTAGTATGAATTGGTTTATTGTTCAGAAATGTTGCAGTACAACATGGCAGCACCACCTTTGGAGGCTCGGGGCACAGGGGGTGCAATGTGGACAAGAATAACACTTGGAAATGTATTTACAACCACAGTCTGTAAATCTACAAAAGAAACATTACAATATTAAGTTAACCATGGGCCAGGTGTTTTTACCCAAGTGATAATGTACCTGCTGTGTTTGTTCTGGAGCGAGGACTGATCACCGGCCTGGCTGATTCCGGTTAAGGTCACACCATCTGTTGGTTTCTTTTTCTCTCTTCTACTAAGAGTGCGGTTCAGATCGGCAGACCATTCCTGGGAGGGGGGGAAGAGTACAGAGACAGGTGAGGAGAGATCACGTATAGCAGGGGGGGCTCTAGGTACTGGGAACTACAACATATAAAGGATCATGCCAAGGTCTTTGCCGACAACCCAGTGACATGCAAGCTGTTCGTAAGGGTCATTCAATGGAGGGTCCTGAGAACTCATTAAGACTTACTTCATCCTTGTGTATTTGACAGCATGGGAAAGAAAAAGTTAAATGTTATTAAAACGACAAGAAATTAAGAATCTTTCAGTCCTGCCTCATGCCAAATAAAGCGCTAAGATACAGGTAACTAATAAACAGCTGCTTACTATATTCCAGGTCCAGTGGGTATATTAAACGCCACCTTAATGGGTCATCTGATAGGTCAACAGTTTAGTAAATAAACAATATCGGATGAATTGCTACAAGCTGAGTGACATCTCTCCCCCTGGACATGATTCTGTTTATATCAGATATAATTACAAAGGTCTTCAAAACTGCTGTAATCAATTAAAGGGCATGTCCACCCCTCTTACAAAAATTTTGTATCGTACATTGTGTACGAACGGCCGTTCTGGGCGATAATCGGCCCATGTATGGGCCCTTTACATGCCCATACATGGACCGATTATCGGCCGAAATGGATGTCCGTACACATTGTGCATCATCGCGGGTCGGGCGACCGCATACTTTTTGATGAATGGTCAAAATTAGTTTTTTAAATTTAGTTACCCTTTAAGTATGGCTGCCACAGTAATGGAGGGGTTGGTCAGTAGGTGTGTGTATCTGTGTCAGGTTGGGGGTTAAAAAAAACTAACTTTTTGGATGATTGGTCAAAATTAGTTTTTTGACTTTAGTTACCCTTGGTTGCAACAGTAAAGGAGGGATAGGTCAGTAGGTGTGTGTACCTGCGTCTGGTTGGGGGGTATTTTTTGTGTTTTCAACCATAAAACTACCTTTTATTGAGGATATATCAAAATTAGTTGTTTTTTTAAACTTATTTTACCTTTTAAGTATGGCTGCCACAGGAATGGAAGGGTAGGTCAGTAGGTGTGTGTATCTGTGTGAGGTGGGGGGTATGTGTTTTTTTCATGTATGACCATATAACTGACTTTAATGATGATTGATCAAAATTGGTTTTTTGACTATAGTTACCCTTTAAATATGGCTTCCATGGGAATGGAAAGGTAGATCAGTAGGTGGGTGTACCTTGGTCTGTGTGGGGGGTTGGGATATCAGCGTTTGTGTTTATGACCATGAAACAAACTGTTTTGATCTCATGACCCTTAAACCTGGAAATATCCCCATTTGAGGAATGTAACCATTATAGTCTATGGGAAAAAATGTCCCGAAATTCACCAATAACACCATAAAGCTTCCACGGATTCCTTAGCTAGGTAATAGCACACTTCTCCTATATGCCCCCCACGTCTGTACCAAATTTCATGTCTCAAGAAAAACTGTGGGAGGAGATACAGTGCAAATAAGCAGAAGAATAAAACGGAAGAGGAAGAAATAGAAAGAACAGGAATTTCGCTCTTCAAGCTAAATTAATGTGACTCCTTCTAATGGTTCTAATGATTTACCTCGAACTGTGGCCAATTCATAGACATCCCCGGGCCATGGTTATTCTTGAACCACTTCAAGTCTTCAAGCGCATCTGCCGATTTGATGGCATATTCCAGTTCCCGGTAGACATTGCCATAGCTGGTTAAAGAATGAGATAAGTCACATGTGTGAACAATTAAAACTAAATGGCTTTTAAAAACCTGCCCAGGTTACCTGTCTACGTTCGACAGATCTAGATGCTTCTCCACTTCCAGCAAAACCTCCCTGAAAAAACGCAACCGCTTATCCTCAAACTGCTGGCACTGCTCGAACACCTGTTCCATGTTCTCCATGTACTGGGGGGTGGTGCCGTCCAGATCTTTCAAGGATTTCTCATATTTCTCTTTGGTCTGTTGGAAGGAAGAGCTAGATGTAAAAAAATGCTAAATTAATGTGCCAGGACTAGGAACGATGTGCGGAGTGAAGGACAACTAGCCATTGAGATACAAGGGGAGGAACGATGTGCGGAGTGATGGACAACTAGCCATTGAGATACAAGGGGAGGAACGATGTGCGGAGTGATGGACAACTAGCCATTGAGATACAAGGAGGGATGAAACTACTTTTGCTTATTGATGACAACTAGCCATTGAGATACAAGGGGAGGAACGATGTGCGGAGTGATGGACAACTAGCCATTGAGATCAGGGGAGGAACGATGTGCGGAGTGAAGGACAACTAGCCATTGAGATACAAGGGGAGGAACGATGTGCGGAGTTGATGACAACTAGCCATTGAGAATACAAGGGGAGGAACGATGTGCGGAGTGATGGACAACTAGCCATTGAGATACAAGGGGAGGAACGATGTGCGGAGTGATGGACAACTAGCCATTGAGATACAAGGGAGGAACGATTGCGGAGTGATGGACAACTAGCCATGAGATACAAGGGGAGAACGATGTGCGGAGTGATGGACAACTAGCCATTGAGATACAAGGGGAGGAACGATGTGCGGAGTGATGACAACTAGCCATTGAGATACAAGGGGAGGAACGATGTCGGAGTGAGGACAACTAGCCATTGAGATACAAGGGGAGGAACGATGTGGCGGAGTGATGGACAACTAGCCATTGAGATACAAGGGGAGGAACGATGTGGCGAGTGATGGACAACTAGCCATTGAGATACAAGGGGAGGAACGATGTGCGGAGTGATGGACAACTAGCCATTGAGATACAAGGGGAGGAACGATGTGCGGAGTGATGGACAACTAGCCATTGAGATACAAGGGGAGGACGATGTGCGGAGTGATGGACAAACTAGCCATTGAGATACAAGGGGAGGAACGATGTGCGGAGTTAGGACAACTAGCCATTGAGATACAAGGGGAGGAACGATGTGCGGAGTGATGGACAACTAGCCATTGAGATACAAGGGGAGGAACGATGTGCGGAGTGATGGACAACTAGCCATTGAGATACAAGGGAGGAACGATGTGCGAGTGATGGACAACTAGCCATTGAGATACAAGGGGAGGAACGATGTGCGGAGTGTGATGACAACTAGCCATTGAAATACAAGGGAGGAACGATGTTGCGGATGAGGACAACTAGCCATTGAGATACAAGGGGAGGAACGATGTGCGGAGTGATGGACAACTAGCCATTAGATACAAGGGGAGGAACGATGTGCGGAGTGATGGACAACTAGCCATTGAAATACAAGGGAGGAACGATGTGCGGAGTGATGGACAACTAGCCTGAGATACAGAGGGGAGGAACGATGTGCGGAGTGATGGACAACTAGCCATTGAGATACAAGGGAGGAACGATGTGCGGAGTGATGGACAACTAGCCATTGAGATACAAGGGGAGGAACGATGTGCGGAGTGATGGACAACTAGCCATTGAGAATACAAGGGAAGGAACGATGTGCGGAGTGATGGACAACTAGCCATTGAGATACAAGGGGAGGAACATGTGCGGAGTGATGGACAACTAGCCATTGAGATACAAGGGGAAGGAACGATGTGCGGAGTGATGGACAACTAGCCATTGAGATACAAGGGGAGGAACGATGTGCGGAGTGGAGGACAACTAGCCATTGAGATACAAGGGGGAACGATGTGCGGAGTGATGGACAACTAGCCATTGAGATACAAGGGAGGAACGATGTGCGGAGTGATGGACAACTAGCCCTTGAGACGGGAGGAACGTGTGGGCAAATAACCACAATTAATTAAAAGCCCTCTTAAAGGGTAAGGGTCAAACACCTAATAAATATTACTCTTTCCAAAATAAAGGGCAAATAAGCAACAATTTATTAGCTTTAATTTATTTAATACCTAAAGGGTAAGTATATTTAAATTATCTGGGTCCTTCCCAAATAAAGGAAAAAAAATAACAAGAAACCAAATACTACTAGAAAACATACATGGGAAGTAACCCCAATATATAATATTCTGGTCCTCCCAAATAAAGGGCAAATAACACAATTAATTAAAAATCCTAAAGGGTAAGTAAACTAATTCCGAACTCCAATATATAATATTCTGGAGTCTGGACCCTCCCCAAATCAATGGACACAAATAACCACAATTAATAAAAAACCTACGGTAAGTAACCCAATTAATATTACCCTGGGGCTGGGTCCTTCGCAAATAAACACAATTAGAATGTTAAAGACATTTCTTCAGGCGTGCGTCTCCTTATACTTCAGATACAGCAAGTCATCTGCGGTATGGCCGACGGTGAACGTTTGACGGCTTCAGGTATGCTCTGAACTGCAGTAGACACTTAAACGATAATGGGCCAAATCAACAGAAGTGTGTACCCATATGATGCGAGAGGGACCACAGGGGCCAAACTGTTGGTCCCACAAAATTAGTAAATATAAAAGCTTATAACCTTTTTAATGAATTCCCAATGGCTGTCTGCCAGCTTCCTGTGGACAGATCGATACACAAATGATTGTGTGTATGGCCAAAGCTAAGGATTTACCTTAATTTACTCTTAATCTTTATTCACGTCCCATTCACAGTTGTAGCCCTCCTTCCCATTCTCAGCCCTGGATCTATCCAAAGGAAATTCCCGCTTCTTCCAGACCACGTCATCCCATCCAGAAGATCACAGTGGAATTTATAAATACTTCTGGGATCAGGCAGTCACATAAAAAGAAGCAGATAACCATTCACAAGTTAATACTGTTTGAATCCTCACTCAGCCTTCACAATTTCAAAAATTACTTTCCCTTTAATACATTAAATTCTTGTTCACCCAAGGGCAGTGGTGTTTGCGGAGTGAAAAGTGCAATACTTTGATGATCCAGGAGATGGCAGCCTTGAATTAATTTCCTTGTTGCTTGCTGTATTCACCTTATTAATATTATAGTAGAAGGATGTATTTATAGAACAGTCTCAAACATCTCATCTTATTGATGTTCAGAGAATTAGAGCCTCAGGAGTGTGGTTTAAAACGATGTATCAATGATTTCTCCTAGCCAGAGATACACCTATTAAGGCAATCCCTCTCTAATCCACTAACCCTCCTCCTCCCCCCCAAATCATGGTTCAGGCGCTCAGTTTGCTATCAGAACAATCTGCTTGCAGCTGTACATTATAGAAAGCCCAGAAATAAATCACAGCACACACGTACATTTCCAATAAAAATAAATGCTTCTTTAATAAAATACAGCCATTGTTTATTCAAGTGACCAAAACTACCTGATACCCACAATATCCACACCGAAATATTGCTATAGAATGCAGCTTGGCTATTTTGCACGTAACTCTCCCTTTATTCTCACCAAGAAGCACAAAACAGATGAGAACAGGGGCAAATTGAAAGACAAACATGTACACAGATCTCAACAAGGAACCAAACCCTGTAGTAGTGTGATTGGTTTATTTACATCATTGTGTGCTCAAGAACATTATAAATATGATATGCAGAGAGCAAGAAAGCAGGAAGGAAAAAAATAATAATAACAATCACATTTATGGACCAGAATTGGATATTCTGCTGACAGCTATTATTTTAAAGAAAATAGAGCTTTTAATCTCTGCAAGACACATGGTATTATTCATATATTGCATGGCCTTGGGAAAACAATATGGCAGCTCCCAAACTACTTGCATATGTACGAGCTATTGTGAAGGAATGCACGGTTAACCCAAGTATAGAGGTGAGCACTATCTATAGTATATCTTTTTTCCTTCTTAATTTAACACTAAAGGGCACTTTAAACAAAGTTAGGGTTAACTAAAAGCCTGCAGTCTTTCCTTGGAGCCCTGGATCACACATCTGTCTGCGGGCCTGTGATAAATGATAGTGCGGATTATGTTCAAACTTCCTGCTACGGAAGCTTGAGTGAAATCACCGACCCTTTGCGCCTCCACTGTCCCTGGGGACAGAGTATGCTCACATAAGACTTAATGCCGAGATGGACAGGAAGTACCTGCACAACTCTCAAATTCAGTTGAGAGCATTCCTAATAGGCAGCAGAGATTTGTCACATGGCTACAAGCTGGTAAAAGCAGGAAGTGTTCAGTAAATTACATTCCCGGCAATATAACTTCTCACAAGTTTTACCTACAGATGCGATCCCGGGTTCATTTTAAGGTAACACGAAAGGCTTTAATTTACCCTAACCAGTCTGAAGACCACAGTTCCCTTTAATTCCAAAACTAATTAAAACAGTGAGGGTGGTCCCTGGCACCGTGTTAAAGAATAAAAACAAACAGCAATAGAAAATTAAACTTGAATTAAATGTCCAACCTTTGTCACCAACATTTTTTTTTCCTTTACAAATAAATTAAAAAAAAATATAGCAGTTGTCTTGGAAGACATTACAGTGTTTAGCTATAGAGAATCCATATAGGACAAAAAGCACATTTCACCATTGTCCAAATGACTATTACAACACTGTTGTAGACTACTCACTATAGGAGGATCGGAGGAATAGATAAATAGTAACAAAAAGGACTAAGATTGGAACAGTCTATGCATAGTCACCAGGATATCCGCAAGATCACATGCATTACATTGGATATGGAATTGTCCATTGGCTCAAATCCACATCTGTTTTGTAGTACAGCATTTCAGCATTTTACAGCAGGTATGACCGGTCTTATAGCCCTTAACAGAGGAATTTATGTAAGATATATTAACATATCTGCAATAGAAATATCTGTATGGTAGCCTCCTTATGGCTGCATTCAAATAAACAAGCCCCCATGCAACCTGAAATCCTGGGATCACAATCTGGTAAGAATTCATTTGGAAGCGCTGGATTGGGAATTAGCACTAAACAGAAGATTCCCAGTTTGGTGCAGGGCTGAAGATCGTCAGATTTGGCACCTGATCTGGGAAGGGGTAGAGAAATCAGACATGGAGGATGCCTGTTAATCCTCATAGGACATTACCTGCGAGCCCTAAAGAGGTAACACAGCAACCTGATGTTGAAATTACACGAAATACTCAATAAAACGTTAATGTTTTTGATGAAATACTAGAGATTTGCACCCGTGTGTGGGAACGTAAATTTGATAACATGCAGGGGGAAAACTCCTGGGGGAAGCAAGGGGCCCCATCTATGATGAATACAGCCTTCCTCTTTGAGAGATGAAAGAGCGGGGGAAGGCAGCCATTTTACCTAGTTTACACCACTGGATTCTGGAATGGTCAGATTACAAATTCAAAAGCCGTGTGGGTGTACAGTCAGTGTGGGCATGCGTCAAGGTTAAACCAGGTATCTGGGGAAAGAGAGGATTCTGGGAGCCTAAGTGTACACATAAGATCTCTGCACCACAGTGCACACACAAGGTCTCTGTACACACACACTACGAACCCAGCCCACAGCATCTACATCAAGTTCTTCCACAACTATTTTGTAACTGCCACAACATTTAATAAAATCGACTAATATCTCAACTAGGCCAGCGCTTTAATGGGAGCCTAGGAAACACCATGGCGTTTTTTAACCAAGGCCGTAATGGATACGCTAGGGATAATGGCGTTCAGCTCTTCCTCCCCCAAAAAACCATCTCGCTTTACCCTTAAATAAGACATAAACCTTTATAAAAACAAAGAGAGAAAATATACCAGCGATGCTAAAAAAAATATATATCTATTCACTGGCAGAAGGTCACTTAAAACACGCAAAGGATTGGGCGGACAGGAGCGCTGTAGACACTGACCCCCAGCAGTGTGTGTGTGCGCATGGGGGGACGTGTGTGCGCATGGGGGGACAATATATATATTATATGTATGTGAAACTAAAAAGGCGAGAGGACAATCAAGGCCGTTTGCCAGTTTGGAGCTGAACCCTGATTCCACCGCGGAGAGCCACTCGTGTTACCCAGACACTTTGCAAGGGTTAAATAAACAATAGATGGAATTGAAGGGGGATCTAGAATCCAATTTATTGCCAAGGTTCCCCGGTTCTACCGAACAACAATTCGAGTCAATCCTAGCGGGCAGCCTTCATCCCCTACATTGTAATGTATAGTAATGCATCAAACGTCTCTTCCCAGTGAACAGATTAACAGTTTATGCCGGAGTACTAAGCGTGCCCAGAAATGAAGGTTTTGCGGTGAAGAGTCAAGGGGAAGGAGGAGGTGCTCCGGTCACTGACGGACTCCACGTAGTTCGCTGGGTATAAGCCAACTTGACCACATTCAGACGCCCTTTACACCAACCCTGCCTCATTTCGTCTTCAATTTTCGTTTAGCTCCTCCCTGTGAAAGAGAACAGGAGACCAATGAGGATGATGGACAGAAGCACGCTATTCAAGTGTCCAATTCTTTATTAACAATAAAGTTATTGAAACTTATATTGAAAGTTGTATGGTTTGTTAATAAAGATTTGGACACTTGAATGGTGTTGCTTCTCTCCATCGTGTGTTTGGAGGACTGTGACCCCTTGGGTAGGGGGGTAGAGAGAATTGCACCAATCAAACATAGTCCTTGCCACATTGTGGTGTGCTTGAGTGGACTTTATTGCTATTTTGACCTATGAGGATGAGCTGTATCCACAGCCACATCACCCTAATAAAACCCTTAATTCTCTCCTATTGTTTTATATGTGCACACACAACAAGATTACCAGGTTGGGTGGGGATTCCTCTTTAATAAATAATTGGTTTATTACCGCGGGTCGGTAGTAAATAATCCGCGGATGTTAATCATATTTAAAGCTTTTTTTCGTTCGCTCGGTTATCACCTTCATCCTGAAAATCCTTGGGGATTATATTTAATCGGGCTTTACACCAAAATAGAACTTTGTAAAAGCCAAGTGGGCTCGGAATTAGGTTCTGTGAAGAATCACAAACTACGGAGGAACCGACTAACTTTTCTTCACCCGCCTAAGCTGGCCAAAATATGGGCGAAGTGACCCAAACCACTAAAACCATAACACACACCAGGGAACACGAAGAAAGCCGTTAGTGCCACGCGTCCAAGCAGAATGACACAGAGGTGGGGTTTCCACGGTGTTGTGACGTCCTCTGTCATTCTGTTCAAAGGAGAATGAAAGTCGACTAATAAACAAAACGTTATTAGAGTCTTGGCTCACAGGGAGGGGCTACCAGAAACAGAGGAGCTGGGAAAAATAGGAGGAGCAGTGCTTATTGATTAATTATCTTTAGGGAGACCATGGGCATTTTATAACCATAAGTGACTGACACATTCAAATCCCCGCCCCCGTGGTACTTATTTGGCCCCTCCCCTACCAGACTTTAAAGCTCAGTTCGTCAACTCCTGGCCTTCATAATCATACAGCGCCCTCACTCGGACCTCCATGGGTTGCGGGGTATCTTCATCAAACGGGTTGCTTTCTCCATTGGCTTCGTTTGCCGTGAAGGGGTTGGTGGATTCATCATCGGACCATTCAGTGGGGTGGTAACTTTTCTCGTAGCTGCCACGCTAGAAAACAAAGAGATGGGACGTGAGAAACGAGACATGGGGGCTAGAGGGGGTGGAAATATCAAACAGCAAAGTGTGAGGATCGAACGTTTACTGAAAGACGAGACTAGTAAAGAAAATATCCACCCTGTATCTGTGTATATATGAATGGAAATCAGAACCGTCTCCATTCTACAAGCACAGTGAGGCTTCTGTTTATAATGGAAAGTCCACCCCACAAATATGTAAATAGGTTAACCCTTCCCACCTGCAACCGGCAATGCCCAATGTCCTAATCACTTCCTTCTTTTCTATTTAGTAGCTATAAGTCATGGTGGATGTGACAGACAACAAATCACAGCCAATGACTGTGTTACTTCCCTAACTGACTCCTCTGAGCATGCTCAAGCTTGTAAAAGAGCTTGGAGAGAAAGCAAGAAGAAACCTTTAAAGAGGCAGAGGGAGGGGAAGAAAACATTTCTAATTGCATATTGGAAATATCTCCATGATATATAGCCAATATGCAATTAGAATTTTTGTGCACTAGAATTCTATTTTTGTGGTATATATTTTGGCCTCTATTGCACTTAATAAGGATGTACAACAGCCCAATTTATATACATATATGGGAAGAAAAACATTTCACTGCAGGTTTTAGTTTTTTATAATCCCACAAGTAAATTCTTAATAATTAATAATAAACAGAACTGAGAGTACCAATAAAGCTTTGTCAGGAAGGAGGATGAGGAAATCTCTCCGGTTTGCACCGTTGAATTTATATTACTTGCGGTAAATACAATATTTACGGACGTCTCTGGGGAATCACCTAGTTTTCATCTACACAAACAGCAGCCCCCGCACATTACAGGGAGATTCAATCAAATTTATATCATTTAAAATGGTGCTAATTTTGCCCCACCAATCAGATCTTATTTAACATTTGAAAGCTAACATCTGATTGGTTGGGGCAAATATTAGCACCATTTTTTACGATAACTTGTATTGAATAACCCTGTATATCTCTTAATGGACCAATAAACTCCTTCTAAAAGGGAATTAGCACACAGACCATGCCGACCGTGCCGCCCTGGATAATTTGGTGTAAAAAAAAGCATCATTAACACAGGCAAACATGAAAGGAAAGCAGGGTTAGCACTGGGACTCTAGAAAGAAATAAAAAATAATTAATATTAAGCTGATTAATTAGTGAGATACATCAGAGAAGATCACGCCCCAAACAATCCTGCGCTCAGAGACAGAGACTCCGCAACAAACATAGAGAAGCAGAGAACAGGGATTGTGGGTAAGAGGAAGGTCACCAACTTCTTGGTTTTTAAGTCGTCTTTCATTGATACTGGATATTTCATCTTCTTCTTCAAAGGGATGATACTGGACTGTATGACTGCACGCTAAGGTGGCTATGGGAGAGAGAGAAGTGGGCAACATCAATTGGGGAGGGCGGATGTGGGAACAGATAAAACGTTACCCTATTACAGAACAATGCACGTGTTGTAAAGGGCAACTGTGGGTACTTGAACAAGTTACGGTTAAATAAAAGCCAGCGGTTCTTCTTTAAAATGCGGCCCTGGGTCACATCTGTTACAGCCTGTGAGAATTTATTTTTGTACAAAATATTTACAATTGCGGCATCCAGTTGTTTGAGTGACATCCCAATGGCGTTCTGCTACTAAGTTTTATCGTAGTAAGAGTACCTAGCTTTAATGCTGGAAAGATAGGAAATCACTGCATAGACATCGGATTAAATGATGTCATCAGTGCCAGCTCCCCAGACAAAAAGCAAGTACTATTTTATCTCTTAAAGGTTTACACAGCCAGAGGAATGCAAACACAAACTTTGCAGAATAGAAAATAACTATAAAAAGAAGATTGACAGTTGAGGGGCCGTGGCTATAAAACCAGACAGAGGCTAATACATGGTTACTAACTGGTCACATAGCTACAAGCTGCTAAAACCAGGAAGTGTTCAGGGATTTATATTACTGACTATTTCCAGCAATATAACTTCTTATAGATTTCACCCAGGGATATGAGCTAGGGGCCCATTTTAAAGGTAAAAACTGAAGGCATTTTTTACCCTATCTTGTTTGGAGACACAGTTCCCCTTTAAATCTACTGGGTTGACAAGGAATAATTTCTTTGTAGGTGGCATCACATATTTCTTGAAACCATTGTAAACTGTTAAGTGTTCCTAATACAAACCAGAAATTGCATTGGCATTAAAGATGATTTTCGGTCTTTTCAGGGTCTCAACACATTGCCTTTTCGAGCTCGTGTTGTTTTTTCGGACAGTGTGCGCTTGGTCACAGTTCAGGGAGCCAATACTTTCTCCGTAATTGGACATTTCTCAGACACAAAACATGGGCCATTATCAGCAAAGTGCCACAGTGAATGGTGTGAAATAGTAATAAAAAAGTGTGTGTAAATTATTATCCTCTAAACATTCACACTAGGTTAGTTCGATACACAGTTTCTTGGTAATGATTAGTATATGAATTGGTTTATTGTTCAGAAATGTGCAGTACAACATGGCAGCACCACCTTTGGAGGCTCGGGGCACAGGGGGTGCAATGTGGACAAGAATAACACTTGGAAATGTATTTACAACCACAGTCTGTAAATCTACAAAAGAAACATTACAATATTAAGTTAACCATGGGCCAGGTGTTTTACCCAAGTGATAATGTACCTGCTGTGTTTGTTGGAGCGAGGACTGATCACCGGCCTGGCTGATTCCGGTTTAAGGTCACACCATCTGTTGGTTTCTTTTTTCTTCTTCTACTAAGAGTGCGGTTCAGATCGGCAGACCATTCCTGGGAGGGGGGGGAAGAGTACAGAGACAGGTGAGGAGAGATCACGTATAGCAGGGGGGGCTCTAGGTACTGGGAAACTACAAATATAAAGGATCATGCCAAGGTCTTTGCCGACAACCCAGTGACATGCAAGCGTTCGTAAGGGTCATTCAATGGAGGGTCCTGAGAACTCAATTAAGACTTACTTCATCCTTGTGTATTTGACAGCATGGGGAAAGAAAAAGTTAAATGTTATTATTAAAACGACAAGAAATTAAGAATCTTTCAGTCCTGCCTCATGCCAAATAAAGCGCTAAGATACAGGGTAACTAATAAACAGCTGCTTACTATATTCCAGGGTCCAGTGGGTATATTAAACGCCACCTTAATGGGTCATCTGATAGGTCACAGTTTAGTAAATAAACATATCGGATGAATGCTACAAGCTGAGTGACATCTCTCCCCTGGACATGATTTCTGTTTATATCAGATATAATTACAAAGGTCTCAAAACTGCTGTAATCAATTATTAAAGGGCATGTCCACCTCTTACAAAAATTTTGTATCGTACATTGTGTACGAACGGCCGTTCTGGGCGATAATCGGCCCATGTATGGGCCCTTTACATGCCCATACATGGACCGATTATCGGCGAAATGGATGTCCGTACACATTGTGCATCATCGCGGGTCGGGCGACCGCATACTTTTGATGAATGGTCAAAATTGTTTTTTAAATTTAGTTACCCTTTAAGTATGGCTGCACAGTAATGGAGGGGTTGGTCAGTAGGTGTGTGTATCTGTGTCAGGTTGGGGGTTAAAAAAAACTAACTTTTTGGATGATTGGTTCAAAATAGTTTTTGGACTTTAGTTACCCTGGTTGCAACAGTAAAGGAGGGATAGGTCAGTAGGTGTGTGTACCCTGGTCTGGTGGGGGGTATTTTTTGTTGTGTTTTCAACCATAAAACTACCTTTTATTGAGGATATATAACAAATTAGTTGGTTTTTTAAAACTATTTTACCTTTTAAGTATGGTTGCCACAGGAATGGAAGGGTCTTAGGTCAGTAGGTGTGTGTATCTGTGTGAGGTGGGGGGTTTGTGTTTTTCATGTATGACCATATAACTGACTTTAATGATGATTGATCAAAATTGGTTTTTTGACTATAGTTACCCTTAAATATGGCTTCCATGGGAATGGAAGGTAGATCAGTAGGTGGGTGTACCTTGGTCTTGTGTTGGGGGGTTGGGATATCAGCGTTTGGTATGACCATGAAAACAAACTGTTTTGATTATCATGACCCTTAAACCTGGAAATATCCCCATTTGAGGAATGTAACCATATAGTCTATGGGGAAAAAATGTCCCGAAATTCCACCAAAACACCATAAAGCTTCCACGGATTCCTTAGCTAGGTAATAGCACACTTCTCCTATATGCCCCCCACGTCTGTACCAAATTCATGTCTCAAGAAAAACTGTGGGAGGAGATACAGTGCAAATAAGCAGAGAATAAATAAAACGAAAGAGGAAGAAATAGAAAGAACAGGAATTTCGCCTCTTCAAGCTAAATTAATGTGACTCCTTCTAATGGTCTAATGATTTACCTCGAACTGTGCCAATTCATAGACATCCCCGGGCCATGGTTATTCTTGAACCACTTCAAGTCTTCAAGCGCATCTGCGATTTGATGGCATATTCCAGTTCCCGGTAGACATTGCCATAGCTGTTAAAGAATGAGATAAGTCACATGTGTGAACAATTAAAACTAATGGCTTTTAAAAACCTGCCCAGGTTACCTGTTTACGTTCGACAGATCTAGATGCTTCTCCACTTCCAGCAAACCTCCCAAATGAAAAAACGCAACCGCTATCCTCAAACTGCTGGCACTTGCTCGAACACCTGTTCCATGTTCTCCATGTACTGGGGGGTGGTGCCGTCCAGATCTTTCAAGGATTTCTCATATTTACTCTTGGTCTGTTGGAAGGAAGAGCTAGATGTAAAAAAATGCTAAATTAATGTGCCAGGACTAGGAACGATGTGCGGAGTGAAGGACAACTAGCCATTGAGATACAGGGGAGGAACGATGTGCGGAGTGATGAGACAAACTAGCATTGAGATACAAGGGAGGAACGATGTGCGGAGTGATGGACAACTAGCCATGAGATACAAGGGGAGGAACGATGGGCGGAGTGATGGACAACAGCCATTGAGATACAAGGGGAGGAACGATGTGCGGAGATGATGGACAACTAGCCATTGAAATACAAGGGGAGGAACGATGTGCGGAGTTGATGGACAACAGCCATTGAGATACAAGGGGAGGAAATGTGTCGTGAGTGATAGACAACTATACATTGAGATACAAGGGGAGGAACGATGTGCGGAGTGATGGACAAATAGCCATTGAGATACAAGGATAGGAACGATGTGCGGGTGAGGACAACTAGCCATTGAGATACAAGGGAGGAACGATGTGCGGAGTGATGGACAACTAGCCATTGAGATACAAGGGGGAGGAACGATGTGCGGAGTGATGGACAACTAGCCATTGAGATACAAGGGGAGGAACAATGTGCGGAGTGATGGACAACTAGCCATTGAGATACAAGGGGAGGAACGATGTGCGGAGTGAAGGACAACTAGCCATTGAGATACAAGGGAGGAACAAATGTGCGGAGTGATGGACAACTAGCCATTGAGATACAAGGGGAGGAACGATGTGCGGAGTGAAGGACAACTAGCCATTGAGATACAAGGGGAGGAGGAACGATGTGCGGAGTAGATGGACAACTAGCCATGGAGATACAAGGGGAGGAACGATGTGCGGAGTGAAGGACAACTAGCCATTGAGATACAAGGGGAGGAATGATGTGCGGAGTGATGGACAAATAGCCATTGAGATACAAGGGGAGGAACGATGTGCGGAGTGAGGACAAAATAGCCATTGAGATACAAGGGGAGGAACGATGTGCGGAGTGAAGGACAACTAGCCATGAGATAAAAGGGGAGGAACGATGTGCGGAGTGATGGACAACTAGCCATTGAATACGGGGAGGAACATGTGCGGAGTGATGGACAACTAGCCATTGAGATACAAGGGGAGGAACGAGCTGTGCGGAGTGAAGGACAACTAGCCATTGAGATACAAGGGGAGGAACGATGTGCGGAGTGATGGACAACTGCCATTGAGATACAAGGGGGAGGAACGATGTGCGGAGTGAAGGACAACTAGCCATTGAGATACAAGGGGAGGAATGATGTGCGGAGTGATGGACAACTAGCCATTGAGATACAAGGGGAGGAGGAACGATGTGCGGAGTGAAGGACAACTAGCCATTGAGATACAAGGGGAGGAACGATGTGCGGGAGTGATGGACAACTAGCCATTGAGATACAAGGGGAGGAACGATGTGCGGAGTGAGTGAGGACAACTAGCCATTGAGATACAAGGGGAGGAACGATGTGCGGAGCGGAGTGAAGGACAACTAGCCATGAGATACAAGGGGAGGAACGATGTGCGGAGTGATGGACAACTAGCCATTGAGATACAAGGGGAGGAACGATGTGCGGAGTGAGTGAGGACAATAGCATGAGATACAAGGGAGGAACGTGTGCGGAGTGATGGACAACTAGCCATTGAGATAACAAGGGAGAACGATGTGCGGAGTGATGGACAACTAGCCATGAGATACAAGGGGAGGAACGATGTGCGGGAGTGAAGGACAACTAGCCATTGAGATACAAGGGAGGAATGATGTGCGGATGAAGTGATGGACAACTAGCCATTGAGATACAAGGGGAGAACGATGTGCGGAGGTGAGGACAACAGCCATTGAGATACAAGGGGAGGAACGATGTGCGGAGTGATGGACAACTAGCAATGAGATACAAGGGGAGGAACGAGTGCGGAGTGATGGACACTAGCCATTGAGTACAAGGGGAGGAACGATGTGCGATGTGAAGGACAACTAGCCATTGAGATACAAGGGGAGGAACGATGTGCGGAGTGATGGACAACTAGCCATTGAGATACAAGGGGAGGAACGATGTGCGGAGTGATGGACAACTAGCCATTGAGATACAAGGGGAGGAACGAGTGCGGAGTGATGGACAACTAGCCATTGAGATACAAGGGGAGGAACGATGTGCGGAGTGATGGACAACTAGCCATTGAGATACAAGGGGAGGGAACGATGTGCGGAGTGATGGACAATAGCCATTGAGATACAAGGGGAGGAACGATGTGCGGAGTGATGGACAACTAGCCATTGAGAACAAGGGGAGGAACGATGTGCGGAGTAAGGACAATAGCCATTGAGATACAAGGGGAGGAACGATGTGCGGAGTGATGGAAACTAGCCATTGAGATACAAGGGGAGGAACGATGTGCGGAGTGATGGACAACTAGCCATTGAGATACAAGGGGGGAGGAACGATGTGCGGAGTGATGGACAACTAGCCATTGAGATACAAGGGGAGGAACGATGTGCGGAGTGATGGACAACTAGCCATTGAGATACAAGGGGGAGACGAGTGGACGGTGTGAGTGATGGACAAATAGCCATGAGATACAAGGGGAGGAACGATGTGCGGAGTGAAGGACAACTAGCCATTGAGATACAAGGGGAGGAACGATGTGCGGAGTGATGGACAACTAGCCATTGAGATACAAGGGGAGGAACGATGTGCGGAGTTGATGGACAACTAGCCATTGAGATACAAGGGGAGGAACGATGTGCGGAGTGATGGACAACTAGCCATTGAGATACAAGGGGAGGAACGATGTGCGGAGTTGATGGACAACTAGCCATTGAAATACAAGGGGAGGAACGATGTGTGCGGAGTGATGGACAACTAGCCATTGAGATACAAAGGGGAGGAACGATGTGCGGAGTGATGGACAACTAGCCATTGAGATACAAGGGGAGGAACGATGTGCGGAGTTGATGGACAACTAGCCATTGAAATACAAGGGGAGGAACGATGTGCGGAGTTGATGGACAACTAGCCATTGAGATACAAGGGGAGGAACGATGTGCGGAGTGATGGACAAACTAGCCATTGAGATACAAGGGGAGGAACGATGTGCGGAGTGATGGACAACTAGCCATTGAGATACAAGGGGAGGAACGATGTGCGGAGTTGATGGACAACTAGCCATTGAAATACAAGGGAAGGAACGATGTGCGGAGTGATGGACAACTAGCCATTGAGATACAAGGGGAGGAACGATGTGCGGAGTGATGGACAACTAGCCATTGAGAATACAAGGATAGGAACGATGTGCGGAGTGATGGACAACTAGCCATTGAGATACAAGGGGAGGAACGATGTGCGGAGGTGAAGGACAACTGCCATTGAGATAGTAAAGGGGAGGAACGAGTGTGCGGAGTGATGGACAATAGCCATTGATATACAAGGGAAGGAACGATGTGCGGAGTGATGGACAACTAGCCATTGAGATACAAGGGGAGGAACGATGTGCGGAGTGATGGACAACTAGCCATTGAGATACAAGGGGAGGAACAATGTGCGGAGTGATGGACAACTAGCCATTGAGATACAAGGGGAGGAGGAACGATGTGCGGAGTGATGGACAACTAGCCATTGAGATACAAGGATAGGAACGATGTGCGGAGTGATGGACAACTAGCCATTGAGATACAAGGGGAGGAACGAGAGTGCGGAGTGATGGACAACTAGCCATTGAGATACAAGGGGAGGAAACAATGTGGCGGAGTGATGGGAAAACTAGCCATTGAGATATAAAAGGGGAGGAACAATGTGCGGAGTGATGGACAACTAGCCCTTGAGATACAAGGGGAGGAACGATGTGCGGAGTGATGGACAACTAGCCATTGAGATACAAGGGGAGGAACAATGTGCGGAGTGATGGACAACTAGCCATTGAGATACAAGGGAAGGAACGATGTGCGGAGTGATGGACAACTAGCCATTGAGATACAAGGGAAGAGGATATTTGCAGTGATCTGGAATTCCCCGACAGCTTTGGCTATTTTTTCCTATACATACACCCTATGTCTACCTTTTGCGCATCTTGCTTGCTCTTTTCCACCTTGTCCTGAAGCTTTTTTAACTGTTCTGGGTTCATGGCAGGATCCGCTTTGCCATTGGTTTCCCGGGAAGTGGCAAGCTTTTCCTCTTTGCATGCAGCGTGGTAAGTCTTCTTGGCAGCTTCGACCTACCCAGAAATGAGATTAAAAAAACTATTTTACTTCAACAGTTTATTAATGATAACAGCCAGACGCAGGTCTGGGAGTCCAACATTACATTATCTCTGATACTATTCTGGGGTACTGGAGGGTTATGGGAATTCTAAATAGGCTTTGAATTTGAGAACCAATGTCTGACTGGCTCTCGCTAAGCAGCCAATTATAATGACGCTCAGTTGAACGTCATCGGAGGTTCATCCTGGTGGATCAACGAGCAATGCATGCTGTCTCAACGCATGTCAGCCATGCACATTGCATAGGAATCTAACAGGGAGATGTAATAATAGTTATCATTAAAAATGGTGTTAGGTTTGCCCCAACCAATCAGATGTTAGCTTTCAAATGTGAATAACACCTGATTGGTTGGGGCAAAATTAGCCATTATTAACAATATGAACTTATTACATCTTCCTGTATAGCTGTTTGTGACATGCAAATAGAAGGAGCCAATAATATCCAGTGTTTAAACCAGTGTTGTGTGTGGGGACGCAGCAAAAAAAAAAAAAAATCTTTAAAGGGCAACTGCGGTCTCCAACCAAGTCAGGATTAAATGAAAGCCTGCAGTATTTCCTTATAATGAGCCGACAATCACAGCTCTGGCTGCAGCCTGTGAGAAATGATATTGGGGTGAATGTTCCTGCTTCCAGTAGTTGAGTGACATCACCTGACCTCTGCCCGCCCCTCCGCCCCGGGGAGAAGCATGCTCAGTAAAGACTTAATGCTGGGGAAATCAGGAAGTGCCTAGGGGAAAAATTGACAGTAGAGAAGAGGAGCCTATAATGCAGGCAGAGGCTGATCACATGATTACAAAGCTGGTCACATGGCTAAAAACAGGAAGTGTTGAAGCAGGAAGTAATATTGTTGAACCTTTCCAGCAATAACTTCTCACAAACTTTATCTAGAGATGTGATTTACGTTTTATTTTAAGGTATGGGAAGGCTTTTTATATAATTCTTACTAATTTGCCAAGAATTGGAGACCACAGTTACCCTTTAAGTAAGATGGGACACTAACTTTAAAAATCCTTTCTAGGATCTTCATATTTTAGCACATTTATCACTTTAGAAGATTATATTGTGCCGATGGATTGAATCTGATGTGTCAGTGTTTTGATAAAGTTCCTAGAATGAGGTTCTAAGTTCCTCAATAATGGTCTAGATTCCTCAATAATGTTCTATTCCAGCTGAGTTCTAGGTTCCTCAATGATGTTCTATTCAGCTGAGTTTTAGGGTCCCAATAATGTTTATTCCAGCTGGGTTCTATGTTCCTCAATGTTCTATTTCAGCTGTGTTCTAGGTTCTTCAATAATGTTCTAGATTCTCAATAATGTTCTATTCAGCTTAGTTCTAGGTTCCTCAATATGTTCTATTCCAGCTGAGTTCTAGGTTCTCAATAATGTTCTATTCCAGCTGAGTTCTAGGTTCCTCAATAATGTTCTATTCCAGCTGTGTTCTAGGTTCCTCAATAATGTTCTAGATTCCTCAATAATGCTCTATTCCAGCTGTGTTCTAGGTTCCTCAATAATGGTCTATTTCCAGCTGATGTCTAGGTTCCTCAATAATGGTCTATTCCAGCTGTGTTCTAGGTTCCTCAAAAATGTTCTAGATTCCTCAATAATGTTCTATTCCAGCTGTGTTCTAGGTTCCTCAATAATGTTCTATTCCAGCTGTGTTCTAGGTTCCTCAATAATGTTCTATTCCAGCTGTGTTCTAGGTTTCTCAATAATGTTCTATTCCAGCTGAGTTCTAGGTTCCTCAATAATGTTCTATTCCAGCTGTGTTCTAGGTTCCTCAATACGTTCTATTCCAGCTGTGTTCTAGGTTCCTCAATAATGTTCTATTCCAGCTGAGTTCTAGATTCCTCAATAATGTTCTATTCCAGCTTAGTTCTAGATTCCTCAATAATGTTCTATTCCAGCTGTGTTCTAGGGTCCTCAATGTTCTAGATTCCTCAATAATGTTCTGTTCCAGCTGTGCTCTAGGTTTCTCAATAATGGTCTATTCCAGCGGTGTTCTAGGTTCCTCAATAATGGTCTATTCCAGCTGTGTTCTAGGTTCCTCAATAATGGTTCTAGTTCCAGCTGTGTTCTAGGTTTCTCAATAATGGTCTATTCCAGCTGTGTTCTAGGTTTCTCAATAATGGTCTATTCCAGCTGTGTTCTAGGTTCCTCAATAATGTTCTATTCCAGCTGTGTTCTAGGTTCCTCAATAATGTTCTATTCCAGCTGAGTTCTAGGTTCCTCAATAATGTTCTATTCCAGCTGTGTTCTAGGTTCCTCAATAATGTTCTATTCCAGCTGTGTTCTAGGTTCCTCAATAATGTTCTATTCCAGCTGAGTTCTAGGTTCCTCAATAATGTTCTATTCCAGCTGTGTTTAGGTTCCTCAATAATGTTCTATTCCAGCTGTGTTCTAGGTTCCTCAATAATGGTCTATTCCAGCTGTGTTCTAGGTTCCTCAAAAATGTTCTATTCCAGCTGAGTTCTAGGTTCCTCTAAACCTTTAAGGAACATAAAAATGTTATGTTAAAATTACCTCTTTTAGCTTTTTGGCCCATGGTTTCTGTGCTTTCCTGAACCCATCATCTGCTTCTTTCGTTTCTTTAAACCCTCCCATCATTTGTTTGTGGAATGCTTCTTTCTGCCAGTTCTTGATTTTTTCGAAATCTTCGTTCATTAAAGCATTTTTCACTTCCTGATGCAGGTCGCTGACTTTTTCTGCCTCGGTCATCAAGGCGTTCCACGCTCTCTCCACCGTTCCGTACTGAGGTCCTAACAGAGAAAATGATTTTTATTAGCAGTTCAGTAAGAGAGAGGTCAGCAATACCCAGAAATACAGTAACACGGAGCGATTCTGGAAATGCATTAGATGGAACATGACGATGTGATGGATTATTCAGGAAACCAGACCCACAATGGCGCGTTCTATTTTAACTTCCACCTTGGGGGATGCAGAGAAGGTTGTAAGTAAAAATAAACACACACTCATATTCTAAAGAGAGATGTGATAGCCCTGTGCACAATCAGTCGCATTGTTGGGAAAGACAAAAGGAATGGAGGCTCTGCTGTGACGGGGGAGAGAGATATTGGCGTGTGAATGGCCCCTAGAAGGAGCACAATTCTTGGTAAGTAATTAAGATGTTTTTAGCCTCTGCAGGGAACAGTCGGATCCAGACAACCAATGAAACGGTTACTCTGGCTTGGAGATAACCAGACCATGGCTCATTCTTACCTTTCTCCACGAGCTGCTTCCACTTCTTTGCCCATTCTGTTAGCTGCTGAGCGTACGCCTTCTCGATCCTCGCTCGCTCGTGAATACAGCTCATCAGATCATTGCACAGCCGGTGACCGTCATCTATCCTCTTCACTGTGCGCTTGTAGTTCCCAACCTGGGGGACAGGATATCAAAGAATAAAGGAGAAGTAAAGCAAAATCACCCCTCCTTCACAAAGACCAATAAACTGTAAATGACCACAGGTAAATGGCATTAAAGTAAATGTAACCCTCCAAAAAACTGTGTGTGTATGTGTGCTGTCTGGCCACACCTCCTGACTTTCGTCACATGGTCCCCTGTCTAATATGGAGTATTGGTTAGAGATTACTAGTAGGCGTGACCTTTTGTAACAAGTTCCTGCAGTAGCTTAAAATTGCGCATGTGCACAGAACACAATATTCAGTGGCCACACTGTGTGACACTGGAATGCTGGGTAATAATGCACAAACCCCATATTAATAATGTAGATTATGAGTCACAATCCCATGGCTAAAGTTGCCACATCCGTAACAAGGTGTGGCCAATGGAACAAACCGTTAATGACTTTCCAGAAATCGATTGTGGAGAATCTCCCTATATATCACATAATGCAAAGGATTTTATTATCATTTCAGCAGATATCTGATCAGGAATCCATAGCGGTATACTGTGTATTGGACGCACTGCAGCCTCCACCCTGCAATTGGTCTAACTTACCCTTTCAGGTTTTTGATTAATAAACTCCTACAATCAACCGAGACTCTAGCCATCAGGCAAGTTGGAAGGAAATTAATTTTTGGAAGATTTGAAAAGTAATCGAATCTGCCAGAATAAAAACAATTTGATCGGAGTTTGGCCAAATTAACTCTCAAGTGTCTCAGTTTTGCACCCATGCATTGGTGTCAATCTCAGTGGCACCTTCCTTCCTTCACCAATGCATTTGTGGCTTTAAGAAAGAAAAAAAAACTTGTGATGAAGAAGCAGCACAGATTTCTGTAGCTTGGAATGATTGGGTGAGGTAGAGTAAACATAACCACTACCCTTTAATTACATTAATGCAAAAAAACAAATAAATAAACCACGCAATGTGACGGAAAATAACACAAGATTGGGCAGGAAAATTCTATTACGGAAAAGTGAAAAACATATAATTAAACTTCCGTGACTAATTTCTCTAGACAAAATCCGGTGTGATGCAACGAGAGGCTCAACCAATCAGATGTAATTGAAATGCAGTAACCAGTAAAAAGCTACATTCTGATTGGTTGCATCATGCCCAAGACTCTTGAAACAAAGAGGAAACAAATGGAGCGTTCACACCACCTGGACACAATGTTACAGGACAGAATGCACATTTACAAACACTCTGTCCTGCAAATTAATTTGCCCCTTTATGTCGATCCCGCTCAGTACACAGCAATAATAACCCACAGTGCAAAACGTCTCATAACATCTGGAGAGAATGAAAGATAAACAGAAAAAGCAGGTTCCACCAGTCTGCAGTAAGTCACCTTCCCATAAAGGAATCATTATCAATTTAACTGCGACACACACACAGCGTAATCCAGGGCACTGTGCAATCCTAACGCTAGGTGGAAATAAAATATCTTTATAAACAATTCTTGTCCTTTAATGTTACCAGTCCAGTGCTGGAAAATATCTTGCAGTAAAACAAATAAAGGAAACAGTGTTTGGCATCTCTGCCTGAAAATCCACATTAATCCATGTGTAGGTAATTGGACGCTCCCAAACAGCAAACACAGACATCAGCAGACTACCCTAGTCAAAAAGGCCGCCCGTGGGTTTCAGTTAATGATCTGTGGGGCCTCCTGTAGATCTATCCAGCCAAATCTTGTTTGGGATTTTTCAAACTGAAAGTAATAGGGGGCAGCTCTCTCCTAACTTATTTATAGAACTTGCCTCCTTTATATTACCCGATTGTGTTCTTTACATCAGCGGGGCACTTCTTAAGGAGGAACGGACAAATTGTCTCTGGTTTTACAGCATAAGACAATTGGTCTGATCTCCAAGATGGTTCCTTTAACGCTGGACTTTTCCCCCAATATTCAGACATTCCCCAACGTGGTGCAATCATTAAAGTGCAAAAATGATAGAGCCAGACAGGGGGATTGTGGGAAGGCCAGGCAGGGGGATTGTGGGAAGGCCAGGCAGGGGGATTGTGGGAAGGCCAGGCAGGGGGATTGTGGGAAAGCCAGGAGGAAGGGGGATTGTGGGAAGGCCAGGCAGGGGGATTGTGGGAAGGCCAGGCAGGGGGATTGTGGGAAGGCCAGGCAGGGGGATTGTGGGAAGGCCAGGCAGGGGGATTGTGGGAAGGCCAGGCAGGGGGATGTGGGAAGGCCAGGCAGGGGGATTGTGGGAAGGCCAGACAGGGGGATTGTGGGAAGGTAAATTTACAGTTAGTGACCTATTTAAAGGGGATTTCTATTGAAGTTTTACGGTTATATAGCTTTTAAAACCTAAATTGCCTCCTGCCTAATTGGCTCCTAATCACAAAAATAACTTGCCCAGCCCTGTTCTATGCCTGAACCATTTATCGTCCCTTCTCACTGAGCCGAGTAAAATATCCAAAGCCATGAAATCAGTTTAAAATGATTAAAATAAATAAGCTGGTTATAATAGGTGAATCCTAATCCCTGCTCTGTAGTTTGTAATAGAGATTTTAACCTTCACCCCCTGTGAAACCCCCTTGTCAGGTGACAAGGAATCTTCTTCTTGCCTCTATAACATTGTTCAAGCCTTTCCTGTCCTCTGGAACTAAACTCCAGCTGAGTGTTAACAAGCAGACCCCACTTGTCACAGGTAAAGCAGACCCGACCTTGTCACAGTGTTAACAAGCAGACCCCGACCTGCACAGTGTTAACAAGCAGACCCCGACTTGTCAGTGTTAACAAGACCCGACCTTGTCACAGTTTAACAAGCAGACCCGACCTTGTCACAGTGTAACAAGCAGACCGACCTGTCAAGTGTTAACAAGCAGACCCCGACCTTGTCACAGTGTTAACAAGCAGACCCCGACCTTGTCACAGTGTTAACAAGCAGACCCCGACCATGTCACAGTGTTAACAAGCAAGAACCAGCCTGTCAGTTGTTAACAAGCAGCACCCGCCCTGTCAGTGTTAACAAGCAGGCCCGACCTTGTCAGTGTTAACAGCAGACCCCGACTTGTCAAAGTTTTAACAAGCAGACCCCGACTTGTCACAGTGTTAACAAGCAGACCCCGACTGTCACAGTGTTAACAAGCAGACCCCGACCGTGTCAGTGTTAACAAGCAGACCCCGACTTGTACAGTGTAACAAGCAGACCCCGACCTTGTCAAGTGTTAACAAGCAGACCCCGACCTTGTCACAGTGTTAACAAGCAGACCCCGACCTTGTCCACAGTGTTAACAAGCGACCCGACTGTCACAGTGTTAACAAGCAGACCCCGACCTTGTTACAGTGTTAATAAGCAGACCCCGACCTTGTCACAGTGTTAACAAGCACGACCCCGACCTTGTCACAGTGTTAACAAGCACCCCGACTTGTCACAGTGTTAACAAGCAGACCCCGACCTTGTCACAGTGTTAACAAGCAGACCCCGACCGTGTCACAGTGTTAACAAGCAGACCCCGACCGTGTCACAGTGTTAACAAGCAGACCCCGACCTCTCAGTGTTACAAGCAGACCCCAACCTTGTCACAGTGTTAACAAGCAGAACCCGACCTTGTCACAGTGTTAACAAGCAGACCCCGACCTTGTCACAGTGTTAACAAGCAGACCCCGACCTTGTCACAGTGTTAACAAGCAGACCCCCGACCGTGTCAAGTGTTAACAAGCAGACCCCGACCTTCTCAGTGTTAACAAGCAGCACCCGACCTTGTCACAGTGTTAACAAAGCAGACCCCAAACTTGTCACAGTTAACAAGCAGACCCCGACCTTGTCACAGTGTTAACAAGCATACCCCAACCGTTATTACTATGCCCTAGTTTCATGCTTCTTCGGGTCCTTTTATATCTCGTAGATACCGCACAGTAAAAATATAAACAAACACATTCTGCTCGGCCTGACAGCAAAAGGCAGATTGAGAGGCCTGAGATAAAAACACAGGCGATTCACAACAGGGGGGCTGGCTCGTTTTGGCCGCAAAATTTTTCCTCTGTTGCGGTTGGCCCCCTTACTAAAGTATAGTGAGTGGACATGCAGTCCTGAAAGTTTTTCCTATACTGTGATATATACGGTGTAGAGTCTATACTGTGTATATTACGGTGTATAGATACCGTCTATATACTGTGTCTATGCTGTGTATAGGGAGAACTCTCGGGACTCTGTGTACAGAGGATCTTGCAGATCTGTGATGTATGTACCTACCTTAATGTTAACACCACAAAAACTATAGTTTCACTTTTTGCCATTAAATGTTTATCTCGTCTGCTCCCCTGTTTGATCTGTTTAACTGGCCAATCTGCCGTCTTGTATTTAAATTAATCATTAAATGAAAAAAAAAAAACAAGTCAAATATCAACAGCACCAGCGAAAGTTCCTTTTAGATATCGAACTTCCCCTTTAAGCAATTGAAACTATTGAATGGAAGCAGTTTTGAGACTGCAGTCTTGTTACCGACACGCGACCAAAAAATCACTGGACTTCCTGCGACAAACTCCTGTAACACAACCAAGAAACATTCAATGCAGTCAGACTACCACAAAATACTGGAATGCTCATTTCATAACCCCAACTGATATTGCTACCCGTTTATTATATGTAACCAGATATTTAATTATAAGCTCTATTCCTTTGGCATATATGCCTCCTCCCTCTGCTCAATGAGCTTTTTATAAGCTTGAGCATGTGTAGTGAGAGGCAGGTGAAATAGCAGTCAATCATTCGTTGTGATGTCACAGCCTTGATTGACAGCATGGAGGGAGGGGCCATGGTACACTGCCAGAATGGGGACAAATAATTATCCTTAAATATCTGGTTGATAATGCAGGTAATAAAGTGCTGAACATATCCATTGGTGGTAGGTAACTGACATGTGACTACTTTTTGTTTAAGGGTGAACATTCCTTAAATACTCCTTTATTTTTATTTTATACAGTTATAAATGTTTCTGGGGAGGCGAAGAGTTGTAGTTTATAAAACACTGACTGAGATATTTGAATACCCGAGTGCCTGATTGACAGGGAGAGGCACCCCCTGGAACTAAGCCTCTGTTCTCGGACCGTTCCGCTACATGACTCACTGCGATTGGACAAGTTTCCTATAAAACTTCCGATGAGCCGACATCGCTTTATTCCTTGTAAAACAATGAGCCTCGGGGGAAGGGAAATGAGAACGACCCAGAATGCAGCGCTCAGCCCTCTGCAGTGATACAATGGACTGACAGCAGCTTACAGCACAGATCTGAACACTGAAAGGAATTGCTGATTAAATCAAATTTCCCTACTTGTCAGAAAAAAGGATGAAGCCGATAAATAGAATCTATCACAAACTTGCCCTTTAAATGACAGCAGGTATCTGGCTTGTACCAACAAACAACCAGAACAGCTACAGTCTAGAAACACGTTACTCATACATGCCCATTGCTGCCCATAATTACAAACAAATTCACATGTTTTATAGAAACAATGTATCAGTTGATTTTTATATTAAGTAACCTGTGTGTTTTAACCCCTGCTTGTATTCAGTCGCTGGTTCAGACATGCTCAGTTTGGATGACCTTGTATATTTGAATTCCTGGTAAAAATCATGACCATATCTTTTTAAGGCCCTAGGATGTTACTAATTGACTGGACATTGATGTGTTAATCTGGTTCTATACATTTAAGGTGGGTAACATTCTGTTAAAGATGACAGACAGAATCTGCAGCAGAAAACACAAAGGAACTATTTCATTTCATATAAGACAATGTGTATTACCTCCCAAAAGCTGTCACTGGAAGCTTCCACCCCCACACAGTCATCATACGCCCCAGACATGTTTCTGCTTCTTACAGTGAAGCGGCCTGGATGGGTTAAACCCTTTTCTCCTTCTAAAAATGAAAATTAGAACTGAAAGGAAATGAATTAAATGTTCAGGAAACTGGTTCGGTATTATCCCCACAATGCTTCACTGTACAGTTCACAAACCAAAGAATAGTATTGTTTAATTTTGCACCTCTTATTGCATTAACCCTTACATCTCACACTATTGTCCTAGGGGCTAGTGGGTAAGAAAATGAAAAAAATAAACAGCTGAGAAGAATTTCACAGACATCTGGGAAGGGTCGAGAGTAAAGCTGCACAAAGTTTCTGTATACTCTTACTTACTGGGCAGAAAATCCTTAAATCAAAGAAACAAAGTAAAATCTTACAATACAGAGTCCCCTGCAGTGTCCGCCCCTCCATCGTTCAGTGATATACTGACACATGATCAGCAGGGGGATTGTGGGAAGGCCAGGCAGGGGGATTGTGGGAAGGCCAGGCAGGGGGATTGTGGGAAGGCCAGACAGGGGGATTGTGGGAAGGTAAATTTACAGTTAGTGACCTATTTAAAGGGGATTTCTATTGAAGTTTTACGGTTATATAGCTTTTAAAAACTAAATTGCCTCCTGCCTAATTGGCTCCTAATCACAAAAATAACTTGCCCAGCCCTGTTCTATGCCTGAACCATTTATCGCTTCTCACTGAGCCGAGTAAAATATCCAAAGCCATGAAATCAGTTTAAAATGATTAAAATAAATAAGCTGGTTATAATAGGTGAATCCTAATCCCTGCTCTGTAGTTTGTAATAGAGATTTTAACCTTCACCCCCTGTGAAACCCCCTTGTCAGGTGACAAGGAATCTTCTTCTTGCCTCTATAACATTGTTCAAGCCTTTCCTGTCCTCTGGAACTAAACTCCAGCTGAGTGTTAACAAGCAGACCCCACTTGTCACAGGTAAAGCAGACCCGACCTTGTCACAGTGTTAACAAGCAGACCCCGACCTGCACAGTGTTAACAGCAGACCCCGACTTGTCAGTGTTAACAAGACCCGACCTTGTCACAGTTTAACAAGCAGACCCGACCTTGTCACAGTGTAACAAGCAGACCGACCTGTCAAGTGTTAACAAGCAGACCCCGACCTTGTCACAGTGTTAACAAGCAGACCCCGACCTTGTCACAGTGTTAACAAGCAGACCCCGACCATGTCACAGTGTTAACAAGCAAGAACCAGCCTGTCAGTTGTTAACAAGCAGCACCCGCCCTGTCAGTGTTAACAAGCAGGCCCGACCTTGTCAGTGTTAACAGCAGACCCCGACTTGTCAAAGTTTTAACAAGCAGACCCCGACTTGTCACAGTGTTAACAAGCAGACCCCGACTTGTCACAGTGTTAACAAGCAGACCCCGACCGTGTCAGTGTTAACAAGCAGACCCCGACTTGTACAGTGTAACAAGCAGACCCCGACCTTGTCAAGTGTTAACAAGCAGACCCCGACCTTGTCACAGTGTTAACAAGCAGACCCCGACCTTGTCCACAGTGTTAACAAGCGACCCGACTGTCACAGTGTTAACAAGCAGACCCCGACCTTGTTACAGTGTTAATAAGCAGACCCCGACCTTGTCACAGTGTTAACAAGCACGACCCCGACCTTGTCACAGTGTTAACAAGCACCCCGACTTGTCACAGTGTTAACAAGCAGACCCCGACCTTGTCACAGTGTTAACAAGCAGACCCCGACCGTGTCACAGTGTTAACAAGCAGACCCCGACCGTGTCACAGTGTTAACAAGCAGACCCCGACCTCTCAGTGTTACAAGCAGACCCCAACCTTGTCACAGTGTTAACAAGCAGAACCCGACCTTGTCACAGTGTTAACAAGCAGACCCCGACCTTGTCACAGTGTTAACAAGCAGACCCCGACCTTGTCACAGTGTTAACAAGCAGACCCCCGACCGTGTCAAGTGTTAACAAGCAGACCCCGACCTTCTCAGTGTTAACAAGCAGCACCCGACCTTGTCACAGTGTTAACAAAGCAGACCCCAAACTTGTCACAGTTAACAAGCAGACCCCGACCTTGTCACAGTGTTAACAAGCATACCCCAACCGTTATTACTATGCCCTAGTTTCATGCTTCTTCGGGTCCTTTTATATCTCGTAGATACCGCACAGTAAAAATATAAACAAACACATTCTGCTCGGCCTGACAGCAAAAGGCAGATTGAGAGGCCTGAGATAAAAACACAGGCGATTCACAACAGGGGGGCTGGCTCGTTTTGGCCGCAAAATTTTTCCTCTGTTGCGGTTGGCCCCCTTACTAAAGTATAGTGAGTGGACATGCAGTCCTGAAAGTTTTTCCTATACTGTGATATATACGGTGTAGAGTCTATACTGTGTATATTACGGTGTATAGATACCGTCTATATACTGTGTCTATGCTGTGTATAGGGAGAACTCTCGGGACTCTGTGTACAGAGGATCTTGCAGATCTGTGATGTATGTACCTACCTTAATGTTAACACCACAAAAACTATAGTTTCACTTTTTGCCATTAAATGTTTATCTCGTCTGCTCCCCTGTTTGATCTGTTTAACTGGCCAATCTGCCGTCTTGTATTTAAATTAATCATTAAATGAAAAAAAAAAAACAAGTCAAATATCAACAGCACCAGCGAAAGTTCCTTTTAGATATCGAACTTCCCCTTTAAGCAATTGAAACTATTGAATGGAAGCAGTTTTGAGACTGCAGTCTTGTTACCGACACGCGACCAAAAAATCACTGGACTTCCTGCGACAAACTCCTGTAACACAACCAAGAAACATTCAATGCAGTCAGACTACCACAAAATACTAGGAATGCTCATTTCATAACCCCAACTGATATTGCTACCCGTTTATTATATGTAACCAGATATTTAATTATAAGCTCTATTCCTTTGGCATATATGCCTCCTCCCTCTGCTCAATGAGCTTTTTATAAGCTTGAGCATGTGTAGTGAGAGGCAGGTGAAATAGCAGTCAATCATTCGTTGTGATGTCACAGCCTTGATTGACAGCATGGAGGGAGGGGCCATGGTACACTGCCAGAATGGGGACAAATAATTATCCTTAAATATCTGGTTGATAATGCAGGTAATAAAGTGCTGAACATATCCATTGGTGGTAGGTAACTGACATGTGACTACTTTTTGTTTAAGGGTGAACATTCCTTTAAATACTCCTTTATTTTTATTTTATACAGTTATAAATGTTTCTGGGGAGGCGAAGAGTTGTAGTTTATAAAACACTGACTGAGATATTTGAATACCCGAGTGCCTGATTGACAGGGAGAGGCACCCCCTGGAACTAAGCCTCTGTTCTCGGACCGTTCCGCTACATGACTCACTGCGATTGGACAAGTTTCCTATAAAACTTCCGATGAGCCGACATCGCTTTATTCCTTGTAAAACAATGAGCCTCGGGGGAAGGGAAATGAGAACGACCCAGAATGCAGCGCTCAGCCCTCTGCAGTGATACAATGGATCTGACAGCAGCTTACAGCACAGATCTGAACACTGAAAGGAATTGCTGATTAAATCAAATTTCCCTACTTGTCAGAAAAAAGGATGAAGCCGATAAATAGAATCTATCACAAACTTGCCCTTTAAATGACAGCAGGTATCTGGCTTGTACCAACAAACAACCAGAACAGCTACAGTCTAGAAACACGTTACTCATACATGCCCATTGCTGCCCATAATTACAAACAAATTCACATGTTTTATAGAAACAATGTATCAGTTGATTTTTATATTAAGTAACCTGTGTGTTTTAACCCCTGCTTGTATTCAGTCGCTGGTTCAGACATGCTCAGTTTGGATGACCTTGTATATTTGAATTCCTGGTAAAAATCATGACCATATCTTTTTAAGGCCCTAGGATGTTACTAATTGACTGGACATTGATGTGTTAATCTGGTTCTATACATTTAAGGTGGGTAACATTCTGTTAAAGATGACAGACAGAATCTGCAGCAGAAAACACAAAGGAACTATTTCATTTCATATAAGACAATGTGTATTACCTCCCAAAAGCTGTCACTGGAAGCTTCCACCCCCACACAGTCATCATACGCCCCAGACATGTTTCTGCTTCTTACAGTGAAGCGGCCTGGATGGGTTAAACCCTTTTCTCCTTCTAAAAATGAAAATTAGAACTGAAAGGAAATGAATTAAATGTTCAGGAAACTGGTTCGGTATTATCCCCACAATGCTTCACTGTACAGTTCACAAACCAAAGAATAGTATTGTTTAATTTTGCACCTCTTATTGCATTAACCCTTACATCTCACACTATGTCCTAGGGGCTAGTGGGTAAGAAAATGAAAAAAATAAACAGCTGAGAAGAATTTCACAGACATCTGGGAAGGGTCGAGAGTAAAGCTGCACAAAGTTTCTGTATACTCTTACTTATGGGCAGAAAATCCTTAAATCAAAGAAACAAAGTAAAATCTTACAATACAGAGTCCCCTGCAGTGTCCGCCCCTCCATCGTTCAGTGATATACTGACACATGATCAGCAGGGGGATTGTGGGAAGGCCAGGCAGGGGGATTGTGGGAAGGCCAGACAGGGGGATTGTGGGAAGGTAAATTTACAGTTAGTGACCTATTTAAAGGGGATTTCTATTGAAGTTTTACGGTTATATAGCTTTTAAAACCTAAATTGCCTCCTGCCTAATTGGCTCCTAATCACAAAAATAACTTGCCCAGCCCTGTTCTATGCCTGAACCATTTATCGTCCCTTCTCACTGAGCCGAGTAAAATATCCAAAGCCATGAAATCAGTTTAAAATGATTAAAATAAATAAGCTGGTTTATAAATAGGTGAATCCTAATCCCTGCTCTGTAGTTTGTAAATAGAGATTTTAACCTTCACCCCCTGTGAAACCCCCTTGTCAGGTGACAAGGAATCTTCTTCTCTGCCTCTATAACATTGTTCAAGCCTTTCCTGTCCTCTGGAACTAAACTCCAGCTGAGTGTTAACAAGCAGACCCCGACCTTGTCACAGTGTTAACAAGCAGACCCGACCTTGTCAGTGTAACAAGCAAGAACCCGACCTTGTCACAGTGTTAACAAGCAGACCCCGACCTTGTCACAGTGTTAACAAGCAGACCCCGACCTTGTCACAGTGTTAACAAGCAGACCCCGACCTGTCAGTGTTAACAAGCAGACCCCGACCTTGTCACAGTATTAACAAGCAGACCCGACCTGTACGTTAACAAGCAGACCCCGACCTTGTCAGTGGGTAACAAGCAGACCCCGACCTGTCAGTGTTAACAAGCAGACCCCGACCTTGTCACAGTGTAACAAGCAGACCCCGACCCTGTCACAGTGTTAAACAAGCAGACCCCGACTGTGCACAGTGTTAACAGCAGACCCCACCTTTGTCACAGTGTTAAACCAAGCAGACCCCGACCTTGTCACAGTGTTAACAAGCAGACCCCGACCTTGTCACAGTGTTAACAAGCAGACCCCGACCTTGTCACAGTGTTAACAAGCAGACCCCGACCTTGTCACAGTGTTAACAAGCAGACCCGACCTGTACCGTTAACAAGCAGACCCCGACCTTGTCAGTTAACAAGCAGACCCCGACCTTGTCACAGTGTTAACAAGCAGACCCCGACCTTGTCACAGTGTAACAAGCAGACCCCGACCCTGTCACAGTGTTAACAAGCAGACCCCGACGTGCACAGTGTTAACAAGCAGACCCCGACCTTGTCACAGTGTTAACAAGCAGACCCCGACCTGCTCAGTGTTAACAAGCAGACCGACCTTGTCACAGTGTTAACAAGCAGACCCGACATTGTCAAGTGTTAACAAGCAGGCCCCGACTTGTCACAGTGTTAACAAGCAGACCCCGACCTTGTCACAGTGTTAACAAGCAGACCCCGACCATGTCACAGTGTTAACAAGCAGACCCAGACCTTGTCAGTGTTAACAAGCAGACCCCGACCTTGTCAGTGTTAACAAGCAGACCCCGACCTTGTCACAGTGTTAACAAGCAGACCCCGACCTTGTCACAGTGTTAACAAGCAGACCCCGACCTTGTCACAGTGTTAACAACAGACCCGCGACCGTTGTCAGTGTTACAAGCAGACCCCGACCTTGTCACAGTGTTAACAAGCAGACCCCGACCTTGTCAGTGTTAACAAGCAGACCCCGACCTTGTCACAGTGTTAACAAGCAGACCCCGACCTTGTCACAGTGTTAACAAGCAGACCCCGACCTTGTCACAGTGTTAACAAGCAGACCCCGACCCGACAGGGGGATTGTGGGAAGGTAAATTTACAGTTAGTGACCTATTTAAAGGGGATTTCTATTGAAGTTTTACGGTTATATAGCTTTTAAAACCTAAATTGCCTCCTGCCTAATTGGCTCCTAATCACAAAATAACTTGCCCAGCCCTGTTCTATGCCTGAACCATTTATCGTCCCTTCTCACTGAGCCGAGTAAAATATCCAAAGCCATGAAATCAGTTAAAATGATTAAATAAATAAGCTGGTTTATAAATAGGTGAATCCTAATCCCGCTCTGTAGTTTGTAAATAGAGATTTTAACCTTCACCCCCTGTGAAACCCCCTTGTCAGGTGACAAGGAATTTCTTTCTTGCCTCTATAAACATTGTTCAAGCCTTTCCTGTCCTCTGGAACACTAACCAGCTGAGTGTTAACAAGCAGACCCCGACCTTGTCACAGTGGAACAAGCAGAACCGACTTGTCACAGTGTTAACAAGCAGACCCGACCTTGTCACAGTGTTAACAAGCAGACCCCGACCTTGTCAGTGTTAACAGCAGACCCCGACCTTGTCACAGTATTAACAAGCAGACCGCGACCTTGTCACAGTGTTAACAAGCAGACCCCGACCTTGTCACAGTGTTAACAAGCAGACCCCGACCTTGTCACAGTGTTAACAAGCAGACCCGACCTTGTCACAGTGTAACAAGCAGACCCCGACCATGTCACAGTGTTAACAAAGCCGACCCAGACCTTGTCAGTGTTAACAAGCAGAACCCGACCTTGTCAGTGTTAACAAGCAGACCCCGACCTGTCACAGTGTTAACAAGCAGACCCCGACCTTGTCAAAGTGTTAACAAGCAGACCCCGACCTTGTCACAGTGTTAACAAGCAGACCCGACACTTGTCACAGTGTTAACAAGCAGCCCCGACCTGTCAGTGTTAACAAGCAGACCCCGACCTGTCACAGTGTTAACAAGCAGACCCCGACCTTGTCAAAGTGTAACAAGCAGACCCCGACCTTGTCACAGTGTTAACAAGCAGACCCCGACCTTGTCACAGTGTTAACAAGCAGACCCCGACCTTGTCACAGTGTTAACAAGCAGACCCGACCTTGTTACAGTGTTAAAAAGCAGACCCCGACCTTGTCACAGTGTTAACAAGCAGACCCCGACCTTGTCACGTGTTAACAAGCAGACCCCGAACTTGTCAACAGTGTTAACAAGCAGACCCCGACTTGTCACAGTGTTAACAAGCAGGACCCCGACCCGTGTCACAGTGTTAACAAGCAGACCCCGACCGTGTCACAGTGTTAACAGTGTACAAGCAGACCCCGACCTTCTCAGTGTTAAACAAGCAGACCCCAACCACTTGTCACAGTGTGAAAAACAAGCAGACCCCGACCTTGTCACAGTGTTAACAAGCAGACCCCGACCGTGTCACAGTGTTAACAAGCAGACCCCGACCTTCTCAGTGTTAACAAGCAGACCCCGACCTTGTCACAGTGTTAACAAGCAGACCCCAAACTTGTCACAGTGTTAACAAGCAGACCCCGACCTTGTCACAGTGTTAACAAGCATACCCCAACCTGTTATACTATGCCCTAGTTTCATGCTTCCTTCTGGGTCCTTTTATTATCCTCGTAGATACCGCACAGTAAAAATATAAAACAAACACATTCTGCTCGGCCTGACAGCAAAAGGCAGATTGAGAGGCCTGAGATAAAAACACAGGCGATTCACAACAGGGGGGCTGGCTCGTTTTGGCCGCAAAATTTTTCCTCTGTTGCGGTTGGCCCCCTTTACTAAAGTATAGTGAGTGGACATGCAGTCCTGAAAGTTTTTCCTATACTGTGTATATATACGGTGTAGAGTCTATACTGTGTATATATACGGTGTATAGATACCGTCTATATACTGTGTCTATGCTGTGTATAGGGAGAACTCTCGGGACTCTGTGTACAGAGGATCTTGCAGATCTGTGATGTATGTACCTACCTTTAATGTTAACACCACAAACCTATAGTTTTCACTTTTTGCCATTAAATCGTTTATCTCGTCTGCTCCCCTTCGTTTGATCTGTTTAACTGGCCAATCTGCCGTCTTGTATTTAAATTAATCATTAAATGAAAAAAAAAAACAAGTCAAATATCAACAGCACCAGCGAAAGTTCCTTTTAGATATCGAACTTCCCCTTTAAGCAATTGAAACTATTGAATGGAAGCAGTTTTGAGACTGCAGTCTTGTTACCGACACGCGACCAAACATCACTGGCACTTCCTGCGACAAACTCCTGTAAACAACCACAGAAACATTCAATGCAGTCAGACTACCACAAAATACTAGAGAATGCTCATTTCATAACCCCAACTGATATTGCTACCCGTTTATTATATGTAACCAGATATTTAATTATAAGCTCTATTCCTTTCTGGCATATATGCCTCCTCCCTCTGCTCAATGAGCTTTTTATAAGCTTGAGCATGTGTAGTAGAGGCAGGTGAAATAGCAGTCAATCATTCGTTGTGATGTCACAGCCTTGATTGACAGCATGGAGGGAGGGGCCATGTTACACTGCCAGAATGGGGACAATAATTATCCTTAAATATCTGGTTGATAATGCAGGTAATAAAGTGCTGAACATATCCATTGGTGGTAGGTAACTGACATGTGACTACTTTTTTGTTTTAAGGGTGAACATTCCCTTTAAATACTCCTTTATTTTTATTTTATACAGTTATAAATGTTTCCTGGGGAGGCGAAGAGTTGTAGTTTATAAACCACTGACTGAGATATTTGAATACCCCCGAGTGCCTGATTGACAGGGAGAGGCACCCCCTGGAACTAAGCCTCTGTTCTCGGACCGTTCCGCTACATGACTCACTGCGATTGTTACAAGTTTCCTATAAAACTTCCAGATGAGCCGACATCGCTTTATTCCTTGTAAAACAATGAGCCTCGGGGGAAGGGAAATGAGAACGACCCAGAATGCAGCGCTCAGCCCTTCTGCAGTGATACCAATGGATCTGACAGCAGCTTACAGCACAGATCTGAACACTGAAAGGAATTGCTGATTAAATCAAATTTCCCTACCTTGTCAGAAAAAAGGATGAAGCCGATAAATAGAATCTATCACAAACTTGCCCTTTAAATGACAGCAGGTATCTGGCTTGTACCAAACACAACCAGAACAGCTTACAGTCTAGAAACACGTTACTCATACATGCCCATTGCTGCCCATCAATTACAAACAAATTCACATGTTTTATAGAAACAATGTATCAGTTGATTTTTATATTAAGTAACCTGTGTGTTCTAACCCCTGCTTGTATTCAAGTCGCTGGTTCAGACATGCTCAGTTTGGATGACCTTGTATTATTTGAATTCCTGGTAAAAATCATGACCATATCTTTTTAAGGCCCTAGGATGTTACTTAATTGACTGGACATTGATGTGTTAATCTGTTTCTATACATTTAAGGTGGGTAACATTCTGTTAAAGATGACAGACAGAATCTGCAGCAGAAAACACAAAGGAACTATTTCATTTCTATATAAAGACAATGTGTATTACCTCCCAAAAGCTGTCACTGGAAGCTTCCACCCCCACACAGTCATCATACGCCCCAGACATGTTTCTGCTTCTTACAGTGAAGCGGCCTGGAATGGGTTAAACCCTCTTCTCCTTCCTTCTAAAAATGAAAATTAGAACCTGAAAGGAAATGAATTAAATGTTCAGTAAACTGGTTCGGTTATTCCCCACAATGCTTCACTGTACAGTTCACAAACCAAAGAATAGTATTGTTTAATTTTGCACCTCTTATTGCATTAACCCTTACATCTCACACTATTGTCTCCTAGGGGCTAGTGGGTAAGAAAATGAAAAAAATAAACCAGCTGAGAAGAATTTCACAGACATCTGGGAAGGGTCAGAGTAAAGCTGCACAAAGTTTCTGTATACTCTTACTTACTGGGCAGAAAATCCTTAAATCAAAGAAACAAAGTAAAATCTTACAATACAGAAGTCCCTGCAGTGTCCGCCCCTCCCATCGTTCAGTGATCTCTGACATGCTCAGTGTGATTTACGCAAAAAGAGAGGAACTCTCCAATCGGATACTTTGTCTTTCCCTGTGCCAAAGAGAAATTGACAAGAGATCTTTCTGCAATGAACATTTAAGTCTGCTTTGCGGACAGACTTGTCCATTAAACGTGAGCTAATCCCGTGTGAAGAGGAGATGAATGGCACGGTCACCTGCTGCTGCAGAACACAATGATCTGAAGGCCATAAAGGGAACAGGCTGACCCTGCACTGTACCATATTGTGGATAAAATGGAAATGAAACCCAGCCCTTGCTATAAAGGGAATTAGAAGTTTTGCAGCTCTCAAGAGTCTCCGGTTCACTTCAATGAAAAATATTGTTAGTTGGTGAACTCAAGTCCTTGTCTGACTCCCGTCAGGTTACGATATTTGTAACAATATTTTCCACTGACGCGAGGCAAGCGCTGCAAAAAGGATCCCATGCAAATGAAAACAGGAGGTAGGAATACTTGCTCCTATCCCCCATAGCATAGTGTTTTAGAAGCTTTGTACAGTCAGTGCCACAAGATCTTTATTCCAGCACAAGGGTAATTCTCCAGGATGGTCAGAATCTCTAACGATTGGCTACTCAGAAGACAGAAGCTGCTTATTACTGTATTACAGGAAAGTCTAAACAACCAATGGAAATGTCCAGCCATGAACATCAGTTACAGGAAACAAACACAATGTACATTGATCTAACACTTCACTAGAACACCATGTAAGCCATTGGCCCACCCAAAGTCTGCTATTGCTTGTACTGTTCCCCTATCCAGCAGACCCCACTACATTCCAGTCATCAACCCCCCTTTCACTCCACTGATAGAGGTCTATACTGATCCCCCCTTGAATTTAGGCACATTTGCTTGTTTAACTGGATGTTCCCCTGAGATTAAAAATAACAAACAATCGTACATATTCTATTCATTAAAAGAAAAAAATCGATTGATTTAATTCCCTTTAATATAATTTTGTGAAAAGTGAGTTGACATTTCAGGTTCCGCTATGGTCCTTTTTTACCCAGGATGCACAACATCCTTGGAATGTTCCTAATGACAATTTTAACATGAGTGGCAGGGTGATTCAAACATACTCAGATCTTTACTGAGCAACTGATCTCCCAGTGGACTGAGTCAGGGGGCAGGACAGTAACTGGACTATTATATGCTTGTGCACAAAAGAAACAATTTAACGGAGCATGCTTGATTTCATAGATTAGTCATGGAGGGGGGAGTCAGTATTGCACTGTATTGATGGTATAAAGCAACACACACACACACCTCAGAGTATGTGCTGAAAAAGTGAACTATTCCTTTAATGTATTGATTCGAAACCGGGAAATTAAGGAGCAAACAGGGAGATTCAATAAAAGTTCTTATTGCTTAAAATGGTGCTAATTTTGCCCCAACCAATCAGATTTTATTTAACATTTGAAAGCTAACATCTGATTGGTTGGGATAAAATTAGCACCATTTTAAACAATAAGAACTTTTATTGAATAACCCTGTAAAAGCCTTCAACCAGTTTTTCTAGAGCCAAGAAGGAAGGTGAGTAACTTTACTTTGCGCACAAACTATTCCTTTAAATCTAGTCAGTTATAGTAAGAAGAGGCAGACATCAGTTTACACACCCTTTAATATACATTAGTTGTTACACAGCACTACGTGGGTCCTTTTACAAACCCTTAACCTCATTTTCTATGGAAAAATAAAATGAATCATAGCCCAGGTAATTCTAAACAGGCAACTTTCATTTATCAACTTAAATCGGCTTAATCACAAGTGAGAGAGGTCCTGCTGTTTCTCATTACTATTAATGAATAGTTAGCATTTACTTTATAGGTAGCCAGGCATGAAAGCAGGTGGAGTAAATACACAAATTGATACAGCTTTCCCTTTAACCCATGGAAGGACCTTCGGTGTAACTAATTAAGAAACAGAATCAAATCTGTGTCCATTTATTTAGTTATTTAATGCAAGAACAATATTGATATGAAATGATCCGGTGGAAAGTAAAAACAGAGAATATAATTCACCTGCTAAATCTCTCCTCCACCCCCTCAACTTATTAATCCAACAAAGAATAGTAAATGACGTCTCTTCTAATTAAAGCACCGACTGACCTCTCCCCTAGGGAACTAAACCTTCCATCATTTAAGGACCCCCGGAGAATATTAATGAAGGTATTAAAACTGTCAAACCAAACAATGAACACTAGATAGAATGTCAAACACAGATGTCTACATTCCAATTCATTTGGGATACTGTGAATCTTTCTTATGGCCTGCAGGTAGGACATATCAATAATAATGTGTCCAGCATTAAACATCACTATGGACAGTTCTAGCAAAAGGTCGGGAAGAATCAATGTCAATTGTGGAAAAAATAGCTACGAAGGACGGTTTGCCACAACTGACCGTGCGGTCCATAGGATATGGAAGGATGGATGATGAAGGAGACATAGCGTTCTCCGAAACGTTGTGTGTTTGTGTGATGCAATAAAACAGAATTTTTCTGACAAACGGTGTGCGCTTCCATCAACCCTTGTTTGCTTGTGCCATAGGATATTACACCGTTGACTGTGATTTATCGGCACGGCAAAATGCCCGATTGTCCAATCTGACTACACACAAAAACACTGCAGATTTTTCAGGCAAACCGACCGATACATCCAAAACATCTGCTTGTGTGCACCCAGCCCAATTCTTTGGTTCTGTAACCAAACACTCGGAGATAACATCACAACAAATACAAACTATACAGTTTGTATCTTGTTAAAAGACCATATCCACCCTCATATACATTTTATGAAAAAACTGTTAAAATGAAAAGTACCTGTGGTAGGGAAGTAGGGTTAGTTATTCCTACCTCCCAATACTGTTTCCGTGAGGAGCACCAGCAGAAAACAAACTACTTCAACCAGTCGTCCTCAGTGCTTCAGCAGGTCCAGGACACTAACCTGGCAGATAAAAACTACCAAAGCTCCTCAACAAAATCATATTGGGAGGTAGGGGATAATCAATCCAACCTCCCAACCCCAGGTAGAGTTGTCCTTTAAATCAGGGTTTCTTAATATCACTGGATATGAATCAGTGGCGCTGAGTCACCGGAGATTCCCCATAAAGAAATTAGGAAATGGAAATGCTATAAATAAAGTGTCCGTTATTAACATACAATATCCTGAGATTTAGGGGGAAATATATTGGTTTATAAGATAAAGTCAGAGGCAATAACCAATAGAAACAGTTAACTGATAGATTAGAATAATGAAAGGAAATCTCCAATTCAGGTCACAGATATATATATATATATACACACTGAGCTAATGCATATGGCAGCTTCCATTCCCAATACAAATACACAAAAGAAACGATTGTGTAGTCTTGAGCAAAACTTGGCAGCTCCCACTCTTGTATATAAATACAAACATGCTCTTCAGCCTGTGCAATATACAATGAAAGGGAAATGGAAGACAAGTTATCTGTTGCTTTAAGACAATCCACCCCACATGGCCCTACAGAGACAGGTTTCAGTAAGAATTGTGGGAAACTCTGGAACTATTTCAGGAACTCTGACAGGTTAAACAGCTTGGTGCATGTTTAGGAGATAAACGGTCATTCAAATTCAAAGACGAGTATCGACCTGCATATCCAGCCAATACCACAACAAAGATTACCCAGCTAAAATTAGAGATTGTGCGAGCCGTTGGTACAGAACTTTGCGCCACATTGCAGGCAGGTGACTTGGCAGAAATCGCAAAACTTTACCCTCTACCAAACTATTTCATGGCTCACAATGGGCACTTGGCTCAACGAAAACTACAGCCATGGACCAATTCCAACCTTAAAGGGAAAAAAATGTTCCTTGCATAAGAAACTATCCCACAACCAATAGGCCCTGACCTCAAACTATATTTATTGCATGAATCCACGCTTTATAGAGAGGTCCCTTTAACCGGCGTCTGTCACTGGGATAGTTCTCTGTACAAAACAGATCAGGAAGAAAATGGATTAGTACACATGTTATTAAAGGCAACATGGCAGGAGTTAAAGGGGATTATAGAATACTTTGACAGTAATTGACAGTAAACTGTCATCTATAACGGAGAGGTATAAAGACTTCTGTGTATTGCCCTGAGAAGCTGACTGTCAAATATCTTTTAGTAAAAGGAATACATGACATCACTGCACTGACATCATATCCCACATCCCGAGGGTTACTTTATGTATCCAGTTTCACTTCTGTTGAAGCAAATCTTTGCTGGGCAGGAACAGATACAGCGATATTTATTATCTCATTAACCTGATTAATCATGCACCATTACATTCAAATAAACGTGGGTCTAGTCTAGCTCTGCCACGCATTTTTCAATTGGTCAGGCCCTGCAGAGGGGTTGCTGGCAAGATATTATAGAAAGTTAAATCCATTATAACAAAGCATTGAACAAGCTCCACATCCCCATGCAATAAATATTTAAAGGGCACAAAACCACACAATGTAACATGTGAGATAAGGACCATGTGTAACACAATTCCCTGTCACAGATCAGGACCAGGGCAGAGCCAATTGACTGTTTGCTTGTCTAACAGTACGAACAGGAATTCGCTGCGGAAAGACTGTTTATCAACCCAAAGGATATTTCGCCAATTGAATCATATTCAAATAAACACTTTGTGATATTGTAAGATCTACAAAGACATTTCATAGCCCAGACCAGGCCACAAACTGAATGAAAATCCATCATGTTGGCTGCCTTACAACCCTAGCACAACTATAGCTACCCATACACGGGTAGATGTTCTCCCGACCGGACATCAACCACAACGACAGGAAATCCGATCAACAAAAAAAAATGGTTCCCTAGATTTTGACAACGCATGCGATCACCATTTTTGGTCATTTAAATTAAAAACAGACATGCATGCGAAGTCTCACATTTGTACCACCCAAAAAAAAACTAAGCCTGGGTACACACCGGAAATATCTGATGGTGTGTGTGCGGCGGCCACGACCAGACTCTGTCGTCCATTTGTCCGGATCGGACGAAAGGGCGATTGGGCCTGGTGGTAAATCACGGCCAAGCAAACTGTCGGCCTCTCCACTATCGCCACGACTAACAGACATTTGTCACCGCCGAACGCTGGCTAGGTTGGGACAAAAACTCGCCTGGTGTGTACCCAGCCTTAGAAAGACACTATACGATACATTGTTTTAATCTGCAATAAATCAGGGTAAACAGGTTTTGGCTGGAGTTCCCTTTAAGGAGCCGTAGGTTAACACACTAGAAATTACGTAGGATAAAGCTATTTATTTATGGAAGGACAGATATATTTTCTTTAGCGGAGAAAACTAGGACAGTATGAAGGCTTTGAACAGTTGGGTTGGCAGGACTCGGAGATAATAAGACAAACTGAAAAAGCCAATTACTGCTAACACATGGATGTTTTCCCCCCAGTGTAAAGAAGGAACGGACTCATTTGAGTACAATCACACACAGACAGAATCAGCCCATACACGGCCCAAATGGACAATTCAGGGAACCTTTAGATTATTTTTATTTTCAGTCAAAATGTGCGTTTCGTCCGATAGTCGCGTGTGCATAAGGGGCCAGTGTACTAACCGAAAGGAACAGAAAGCAGTGAATTCCCATATCCCTGCATGAGTATCCCGGTTTCTATTCGCTATTTTAAGGGAAACTCTACAATGTTTTCTCAGTGTTGTAAAAAGCAGTGTAGTGCAATAGTTTTAAAGTTTATTTAGTGGACAAGCTTCTTGAGGGTTCTACCCTCTGTCAATCAATTACAATACAGATTGACACAAAGGTTCAACAGAGAGTGGGAAAAACATTCCATCAAGATGAACATTTTTAGTTTGTTGTTATCTGGCGAAGTTTTTACATTCCGTTGAACCTTTGTTTTGAACTGTGCTGCTTTGACCTGATGAAGGGCTGCAGACTGCTTGAAATCTCGACATTAACATAAACATTAAAAGTATCACAATCCTCTACTTTTATTGAAACTGCGCACAAAGTGATCACCTTTGACAGGTTGGGCAAATGCAGCAGTCAGTTTTGGAGTGGCTCCAGCTTGACCGACTTATCGGCAATGTGCATGCTGGGAGCAAGTGTAGACAAGAGAGTAGGCGTGTCCAACACTCAAATGAAAAATTGTATAAAGGTAAACCACCACCCCCTAAACCCCAAAAGTTAGAAATCTGAGAGATGTAAGACTAACCTGTTTTGCAGCAAAATGCTTTCCTCCCCTTCCCTCTTATTTCCCAGCTCTCCAAGCTCTTTTACAAGCTTGCACGTGCTCAGAGGAGATAGCAAGGGGGATAGCATTCAGCCATTAACTGTGATGTCATCTGTCACATCCATGACTAACAGCTGCTAACTGGAAAAACCAGGAAGCAGAAAGAGGGGCAGCAATTCCGGTAAAGATGGCAATACATATGAACGATAACAGGTAAATCCCGCCCGATCGAGTGGCGATTACGGTCGTACGATCGTGAATGATGGAAAATTTCCAGTCGTTATCGGCTCCCTGAAGTAGAGGGAGCCGATACGATCATGCATGGCCACACGGCAACTGATCACCATACCGCATATGTGCATGGCCAGCTTAAGTCTTCCCTGTATACAAAAGGTACAATTTCAAGCCTTCCCTTGAAATACAGATTTCATTTTTTTTTAAAATGAGCATACTTGCCGTTTAAAAAACCTGGAGAAGGTTTTGCTGCAATTAAGTTTTAAAGTTCATTCCTTCTTGAGAACTTGCTGAGCAGCTTGGGATTAACAGTCAGGACCACTGGATATTCTCTGTAACTAGCCAGAGACTAATGCTGCTACAAGGAAATCTCGCACACGGAATTCTGGGCATCTGGTGCTTTCATTTCCAAACTCAATCATAGGATGATCAGTGCAGTGTAAATAAAATAAGCAGCCAGCGTCTCCCTTCCTAGAATCCCTCGCTTATTTATTGGCCATATATGCAGTCGGCAGTAATTGAAAGTGATGTTAGTTGCTATTCGTTACGAGATATTAGAAGAGACAGGCGAAGCGTTCCGTAGAACAAAATCTCACAATGTGCATTTCACAAACATCTGTCCTAATAGGGTAACAAGAGAGAAGAACATTAATAACGGATGCGGCAATATTATTTCCAGGAAGTCGATCGTCACCTGGTTAATGCACTTTATGGGTAGGAATAGGAGCACGAACGCAAACCACATTCATTAGAGGAGTTTATTCTGACCGCAAAATTCAGGACGGTAGTTTAACCCGAAAATACGAAGGGCTGTCATGCTGCTACACAGCTTGACTTTAAAGGGATAATATACCAGTTTACAATGTTTCATTATGAAAGAAAAAAAAGAACATGAATGAATGTGTTCATATACTTCTTTGTATAGATGTATTTATACCTATGTGTAGGAGCTGCCATACTGATAGATCCTAGAGAAGTAATTATATATCAAAGAAATGTGTATATTACTTGCTGCAGATTGGGACTTAGTTGTGCATAGTCTAAAGATATAGCCCAGCCAATCCATACATATCCAGGGGGCCAGTAGAGGACAGTGTTTTATTTTTAAGGGTCTGGGTTTGATAACCCCATCAGAATAATCATGGCCGCACCCCAGAAATACACTAATGAATGAGGAAGGAATAACGGATACAAAACCAATCTCATTTTCAATGCAAATAAAAACAAACCAACACACGAAAGGGAGGAAGGGAAATTCTGAATATTGTAAATTGTAAATCAGCTACGACAATATACAAACTTTGCAGCTGGTGCAGACACGTAAACGTCCCGAAAACCCAGAGGAGCATTTCGAAGATCCATTTGGAAATTGAACTTTGATTATTTCTCAACTGTCCAAATAAGAAGTTTCAAAAAAGGTTTTTTAAAAAACGGTAATCGCCCATTTTCACAAAACCCTAGAAAAAATGGACATGAAAACCCACAATATAAGGAGTCTACAATACCATAAAGAGGCTACAGGCTAGGCGCCTTCCCATAGAGAGGCTAGGCGCCTTCCGGTAGAGAGGCTAGGCGCCTTCCGGTAGAGAGGCTAGGCGCCTTCCGGTAGAGAGGCTAGGCGCCTTCCCGTAGAGAGGCTAGGCGCCTTCCCGTAGAGAGGCTAGGCGCCTTCCCGTAGAGAGGCTAGGCGCCTTCCGGTAGAGAGGCTAGGCGCCTTCCCGTTGAGAGGCTAGGCGCCTTCCCGTAGAGAGGCTAAGCACCTTCCCGTAGAGAGGCTAGGCGCCTTCCCATAGAGAGTCTACAGGCTATGCTTCTAAGATAGGGGGATTCTATTCTACACCAATAGGATAAAGTGAAATAAGCCGAGGAGGATACCCAAGACCGTACCTCTTCCTGGTAGTTTCCCTTCCCTAAGCACCATCCCCATTCAGGCTGGCCGTCCTGCACAAGGGATCTGTCCTTTCCATCCGCAGGCACAATCTCAACACAGAAGCAGTTTCATCAATTCCTGTGAGCAGCTGAACTCCTTGCAGCCACAGTGATAAAGTCATCCCTGCAGTCTGCATCAGCATCTGTGCACCCAGCCCCCCAGCAGGGACATATTTACATTCTGCAACTGCAGCAATAAGACGCCACCTTCCCCAGGTAAAAAGACACCCAGTAGCAGGACCCCCCACCCCTCGGCTGAGAGAGTTAAAGGAATCAGTCTGACGTTCTAGAAAATGAGATTAACCACACACCCCATTCATCTGTAATAAAAGAAACTTTATTGATTTTTCCTTTTTCCTGGTGTGAGCAATTAAATATCTCCAATAAACACAGACATGGGGAGGGGAGGATTTTCTCTAATAACCTGACATGTCCTTGTGTTTCTATGGCTAGACAGCGCCATACAATATTACATACTGTGTCAGCCAAGGGGATAAGATAAATGACAGAAATAGGTAATAATTATCCAAATAAGGAACTGTCCATCAGATCTGCGTCACATTGGGGCAGTGTATGGCTGGCATTGATCTTAAATATTATAGCAAAAAAACCAAAAAGACGTAATTTCTGTAACACTAGCGAATATTCCCGATGGCGAACCACCCGCTCGGGAATCACACACGTATGGATGCTCGCTCGGTAATCCATCCAGATCAATGCTGTCCGAGTGTCCGAACACATGTGATTCTCGCCCGGAACAGTCGTTACAGCCGAGGGCGTGTTTCCAAAGCTTTAAGCTAGCCATGCTGATATTGAAGGTCAAGTTCACCTCCTTCAAACACTATTAAACAGAGTAAGCTCCCTCCAAACCCCAATACCTTTATCCTCTGATATCTTACTTGGTGCTCTGGTTTTGCATTTAGCTTGTGATATAGCTTTCCTAAGAGCTTCTATGGAAACGTGGTACATTCCGAGAAGTCTATGTTACTTATTTGCATATTACTTTAAACTCCCGATCCCTTCCCGCCCTCTGATGCATTGCAGCCGCCTGCAATTTACCTGTATACAATTTGAGGAGGGGTGAACTTGACAAATTGGACAGACATTTACCTGCCTGTTTAATGGTGAAACGTACAACCAGAATTTGTTAGTGTATGGACCGCAACAGTCCAACTTCCCAATCAGAATCTGCTGAAAGCCAGACAGACATTTGGTTAATCTATCAGATTATCTTTTTGTCCAGCTCACGTAAATTAGACTGAGACCACAGAAGGGCCCCAACTTCTTCCATTTCAATGATACAGCCCCACTTCCACAGAAAACCACTGTGGGGGCCCCATTGTACTTTTGCTGGGGGCCCCCCGAGATTTCCAGTTACACCGAGTGGAACCACAGAATACACAGGACATTCAATTTCCTCTTCCCGGACCTTCGGCTACAACGGACACAAACATCCCCCCCTACTTCCAGTGTTAACACAGAAAGCTCCACTGTTCCATGGCAGCGATCCTGTAAACACTGCCATACAATAGGGGCCTTGTTCATCATTATGGAGATCAGGGAGATCTGTATGAGAGTCATTAAACTCCGACTAGTAAATACAGGGACTGTTTACACAGACAACAATGCAATGTGATCGCCTGCAATAATGAATGGGCACACGGCAAGGTTAGAAGACAAGGAGAAAATTAACCCTAAAATAGAAATAAACTTGTGTAAGGATCGATTATCACTATATTACCTCACCAATAATATGCAGTGCAGAACATTTATTTTATTTGTACTTATGTATATGGGTGGGAGTTACCGCAGTGCTTCTCTTAGACAGTACAGTATGAGGGTATAGCTTATTGTGTGTACAGAACATTCCTTCTCTGTATATTTATACATATGGGTGGGAGCTGTCATATTGTTTCTCTTAGACAGTACAGTATGAGGGTATAGCTTATTGTATGTATAGAACATTCCTTCTCTGTATATTTATACATATGGGTGGGAGCTGCCATATTGTTTCCCTTAGACAGTACAGTATGAGGGTATAGCTTATTGTATGTACAGAACATTCCTTCTCTGTATATTTATATTTATACATATGGGTGGGAGCTGCCATAGTGTTTCCCTTAGACATTACAGTATGAGGGTATAGCTTATTGTATGTACAGAACTTTCCTTCTCTGTATATTTATACATATGGGTGGGAGCTGCCATATTGTTTCCCTTAGACATTACAGTATGAGGGTATAGCTTATTGTATGTACAGAACATTCCTTCTCTGTATATTTATATATATGGGTGGGAGCTGCCATATTGTTCCCCTTAGACAGTACAGTATGAGGGTATCTCTTATTGTGTGTACAGAACATTCCTTCTCTGTATATTTATATATATGGGTGGGAGCTGCCATATTGTTCCCCTTAGACAGTACAGTATAAGGGTATCGCTTATTGTGTGTACAGAACATTCCTTCTCTGTATATTTATACATATGGGTGGGATCTGCCATATTGTTTCCCTTAGACAGTACAGTATGAGGGTATAGCTTATTGTATGTACAGAACATTCCTTCTCTGTATATTTATATTTATACATATGGGTGGGAGCTGCCATATTGTTTCCCTTAGACAGTACAGTATGAGGGTATAGCTTATTGTATGTATAGAACATTCCTTCTCTGTATATTTATATTTATACATATGGGTGGGAGCAGCCATATTGTTTCCCTTAGACAGTACAGTATGAGGGTATAGCTTATTGTGTGTACAGAACATTCCTTCTCTGTATATTTATATTTATACATTTGGGTGGGAGCTGCCATATTGTTTCCCTTAGACAGTACAGTATGAGGGTATAGCTTATTGTGTGTACAGAACATTCCTTCTCTGTATATTTATACATATGGGTGGGAGCTGCCATATTGTTTCCCTTAGACAGTACAGTATGAGGGTATAGCTTATTGTATGTACAGAACATTCCTTCTCTGTATATTTATATTTATACATATGGGTGGGAGCTGCCATAGTGTTTCCCTTAGACAGTAGAGTATGATGGTATAGCTTATTGTATGTATAGAACATTCCTTCTCTGTATATTTATCTTTATACATACAGTATGAGAAAGCTGCAATATTGTTTTACTGTAGAGGGTACAGCCCATTGAACAGGTTTTGCGTTGCATATATCAGTAATGTTTGGAGACCAACTCCCAGCAAGGTTTGACATCACTGGTATATATCATTAAAAACAAGAAATGTACAGATTGCCGCAATTTATGTAATAATAATTTTCAATGTGCTCACAGACGAGGCAAGCAATTTGGCATGTTTCCCGCCCAGCCATGGAATCCATTATTCAGGGTTAACACATTGTGACAGACGCAGTCCCTTTGTGCCGTGTGTTTACAATATGGAATGCACTGCCACATGCTCCACTATATAGAATAAATCATTTTTTCAAATGAATGTTTGGGAACACGGTGTCTTTGCTAGCAGTCACATTACATTATTAAATGAGTCATTATGTAAATTAAACACCAAATGTCCCAGAATCCTCAGCCAAGCAGCATCCTGCTGTATTCTAAATAAACAGGATCAACACAGTTGACTGGCTGAAATGAACACAAATAAAACATTCTCTGTAGCAGAGGATACTAACTGCATTGGCTACTGGACTCCTCTAATTTGTCCATCCCTGGACCAGAGAGACAGATACTGCAAACAATTAGATACTACAATTGATTTCTACTCTTTATATCCCTCAGGCCAACTAACCTTGAGTAAAGGGCACAGAGAGACAGAACATGCAGTTCAAAAGCACTTACCTTTCCAATTCCTAAACAACCAATTCCCTTTTCCAAAGAAAGATAAAGAGTTACTGATTGGAGAGCTTCTCTCGGTCTCTTCCCTAAAGTGAAGTTCACTGAGCATGTCCGGGATCAGTGACCTAGAGGGGAGGGCGTTACTACAAAGCTTAAATACTTTTCACATTGTATCTTTGGTTAGGAAATTATTAGAAAGACAATTTAAGGAGAAAAAATTTGGTATAACCATAACCTCTCCTTAAATAGGACAAGGATGTAAAATGAAATCAATAGGAAAGAAATCAGTTAGTTTGATGGAACATAAAATATTCAGCCCCCCCTGCAAAGAGTCTTTATAATATTGACCAGCACTTAATGCTCCAAGGCAACCTATGAATCTACTTCATGGCTCAATTATTAACGTAGCCAAGAGCACTCCAAGCCTCCCACTCAATAGGCTCTTTGTATTTAAGTATCTTTTATATAAATACATTTTTGTATTATCATTAACCCTGTGATATTAGATAAGAATCTAAATCTCCTGCTGGACAGAGTTCCAGTATCTCTCAACCACACAGAATTATGGGAGCTCTAGTGCCCTTACATGTGTACAGTTAACTCCCAATAAACCACACTGCGATCTCTATGGCAGCACCTTTGACAGCACACGATTCCTAGCAATGACAAGAGAATCATTCCCACACTAAAATGTATTTTGAATCCATGAGAATTTGCGTTGCCAAACAACGACACAGTAGCACATCAGGTACATACTGTAATATTTGCAAAACACACTTTGTATACAAACTAAATTAAAATATGTTAAAAATGAAATGTAAAAAAGAAAATTATTATTTCTATTTCTCTTCAAACAATAAAAGTATATTAGCTGGCAAGGTAAGTGTGAAAAGGATAACCGAAACCCCCGAACATTAAAGGGCACGTCCACCCATAAAAAAAAAACTGGTGATTTGTCCGTTATCTGCCCACAACACAGTTAACGACATGCAATCGCGGAGGCCAACCCACGACACAAAAATGTGTATACACAGCCGCTTCTGACAAGGCACTTTGTTGGTCGAAACCGGCGTTTAGTTGGGGATTGTTGCCTGACCAGCTGGATCTTCAATCGGACAGCCGTTTCAGCCGACAAAGTGCCCATACACGGCACGTTTATCGGCTGAAACGGCCGTGCATACACATCGTGTGTCACGGGTCGGCACCCGCGATCGTACGCGTATACGAACCATTAGTCCTACTGTATCTCATTTTAATTTGGCTTTTAAAAAATTTCCTTGTGGACCTTATTTCCCAGCATTCCAGACTGACAGACACACCTACCCTTTTAGTCTCTGACACCTATGCTTACAGATGAACTACTACAAAAGCCTGTTTTAGCAGGCCACTGCCCATTATAAGTTCCTAGCCAATCAGAAAACAAACACTGGGATCTTCACAAGGGTCACAGAGGTCGGGATGTGTGGACAGAAAGTGCACAAGGCTGCTTGAATGGCTTTATGGGAACTGGAAAGCAAGAGATATGGTGGCATTGACAAGGAGGCCGAGGCCACACTACAATGCACCAAATCGCGCACACAATCGTGAGCGTTATGGCACACGATTGTGTGCAATTCTTGTGCGTTTTGCGTTTGTGCACCAAAAGTGAGCTATTTATGCTTTTGATACTTTAATGCCCCTTTAAACGCTCTTGACTGAAGCGGTTCCTTACAGTCAAGTGAGTGTTTATCTACAAGCATCTATGGATTTTATATAATATTGTATTTAATCTCCCCCTTTTTCTTTTCGGGTCCTATATGAATCTAGTTTTGATGTATTCTGTGGTTGGACAAATAAGTTGTCCTTCAAACACAGTAAAGGTGGCCACACACCTATTTAGCAAATGCCGAATGAGCTCGGCCGTTGCCCGGAACGTCCCTTTTTTAACCATGATGTGGTGTTATGGTGCCCAGATTACATCATGGTTTAAAGGGCAGACAGCCATCAGTCTAGAAATATATCATCAGGAGCCTCTCCAGGTAATGATTTTGGAATGGGGGAGGAGTGTATACTTATATGATAGTGCCCATGCAATAAACAAAACAGGGAAATATTATATTCAATATAAATATATACAGCTACAGGGTTAATTCTGGATATTGGGGGGTTAAACAGTAAAATCCATCCACCCCAGCCTGACATGACCCCCAGCTTGGCTTAGTACAGTAAATGAGATTATTGTCCCTGTGAATAGAACCGGAATGATCCAAACAGAGTCCTGGGGGGAAACCGGACACAACCAAACTCTGACAATAACCTGAAACAGGCCCATGTGTGTACAGGAGACAATTACCAAGCCCCTCACACAGATCTCAATGAATTACATTCAATGGGGCAGATAATGGACAGGCAGGATTACTGCAAGAGCTGCAGTTACCAAGCCAAGGAAAGGCCGTGTGAATCTGAAGGGCCCCATTACATGATAACCCACACAGCGCAATTGCAACTTTCAGCATAACTACACTAGTCAGATTCCTCCAGTACAGAACAGGCTATACTGCCCCCTACAGCCTGAATAAACAGAACTGCCGAAAAAACCCCAAAAATAAACTAATTCTGCCCTCTGGTTCGGGAGATACATACAGGGAAATTCTCTGAGCACACACAAGCTCTAGCACGCTCTTCCCACATTTATTGTGTTTTCGTTTTTACAGATCAGCAGCATGGAAAATGGATCTCATATTGGGATTAAAGGGTATTTACACTGAAAAAATGTGTGAGGCCACACTACATCGCACCAGTTTCCTGCAATCTCCCAGTATTGGGCTACGGAAGCTCATGCGATTGCGCAAAAAAAATTGATGTGGCCAGCCCCATTGCCTTACACTAGGGATCAATTGCAATCACGCTTAAAAGCGCACTAGTGTGGCCTAGCCCTTACGCTGATGTGTCTGTGTTGCTGCATGACTTTAATCCTGTATTTGTTTTGCTCAAGCTCAGCCCCCCAGCCAGACTATTTGACTATCTGTGAGGGCAAGCATGCTCAGTAATCCCTATGAGGCAGCACTGGGAGAGGGAATTTCCCACCATGCAGTTCAAATACTAACTGTCACCATTCCAGCCACAGCAAAACTGCACATAACAGAGGAGTGTATGATAATATGGCACTTGATTGACAGCTGAAATGTAAAATGGTTAAGACTGGATATCTAAAGAAACATGGTCCAGATTTAAAAAAAAAAAAAAAAAAAGGGGGTTGATAGAAAGAATTAAAGTTTCCAGTAATGGGCAATTTTAAACAACAAATTTCCCAGTGTACATATCCTTTACATTTTGGATTTATAGTATAGTTTCCCTTCAACATAAATGCAGAAAAACTTTACCTGTGAATTCTTTATTTCACTAAAAAGACAAAAATCTGTCTTTCTAAAGAAATGTCCAATACCATAGCACAGGGAAGTTCATTCTTCCAAAGCTCCAATACCTGCAGAGAGGTTTACGAATCCCTCAGCTGCTCCGCCCCTTCGAAAGGAATTAGATTGCAAAAGGTATAAGTCACCTAAGTAAAGATTAGTAGCAAATAGGAAAGGCTGCAGCCACACTATCAACGCAGCGTAACGCATGTGAAACCGCATTTGTTGTGCAGTGCATTTCTCGTGGGTCACTGTGTGTTTGGGACACGATTTTTGCAATAATCTGTTATCAGGGCGCACAAAATCTAGTGATCGCATACGGTCACTAGATTTTGTGTTACCACGCAATTTGCAACGGATTGCAAACGCCAATGAGAAACGCGCCAGTGTGGCCTAGCCCCAAGGTCCTAAAGTTACAGATAATTATAGTTCGCGGCAAACGCAGGTTTAGAGGACGAGCGGCGCCTGTTTACAGCTCAACAGAAAATAAAATGGTCAATGAGACGGTTATGTCCTTGGGAGATGGCGATTTATCGTGTTGGGTTAATAAATAATTAGCTTTGAAAAGAAAGGAAGCAAAACCCTTTATCACACTAGAAAGTAACACACAGAGGCAGCTTCACCCAATTATAATAATCACATTTGACACCTTTCACCACACATGGGAAGAGAATGATTGTAATGTTCCATTTAGATAATTTAAGCTTTTCCAGTGTGGCTATTTTTATAGCAGAAATTGTACTGGCTACAGATCTATACATGATTCGGGGTAAATTTGTTCTGTAATAATAAATTGACCTGGCTACATATCTATACAGGATTCTGGGTAAAGTTTTTCTGTAGTTGAGTGATAAAGATTAAAAATAGAATCAGAAATTAAAGGAAAGCCCATGCCTTTAACAAAAAACGAACACATAGCGTGATAACAAAGACGGCAATAATGAACCCCTGCTCAATGTTATTGAGTCAATCGTTTAATCTGAATAGTTAAAGGGACACTATACTGAAAAAATTACTTTGTCTCATCTTAATCTATAATTGAATCCATGTAAGTAGCACTTACTCTGATTTGAGTGTGTTGCTGTATGCCTTCAATCCAGCACACATTTTGTTTAGGAGCAGTATCCCCCCTCCCTCTTTTAACCACTCCCACTTCCATCTGACCTGACTTTTTCCCCACACACCAACTGTCAAGCCTGCACACAGCATACAGCATTCCAACTGTCAAATCTCTGTCTCCATTCCAGCTACAGTAAAACTACTCACAGAAGAATAGTTTTTGAGAGCAACTAGGAACTTGATTGACAGCTGAAATATAAGAAGGTTTAGATTGGATATCTAAAGAAATAGGGGGCAGATCAACAAAAAAAATTATACAGCGGTGGTTGGGAAGAATTATAGTTCCCAGTTATGGTCAATTTAAAATAACCTATTTTTCGGTATATAGATGCCCTTTAATTTGAAATTCTGATTAATCGGATCATTTATAGTGCAGTTTATGTTTACAATAGGAAATATGTAAAACTTCCAACTTTCTAATAAGACTCACGCAGTCTAATCTAGTAATAACCGACCAGATGATACCTTTTCTCCCTACAGACTACAGTAGCACATTTTTGCCCTTCTTATTAAATAAGGAAAGATTTTCCTTATCGTAACTATAAACTGCGCTGTCTATATGGTACTAAACAGATCTCTTTTGTCTATTAAACTGGGCCACAAGGCAATGTTTCCTCTAATTTAATAAAGTTTATGTATACAGATACATATAGACATCTAATCTGATTTTGTGCACTACACTGGATACACAGCAGATTTGTAGAATGGTGCTAATTTTGCCCCAACCAATCAGATGTTAGCTTTCAAATGTTAAATAAGATCTGATTGGTTGGGGCAAAATTAGCACCATTTTAAACGACAAACAGGCACTAACAGGGAGATTAAATAAAAGTTTTAGGATTATTCAATGAAAGTTCTTATCGTTTAAAATTGTGCTAATTTTGCCCCAACCAATCAGATGTTATTTAACATTTGAAAGCTAACATCTGATTGGTTGGGGCAAAATTAGCACCATTTTAAACGATAAAATAACTTTTATTGAATAACCCTGTTTATCGTTTAAAATGGTGCTACTTTTGCCCCAACCAATCAGATGTTAGCTTTCAAATGTTAAATAACATCTGATTGGTTGGGGCAAAATTTTTAACGATAAGAACTTTTATTGAATAATCCTGAAAAACTTTTATTGAATCTCCCTGTAAGGCTGGGTACGCATGGAGGGACTTTTTGTCCGTCGGTCGCGGCAAATTCGGCCGAATTTGCGAGCGATCGATCGTGCGGTCCCATAGGGAACTGCATGATCGATCGGAATTTACCGACACGTCCGATCGTTCGTTCGGCTGAAAGTGCCAGGAATTGGTCAGTCGGCCGAAAATATTGGCTGGTGTGTACCCAGCCTTAATGCCTCAATTTAGTAATTAAAGGACTGTATCTGATATTAACGGCCGCTAGTTTATCAGGTTTACACCCAGGTCTGTACAAGGACAAACCTACAGAGCAAATTACTAACATGAAATAAATAACACACACAGAAAATACTAAATGTTACAATTTGAATGTAAAGAATGTTTATAAGGTCCTAAGGCTTCGTTCACACTGTGCACTTTAAATCAAGGACATACATTTCATATAGGGACGCCATAATACTCCACTGTGTTTACGTGTTGTGTTTAACGCACCGCTTGCTGAAGTTTAGTACGATAACGCAATCAATGAAAGTCTATGGGGAAGAGAAATAAATGCGCGCAGTTTTGTTTGCCATTTACCCCAAAAACGCACAAAAAGCGCAAAGAAACGCTACTGCAGGCGCATAAAAACGCTTTAAATGCCGATGCAAATTTATTGCATTTTCCCCGTGCCTTTTGCGTTGTGTAGTGTGAATGTTTTACATCTGATCTCTGGTGATAAATCAAATGAAATAAAATAGAGGAACGTGACCTTTACTATAACCATAAAATAGTCTAAATCTGCCTCAGTTCCTGTTACACAGACCAGGTACAAAATGAACTTTTATCTCATATTTGTGTCCTTTCTATTAGTACGTTAAGCGTCAGAGCCGCGCAATGTTCGACCTTATCCACTGGACCTAACCACCCGACAAGGAGCGTCCACAGAACATCTGACCGAATAGGAAAAAAACTAGATATACGACATTGGGTATTAACATCAGAACCAGATTATCCATAAATAAACATTTAGAGGGTCCAGTTACAGAAAGCGTGAACCCACAATTCACACGACACAAAACCAAATGTGTATACAATACCTAACAATACGCATTGTGCCCTCCAGCATGTTTACATTTATTCGTTTGTAGATTTAAAATGAAAAAGCTCAGTAGTAAAATTACATAGGGTGGGAACATTAGAATGGATAACGCACAAGCCACCTGCGCAGTCGCCATTAACGATTATTACATGACTTTTTAAAAAAGACCGGATTTGAACTTTCCACGAACCTCAAGAGCAATATTAAATTAACATTGGAAGACCTGGGCTCCCCCTGTGACCAGATAATAATAAGAGGCCCCCAAATCCAAACATTGCCCATGGCCTAATTCAGTCTTAAAGGGCAAGTCCAGCCCCAAAATGAAAACTTACATACAGGTAAATCACCCCCCAAAACCCTAAACGGTAATAGTTTGAAATGTGAAAGGTGTAAGTCTAACCTGAAATCCTGCACAATGTCCTGTTTCCCCTTGTTTCTGCTTCCAGGTTCTTCCAGTTAGTAACTATCAGTTATGGATTTGACAGTTGACATCACAGCCAATGACTGAATGTTAATCCCCTGTCTGCCTCTTCTGAGCATGCCCAGGCTCAGTACAGGCTCAGTACAGGTTTCTAAATGGCTCAGTTTCCATGAGGCATCCAGACATACAGTAATGAATTCATAGGACAAACTATGATATATCAACATATTATAAAGAGGCCATTCTTTCTAAAAGATGTTCTTATGAGGGTGGAGTTTCCCTTTAATCCCACTCTACTTCGCATACAGGGATCTTTTCAGGATGAAGGCAAAAGAACCTTTTGGCTCTTAATCAGCTTTCTGACATGTCACATTCCTCAGTAGAATTATTAACCAATAAAGGAACCCTGTGTTCACCAATAGAGGAACTTGACTTGTAAATCCCTGGGGTGTCTGTTCTTTATAAAGGTCTTTCTATACGATAAGAAGTTCTGGTTTAGACATAAAGGTCCCATCTATATAAATATACAGTATAAGGCTCTACACTGCACTGGGGTCCCACAATATGTCTAACATTCTGCATTTCCATTTAGAGGGTAACTGTGGTCTCCAGTGTATATAAAAGTGCTCTCGTATACCTTTCAAACAAGCCAAGAATTATGTCTCTACCTTTTTTGGCTCTTAAGTAAATTTACACTCAGACAGGAAAGTGAACAAGGAAGTGTGACCACACTTGTCTGTGCTATGTGCTATGTAAGAAGTCCCCCCCTCACCCCAAAAAAGTACTTTCTGAAGCTTTGTAAAGACATTTACAGCTGTAGGATCGAACTGGGCATGCTCCAGACCTGTAGTAGCAGGGGGGGAGGAGCAATGGTGCTGGTGATGTTACAAATCTAGCTGGAAACACCACCCTTTGTACTGCTATAGGTTTGCAGAGATTGCAGCTACAATCGTGATCCTGGAGTTGTTTTAAAGGTTGGAATGTGCTCTTTTTAATAAAGGGCACTGGTGTAGAGACCACAGTTACTCTCTAAAGGGGACAAAGTCATCACCCAACTGGGTAATTATACAATAAATATGTATCCTTTTTAGAGATGTTGGAAACAACATGGCAGCTCCTGCTTTTGTGTATAAATACAAATATACAGTGACAGAATGTCCTATTCATTCCATAGGGTAAAAATAATCCCTTCACCCTTGAGTCCAAGTGAGGAGGAGCTGTAAATCATTAGAGACGTAACACGAGAAATTATTGATTATCTTTATCCATAACCCAGGGCAGGTCAATGATTGACAATACAAATGCGTTTCAGTGGAGAGATCACAGGGGCCGAATTTCAAGGACAGATGTATTGGAACTGAATATCCTTCTATACAGTGTGAGCTTCATGTACAGTAATTCTATCCATGTTCATGGTTTCCAGAATATGATCACTTTCTGTATTATCTCTGCACCCCTCATCCCTGTAACTATGCACCCCTGTCTCCATTTATAATAATATCGTGTTACTTTCCACAGTTTATCTACATTATTTTGTCATATTATTATATTAATATTTCTGTGCCGAAATGCATCAGTCGAGCACAACTCCCATTTTTAAAAACACTTTTTCATTTCACGCAAATACACAACAGCCTCCATACGGTCTGAGTTGGCAAAGGGGCTTTTAATATTAACACATTTAATGCCATTTAGTAAAGTCAATAAAGTAAAGAGTGGCTCATTGAAGGCAAAAGCAAATGTATGCAAGATGGTGAGAACTCCAAATGAATGAAAAATCCCAGTACCTCAGTCTTTACACTGAGGTCAGACACAGAGGGAACACCATCACATGCCAATAGAATGACATCAGAGAATAAGGGGAACATTGGGAAGAGGGTGTGCTGGAATCCAGTTAGGAAATCTATTCTAGTTCCAGTTGCTAATCAACAAGGATGACAGTTTGCAGTGTTACTGGGAGTGGGAACTCTCTCCTGAATGGGAGCAGGGACGAGGGACTCTCCCCTAACCGGAGAGCGGGGGGGCTCTCCCCTAGCCGGAGTACGGGGGCGAACTCTCCCCTAGCCGGAGTACGGGGAACTCTCCCCTAGCCGGAGTGGGGGGGGGGGACACTCTCCCCTAGCCGTGGAGTGGGGGGGGACTCTCCCTAGCCGGAGGGGGGGGGGGGGGACTCTCCCCTAGCCGGAGTGGGGGGGGGGGGACTCTCCCCTAGCCGGAGTGGGGGGGGACTCTCCCCTAGCCGGAGTGGGGGGGGGGGGACTCTCCCCTAGCCGGAGTGGGGGGGACACTCTCCCCTAGCCGGAGTGGGGGGGGGACTCTCCCTAGCCGGAGTGGGGGGGGGGGACTCTCCCCTAGCCGGAGTGGGGGGGGGGACTCTCCCCTAGCCGGAGTGGGGGGGGACTCTCCCCTAGCCGAGTGGGGGGGGATCTCCCCTAGCCGGAGTGGGGGGGGGACTCTCCCCTAGCCGGAGGGCGGGGGGGGGACTCTCCCCTAGCCGGAGTCGGGGGGACTCTCCCTAGCCGGAGTGGGGGGGACTCTCCCTAGCCGGAGGGGGGACTGACTCTCCCCTAGCCGGAGTGCGGGGGGACTCTCCCTAGCCGGAGTGGGGGGGACTCTCCCCTAGCCGGAGTGCGGGGTGGACTCTCCCCTAGCCGGAGTGGGGGGGGCTCTCCCCTAGCCGGAGTGCGGGGGGACTCTCCCCTAGCCGGAGTGCGGGGACACTCTCCCTAGCCGGAGTGGGGGGGACACTCTCCCCTAGCCGGAGTGCGGGGGGACACACTCCCTAGCCGGAGTGCGGGGGGACTCTCCCCTAGCCGGAGTGGGGGGGACTCTCCCCTAGCCGGAGTGGCGGGGGACTCCCCCTAGCGGAGTGCGGGGGACTCTCCCCTAGCCGGAGTGGGGGGGGGACTCTCCCCTAGCCGGAGTGCGGGGGGACTCTCCCCTAGCCGGAGTGCGGGGGGACTCTCCCCTAGCCGGAGTGCGGGGGGGCTCTCCCCTAGCCGGAGTGGGGGGGACACTCTCCCCTAGCTGGAGTGCAGGGGGACTCTCCCCTAGCTTGGACCTTAATGGGAGTGGGGACTCTCCCCACGCTGCAATGATATGAATTCCTCACTTCTCATTATCATCAATAGAACAAGCCATGACAGGCTAGAAAGGAAATAGGTACAAACGATTTCATAGGAAAACATCCAACCAGGATCCATCGCACATGTTTAGGACACAGTCATGTTTAGTCAATATAAATTCTTCCCTGGAAAAGCCAATTTCCTTATGCCAGAAATCCCTTCACAAAGATAGTTAAAGGGGAACTACACTTACAGATTTTGACGTGTTATTTTGAAATGAACACAATGTGTCAAACGTAAAATGTTTAATTGTGACATATAATAAATATCTACCCATGTGCTCTCTATTTACTTATTGGCCAATTTTATCACCATGGCAGAACCCAGCTGGTCAGGGTGGGAATCTGTATCCCCCAGAGATTACAAGGCAATACACATTACCTATTGCAGCAACCAAACATGTGACCACGACCTAGTGTGACCTCCCCCTGACGGAACTGGGACATTCCACTTCTGTTAAATAAAGTTCCTTTTCTTCTCTCCCCTTGTCCATTAAAATATCACCTGGAAAATCCCCCCCCGAACTTTTCCAATACCAGTGATTGGGGGGAGAGGGGGGTTAACCCCTTATATCCCTGTCACTGTATAGCCCCCATAATTAATTTTAACCCCTCATATCCCTGTCACTGTATAACCCCCATAATCTAGTTTTAACCAATTATATCCCTGTCACTGTATACCCCCATAATCTAATTTTAACCAATTATATCCCTGTCACTGTATAACCCCCATAATCTAATTTTAACCAATTATATCCCTGTCACTGTATAAACCCCCATAATCTAATTTAACCAATTATATCCCTGTCACTGTATAGCCCCCATAATCTAATTTAACCAATTATATCCCTGTCACTGTATAGCCCCCATAAATCTAATTTTAACCCCATATATCCCTGTCACTGTATAACCCCTAATCTAATTTTACCAATTATATCCCTCACTGTATAACCCCATAATATAATTTTAACCAATTATATCCGTCACTGTATAACCCCCATAATCTAATTTTAACCAATTATATCCCTGTCACTGTATAGCCCCCATAATCTAATTTTAACCCCATATATCCCTGTCACTGTATAGCCCCCACAATCTAATTTTAACCCCTTATATCCTGTCACTGTATAACCCCCATAATCTAATTTTAACCCCTTACAACCCAGTCACTGTATAACCCCATATCTAATTTTAACCCCTTACAACCCAGTCACTGTAAAACCCCCATAATCTAATTGTAACCCCTTATTACCTGTCACTGTATAACCCCATAATCTAATTTAACCCCTTATATCCCTGTCACTGTAAACCCCCATAATCTAATTTAACCCTTACAACCCGTCACTGTATACCCCCATAATCTAATTTAACCAACTTACAACCCAGTCACTGTATAACCCCAATGTAATTTTAACCCCTTACAACCCAGTCACTGTATAACCCCCATAATCTAATTTTAACCCCTTACAACCCAGTCACTGTATAACCCCCATAATCTAATTGTAACCCCTTATATACCTGTCACTGTATAACCCCCATAATCTAATTTTAACCCCTTATATCCCTGTCACTGTATAACCCCCATAATCTAATTTTAACCGCTTACATCCCAGTCACTGTATAACCCCCATAATCTAATTTTAACCCCTTACAACCCTGTCACTGTATAACCCCCATAATCTAATTTTAACCACTTACAACCCAGTCACTGTATAACCCCATAATGTAATTTTAACCCCTTATATCCCTGTCACTGTATAACCCCCATAATCTAATTTTAACCCCTTACAACCCAGTCACTGTATAACCTCATAATCTAATTTTAACCCCTTACAACCCAGTCACTGTATAACCCCCATAATCTAATTTTAACCCCTTATATCCCTGTCACTGTATAACCCCCATAATCTAATTTTAACCCCTTACATCCCAGTCACTGTATAACCCCCATAATCTAATTTTAACCCCTTACAACCCTGTCACTGTATAACCCCCATAATCTAATTTTAACCACTTACAACCCGTCACTGTAAACCCCATAATGTAATTTTAACCCCTTATATCCCTGCACTGTAGAACCCCCATAATCTAATTTTAAACCCCTTACAACCCGTCACTGTATAACCCTCATAATCTAATTTTACCCCTACAACCCAGTCACTGTATAACCCCATAATCTAATTTTAACCCCTTTATCCCTGTCACTGTATAACCCCCATAATCTAATTTTAACCCCTTACATCCCAGTCACTGTATAACCCCATACTCTAATTTTAACCCCTTACATCCCAGTCTCAGTTTAACCCCCATAATCTAATTTTAACCACTTACAATCCAGTCACTGTATAACCACATAATGTAATTTTAACCCCTTATATCCCTGTCACTGTATAACCCCCATAATCTAATTTTAACCCCTTACATCCCAGTCACTGTATAACCCCATAATCTAATTTTAACCCCTTACATCCCAGTCTCAGTTTAACCCTTTCCTTACCTGCAGTCTCCCCGGTTGCTCCTTCCGCCCTCCAGCTCCACTCGGTTCCCTGTCAGGCGGGATCTCCCGCTGTCCCCCACGGACACGCCCCCTTCACACCCAGATACCACGACTGCTGATGGCGGATTGGGTGTCTGAGACCCCGCCCACCATACCCGGCAGGATCTTTGCGGTGCAACCCTCGTTTTCGACCAAGTTAGGGATCCAACTTCAAGAGCGAGGTGTGGAACGCAAACGCCCCTCCGTTTACAGGTTGACATTGAACTGGACGAACTTTAACGGATTAATACCAGGGATCTAAAAATCCCCCCCAGCAGACAGTGAACGGTTCCATCTGTCATTGATTTTTCTGTGTGGACTTTACCAACTTCATACAAATAGGGAGGATACATCACTGGGTTCCTGTCCAATACATTTACATGGCTGGATTAGAACAAGGGACAATCACAGGATTATCCACAAGGCAACCTGCCTAGGGCCCAGGAAACTCCTGGGGGCCCAGTTTCAGAAGCAGTAACAATATTATAGTCTATAAATTATGTTTAGCAAAAAAGGGTCCCCTAAATGATAGCCCTGCCTAGGGCCCCATATGATCTTAATCCATCTTTGATTTGGGAGTTGTGGCCATTTAAAAGGAAAGTCTGCACTGAAAGATACAGTAAAAAGTAATGCGAAAATATTTACAAAAATCAGCTGTTTATTTATCTAGTGAGTGTCACTGACACAGATACAGAGCTGCACATGCTCAGTGAATTCTTTACCCCCTCCCCCTTGCCAGAGCTGTGCAGTGTATAATGAGTGACCTGCTTACGGTTACCGGATCATGTGGCGATTGTAAAATGGAATTAGCAGGGCTATGGCGATACAACGTCCCATCATCTAACGACTGAAGGGGAAGTTCAGTGCAAATACATATGCTTTTCAGGAAAAAAGAGCAGTATTTTCCATCCCAATAACCTTAACCTTCCCATTATGCATTTTGTCTGTGTATAAATAAATGCAACCGAAATACTGACTACCTGTTTGCAAGACCCCTAATTGAGACGGTTAAGGTCTTGCCTTTGACCCAGCACCTGGGTTGATTCAGTTGCTCAGTAGAGATCTGAGCATGTTGGACCCATCCAACAGCCAATCAGTAGAGATTACTGTTAGGAACATTCCAAGGATGTGGTGCATTCTGGGAAGAAGGACCGTTAGAACCTGAAATGTCAGCTCACTAATGTGAACAGCAGGGAACAGCAAAGGGTATGAAATCAACTGATTTTTCAAAATGTGAGAGAGTATGTAGAATAACTAAGAAGGCATTACACAAACTAACAATTTAACAAATATTGATAATTTCCACTGAACTGTCCCTTTAAAGTCTGACTTCCTTCACAGCAGTTTCACCTCCCAAAATTCCTGCACCGTTCCATGTCCTTTAAAAGTCAATTGCAAAATTGATCAGTCCAGACGGATGTCCCAACATCATGAGAACATCAGGAGATAAAAATGCTATTGTGTGGCCAGTATTACTCTACGGCTAGGTACACAAAGGTATTTTGACCCGCCCCCCTGCCACAATATTTCAAATATCGGTGGTACTTTTCTGGCAGGTTGAAACCACATCAGACTAAAGTCCAATCACACATTTTGGACAATCTTGTGGTTGAAATATTAATGCAGGAGCGTAACTACCAGGGGAAGCAAACACAGGGGGGCCCTATCTTATTTTCCCTATGACAGATATAGCCTCCTCCCCGAAAACCCCTGTGGATGAAGCACAGATAGGGGCCCCATCATAGTTTTGCAGGGGGCACAGTGATTCATAGTTATTTTGGTTTATTTTCGTTTTTGCCACCATGACCAAAATTTTAACCCGACTAACAATGGAGGCAAGTTGATCAGGTAGAAATTTTGCCTTCTGTGTAACAGCCACATTTAACATTGCTACGCAAAAGAGACATAACTGCAATCTCGACACACAAGCCTCTCCATGGAACATTATCTGATCTGTATTTATTAAACACACAAACCTGCCCAGATAGAGAAACACTGGTTAGAAAAAATTGGGATTGGGATTTGCATACAAAATATTAATTTAACACAAATCATTTTTTTGTGAAAATCCTTGTTTCCCAGCGACCCCGCTGTCATTACCATAGTTATGTTTACAAACAACACTGGATAACACGATGAATAGTTGTAAAGATAAAGACTCGGGATATCAATAGGAATCCAAACCTGTAGTTAATTATTGTACAAGAAAGTAAAACAAGGAGATCTAGTAAAAAACTTGGGCTTCCCCTCTTACAGCCTCACACACAAGCTAGATAATAATTGTGAAGCATTGGACAGATTTAGACAACAATTCCATGTGTGTACCTACCTTTATCACTGAAAATACAGCTAAGCATGAAGTATAGGGGGATGGGCAGATTGCGCAACTATAACATAATAAAAACATTTACCAGCCAAGATGGGGAGGAAGAGATTTGTAGTTTTGCAACATTATTCATTTCCATAAAATCATTTCAGGATATGCAATATCTTCCCTGTACATTTAGCCAATCAGATTCCCTCCCAGTTTCCCTTTCAATTAGCTAAACAGCCTGTAACCCAATTGGATGGATCAGTGCAGTGTGGCCTTCAATATTTGTTGTCTTCATCCCTATATACATACTGCGCCCAAGGTTTGGTGTAATGTTTACACTCAACAAATCATCATGCCTGGAAGATCTACTCTATGTACAAGAAAATTGCTGTCATTCATTTTCAACACTGCAGTGTTCAAGGGGCTGCACTAAAACACATGGATCAGACACTACATAGAACCTTAATCAAAGCCTGAATTATAAATAAAGGGACCAATGTTAGTAAACAAGAGAGAGCACCGTTTATATTTGTCAGTGTACTTCCTTTATACAGGATGAATCTGTAGTCCAAGGTGAGAGAGAACATTATCAACACTCACATTCCGTGCATACCTTGTAAGTTCACAGAAATGGGAGGAATCTGCAGTTCATTTCTTGGTCAATGGCAAGACATCATTCTAGCCCTTTAAACCTCAGCTATCCTGAACATGAAACCCATAAATTGTCTGTACTGTGAAGAATTTAAGGGTCAAGATCTCCTAATGCAACTGGTTAAATTGCCATAAACTATAAACGCAGCACCTGGACTTTTACTGGGCTCCTTTAGCTACAGGTGTTCCTAGGGTTTTTGACACCTGAAACAACTTTAAAATGCCGCCTATTGGCAGACGGGTGGCGGCATGTGAAGCGGACATGGCTTCATTAGGGACCATAGGACCGTAGCTTGTGGAGGTAGGTGTGGTGGGCTGACTTACACTGACTGGTGGACTGGATTACTGACTAAACGCTGATTGGTAGACTGGTGCTGAAATGCAGTTTTGCAGGAAGTAGGATTTTTTTTAACTGCCGCCTTTTAAGTGTTCCGCAGGGGCGCACCCTGAGCAAATGTTTCAGTTGGTTTCATGGTAGGGGCACCCCTGTTTAGCTATGAGATGTTTTTATTCTTCTACCAGCAAACCTCTAGTTTATTGACACATTGGATAAAAAAGACCATTCTCTGTGTTTACACTGGCTACCTAATGACACTTGAGAATTTCCACTCCAATATTATGCAGATATCATTATGGATTCTGGGATTTAGTGCAGAAATCCTGATCGCCAAGGTGCACTCAATAACACGGTGAGCTCATTCCCCGCACTGTGCACTAATGACTCTATTTATTATCTGCAATGGGCAGGGGGGAAGGAATTAGACACTGATCTGCTCCAATTCCGCTCAATAAATGCAGATTGTTTTCTGCTTCACCAATTCTCTCCCTCCTCTGGTGTAGAGTTATAGGGAGAAAAGCGCTGACACAGACATCTGCAGATCGGATCTTTACCTCTCTAATCACTGATACGTTTTCTTTGCTATTTACCGAAATATCCCCCAGCTGCAGCCGAACTACAATGCTAAGCAGCCTCGGATTTCTAATTTAACGTAAGTGGAGATTGTCGCGTCATTTTTATTTATCGTTTTCTCTTCTGATTTCATTATTTACTGTTTTCTCTAAACACAGTTTTACTCCTGCAATGTCATTTAATGGATCGTGCTAATTTTTCAGGCAAAAAAAAATCAATTTCCCAAGATGCTCTTCGTCGTATCATATTCTACTGGTTCAGAAACTGTCCCGCCATCTTTTATTATAGTGCATTCTGGGGGTTTTTCCCGATTAAAATGGACAAATTCCCATATATTTTCCAATTCATACTACGGACACTGTATTCGCTTCCTATTTCCCCTTTTTAACCCGTTCTTCAAGCGCAGGTTAAACAATCCGACCAATAGTAGTATTGCAATTCATTGTGATTCTATGTATGCTTTACACAAATTAAAATGTTGTCTATGGAAAAAATCAGCCAACATGGCGGCTTCCATTCCAAAATAATGCAGACATGTAGCAAATAAACGTTTTGATTGCGCAATCAATTGTCTTTGTCCTTTATAAATACAATAAATTCCCCAATAAATAACCATACATAGCAGACAATTCTCTTTAAGTCCTTGTCTGCTTTTATGTTAGTCCTTTTAGTTATAAACATCATCCATCTCTTTTAATTGTCTCCTCTTCTGAATTTCCATCTTTTTAAGGAATGAGGAATGTCACCAGCCATTATTTAACCCTTTGAAGATCTCCGAGCAGCACATAAAGCTGGATGGAAGAGGCCATTTCACAAAATACATCTTGTTAGGCTTGCACCCAGCCCTGCAATATCCAGTACTGAATGAGTTCCAGGGATCCATGCAGATTTATTAGTGGATATCCACGCCATGTGCATAGGGCTGTGCTACTTCCATGTTGTAAGTACAGATCTCCCAGAGTCCCTTGCTCTGATTCCTTTGGGACCAATCACTTGCCCAGCACGATTCCTTGTGTCTCGATCCACAGCCTCAGCCAGCGCCAACTCCTCGTCATACCTGCAACAAAAATGGTCGAAGCAGTTACTTAAATTTACAATGAATACAGTACAAGTTTATTATAGTGATAAAAAACACCCAGAAATATCTCTGACTTCACAGCCCTGCTTTGATCCATACAAAAAATAGTACAATCGGGGAACAAGCAACAGTTTATTTACTTGGAAACTTTGACCACTGATAATTTAGCCAGTTGGAGAGCTGCACAGCCAATCAGTGACCAGAGGGTAAAATAACTTAAATCTATATGAGTCTTAATATGATTGGACGGGATAAGTTGTATTTGCAGCCATTATGCTAACTAGCTAGGGACAGGCAACAAAAATTGTGTCTGTATCATTTCCCTTGTTTTTCTCATCTATCGGTCGTGTGGGCGGAAAAATCGCCAGCGTTTCTGCCGTCGCCCGATGTCTGTCGCCCGTGCCGGGCAATCGGATATGTTGGTAAATCACAAGCAATCAAGCAGTCTCCTATGGGCCTCACGATTGGCCGTGGTTAACTGTCAGGCTCAGCGATTTTCGCTATGATCAACAGTGATTCGGCACGGCCAATCGCTCACTTGTGGCGAACAGTCAGTCAGGATGAAACATTTGGCCGTGTGTACCCAGCCTTTGGGCTAGTATCCACAAGTAGACTTCTGCCCTATCTTTTCAACAGAGAGATGTACTCATCACAGTCTGTCAAATAGTTTGGTAAGATTAACTGTCCATATTAAAAATCAGTCAGAAGCGATTGGCCCTTGTCTGATCTGATAAAAATGTCAAGTGTTTCAGTCAATATGGCTGAATTGTTAATCCCTGTGTACCAGTCTTTAGTATTTCTGGTACAGAAGCAAGACATATCAGACTGGCACAACTTACAAAACTTCATAGTGTCCCAGTGCTTCTTTGGATGGATGTTTGTTCATTTTAAAGTCTGGTATCTCTCCATTGGGGACCACAATATTCAAAGTGTCATTGATGAGATTGTATTTTAGGATGCGGTCATTGGCTGTACTTGATGTCAGAGACGGCGAAGCATTTACCTGTAAAATAAACAGTAACGTTTCCAAGATTCTACAAAATCCTTCTGATCCAAATCAGGAAAAGGATATGTTTACCAAAAAGAGAAATCACACTGAGCATGTCCGAGATTATTGAACTAGGGTAGGGGCGGTAACTGCTGGGATTTCTGTCAAGAAAGATTTTAGTGTGTATTTTTTATATTACATTGTTTAAATGAATGGTTTGTGGCCCAGTGTCAAGCTAACCTTCATTATGGGAATGTACTGATACACAGCAGAGTATGTATGTATTTATATACAATATACTATTTTTTTCTTGGTTAAACCCATTTGCATTTCTCACCAGACATAACCCCAGTACTACCAGGGTAATCTGGGCCAAAGGATTGAAAGAGGGACATGTTAAATAAAAGAAATACACGGAGCTACTTTTTATTTAACCATGTGCCTATAAAAATGAAAATGTGTCAGTAGAACTTGAACATGACCTCATAACAGGACTCCATTAGTCATCCAAAAAGCTGTTGACAGAATTGAGTTTCCCTACAATTTCTCTCCTCGTTTTTACTGTAAAACACACACAGGATAATGGTCAACCCCTCACCTCGATAAGCCAAGGTTTCAGTTTGTCATCGATTATGATGTCATAACCGTAGCATTCAAAGCAGTGTTTGTCATTGTTCATTACAGGCTAAAAAAAAACACAAAAATCAAAGTTTGTTAAAGAAAAAAAATACAGAAATATCAACCCCCTAAATTTATTTATTTTTTTAAATCCCCTCCCGAGGGAGGAATTGTTTATTTATTTTCAAAACAAAACATAATACAAAACAATGCAGTAATCACTGGTACAGGTTGATACATTAATAAAAAATAAGTAATTTTGTTTAACAGTGTGATTTCTTATTATGTTAGTACCCTCACAGTCAGTTCGTGGTCTCGGGGTTGGGTATCGTCTGATCCAGTGTGGCTATTTATCTCAGAATAGTTTACTCTACAGTGTATGGTTCTGTGCTGTTGTTTTATATTTGCTTTCCATATCTTATTGCCCCAGGAAGGTTGGCCTATCCCGTTCTCCCTCTCTAGTCTATGCTCTATCTGACCTTTCTACTGGTGGAAGAGTTCTCTCGTTCCCCTTCTTTGTTAGTTGTTACATGTGTGTGGGGAGGATTCCCATCGACCCCATATTTTTTCGTATTTTGTTGGACAGCTTCTTTGTTGGTAGATTAGTTTTTTATGTGGTAATACTGCATTTACTCTTGATCTCTATTCTGTTACGTCAGGGATTGAAGTTTGGATCCATAGCTTGGCTATTATTTTTTTTGCTATAAACAGAGTTTCCATTAGGAAAGTTTTGTGGAACTTGTCTGACCCCCTAAATTTATTTAAAAAATAATTACAGATCTTTTCAATCACAAACAACCTAAACCTGCAATGTATCATTGCCTTCCAGCTGCAAACACCTTCCACGGAAGCCACAGACAAAACATATTATTTAGAAAGATAAATACTAAACACTGCGGGTGTTTCTGGGTAGTGAAGTGTATCCAGGTATGTCTCGGTGTTAATATTATTTAATACATTCTGCTAGTCTGTACTGGTTGGATTTTATTCCTTGTATTATTAACTCGAGGGATTGTGGTTAATGACTTTGAAACTATATGCTAAGATTTAAATCCTCCTGTCTCCTCGGGTCTCTGGTTAGGGATTTGCCCGCATTTCTGGCAGATCTGTTTAACGTGGTGTGAATATATTTTTAAGGGAGAAACACAGATTCCTAGCAAGTTATGTTTCCTTTACATTGTGTTACCAGTATAAATGTCTGACTTATAGTATAGAACACCTGTGTTTACAGGTACAAAGTGCTGGGTTTATCGTGTATCTGTAGCTAATGGAGTAAAAGCCTCATAGAGATTAAAGGTGGCCAAACATATGTGCGATATTACTTACCTGACCGAGCGCTTGCGCAACGTTCACCGATCCTGCCAGAACCGCCTCTCCCGTTCTTATATTCGACCGTCATGCGATCACAAAATCCCATTCATTTTGCAATCGCATGTCGGTGGAATATAAGATCGGGAAAGGCGGTTCTGGCAGGATCGATGAACGTTGCGCGAGCGCTCGGTCGGGTAAGTAATATCGCACATATGTATGGCCACCTTTATGCTTCCCCTTTAAGGAGAATGATACTGCATATCGTTTTGTTATAAAACAGGTAAAATTAAATGTACCTGGCACAGGTAGGTAGGACTGGTAATTCCTACCTCCTAGTAGAATTTCTATTCCAGCACAAAGAAAACTGCTTCTGCCAGGGCTTTAATACAGGATGGCCCAGGGCACTAACCTGGCAGATGGAAACTGTATGTGCTGTAGCTCCTCAACAAAACTCTATTAGGTGGTGGGAATCATCAATCCTACTTTAATGTCCCAGGTACTTTTCATCCTTTAAAAGTTAAGAACGAGACGTTTTTCAATGATCCATCAGGACAGATCCCAAACAACACAGACAGGAGCTGCACACGTCGGCCAAACCAGTCAGTCTTTAATGAAGCTTTCATTACTATTTTACACCTTTTCCCCCACATTTTTTGCTTTTGTAGCATCAGCATCAGATAAAGGAATGTAGACGAGCCTCAGGCAGTGCTAAAACTGCATCAAACTTTATCAAGCATTCTAGCATCACCTGCTGATGGCTTTAGGACAAATCAGTGCAACACCCACACAGAAAGAATAGAGAGAGCTCAATGTCACCTAAGGGCCATTTAGACTGTATTCCCTACAGAAAAGTCAACGTGCAGGCTGACAGAAGTTAAAGAACTGTGATCCAAACATAGTGAACATATCAAAATGTAACATTTTGGTACAACTGCAATATTCTGAGGCAGAATTGTATGAAGAATTGTGGGTAATACTTTTATGGAGCAGTGGAAGTATCTGTCTAATTCAATCACAAACCTGTTCCCTGCTGACAATAACCTGAAACCTGATAATGGACAAATATGTCAGCACAATTGCAGCAACTTTGTAGCAATAATTATGCGAGAATCAATAGTGTAACATGACTGGACATGCTCCCTTTACCATTACAGGACTCACCGCGACGGCCTTTAGAGACTGGACTATAATCCAGTGAATCTCATCAAACAGCTTGTCGGTAACCTCTCTGCCCTGGGTGCTCTCCAGGTAAAGACGCAAATTACTCACTGTCCATTTACCACCATGAATGTGATTGTAGTCGTCCTATGGATTGGAAAACAGCAGTGAGATTGTTTATGGATTATAATCAACTCAGGGTTTTAGTATAACATGTTACACAGGGATAACTCAGGATTTTAGTATAACATGTTACACAGGGATAACTCAGGATTTTAGTATAACATGTTACACAGGGATAACACATGATTTTAGTATAACATGTTACACAGGGATAACTGATTTTTAGATAAATGTTACACAGGGAAACACATGATTTAGTAGAACTGTGTACACAGGATAACTCAGGGATTTTAGTATAACATGTTACACAGGGATAACACAGGATTTTAGTATAACATGTTACACAGGGATAACACAGGATTTTAGTATAACATGTTACACAGGGATAACACAGGATTTTAGTATAACATGTTACACAGGGATAACACAGGATTTTAGTTAACATGTTACACAGGGATAACACAGGATTTTAGATATAACATGTTACACAAGGGATAACACAGGATTTAGTATAACATGTTACACAGGGATAACACAGGATTTTAGTATAACATGTTACACAGGGATAACCAGGATTTTAGTATAACATGTTACACAGGATACACAGGATTTAGTATAACATGTTACACAGGGATAACTCAGGATTTTAGTATAACATGTTACACAGGATAACAGATTTTAGTATAACATGATACACAGGGATAACACAGGATTTTAGTATAACATGTTTACACAGGGATAACTCAGGATTTTAGTATAACATGTTACACAGGGATAACTCAGGATTTTAGTATAACATGTTACACAGGGATAACTCAGGATTTTAGTATAACATGTTACACAGGGATAACTCAGGATTTTAGTATAACATGATACACAGGGATAACACAGGATTTTAGTATAAATGTTACACAGGGATAACTCAGGATTTTAGTATAACATGATACACAGGGATAAACTAGGATTTATGTATAACATGTTACACAGGGATAACTCAGGATTTTAGTATAACATGTTACACAGGGATAACTCAGGATTTTAGTATAACATGTTACACAGGGATAACTCAGGATTTTAGTATAACATGATACACAGGGATAACTCAGGATTTTAGTATAACATGTTACACAGGGATAACACAGGATTTTAGTATAACATGTTACACAGGGATAACACAGGATTTTAGTATAACATGTTACACAGGGATAACTCAGGATTTTAGTATACATGATACACAGGGATAACTCAGGATTTTAGTATAACATGTTACACAGGATAATCAGGATTTTAGTATAACATGTCACAGGGTAACCAGGATTTAGTATAACATGTTACACAGGGATAAACTCAGGATTTTAGTATAACATGTTACACAGGGATAAACTCAGGATTTTAGTATAACATGTTACACAGGGATAACTCAGGATTTTAGTATAACATGTTACACAGGGATAACTCAGGATTTTAGTATAACATGTTACACAGGGATAACTCAGGATTTTAGTATAACATGTTACACAGGGATAACTCAGGATTTTAGTATAACATGTTACACAGGGTACACATGATTTTAGTATAACATGTTACACAGGGATAAACATGATTTTGTATAACATGTTTACACAGGGATAACACAGGTTTAGTTTTAACATGTTACACAGGGATACACAGGATTTTAGTATAACAGTTACACAGGGATAACACAGGATTTTAGTATAACATGTTACACAGGGATAACACAGGATTTTAGTATAACATGTTACACAGGGATAACACAGGATTTTAGTATAACATGTTACACAGGGATAACACAGGATTTAGTATAACATGTTACACAGGGATAACACAGGATTTTAGTATAACATGTTACACAGGGATAACTCAGGATTTTAGTATAACATGTTACACAGGGATACTCAGGATTTTAGTATAACATGTACACAGGAACAGATGTTTATAATGTACACAGGATAACACAGGTGTTTAGTATAACATGTTACACAGGGATAAACAGGATTTTAGTATAACATGTTACACAGGGATAACACAGGGTTTTAGTAAACATGTTACACAGGGATAACACAGGATTTTGTATAACATGATACACAGGGATAACACAGGATTTTAGTATAACATGTACACAGGGATAAATCCTCAGGATTTTAGTATAACATGTTACACAGGGATAACTCGGATTTTAGTATAACATGTACACAGGGATAACTCAGGATTTTAGTAAGATAACATGTTACACAGGGATAACACAGGATTTTAGTATAACATGTTACACAGGGATAACACAGGATTTTGTATAAACATGTACACAGGGATAACCAGGATTTTAGTATAACATGTTACACAGGGATACTCAGGATTTTAGTATAACATGTTACACAGGATAATCAGGATTTTAGTATAACATGTACACAGGGATAACTCGGATTTTAGTATAACATGTTACACAGGGATAACACAGGGTTTTAGTATCACCTGTTACACAGGGATAACACAGGATTTTAGTATAACATGTACCACAGGGATAACACAGGTTTTAGTATAACATGTTACACAGGTAACACAGGATTTTAGTATAACATGTTACACAGGGATAACTCAGGATTTTAGTATAACATGTTACACAGGGATAACACACGGATTTTAGTATAACATGTTACAAAGGGATAACTCAGGATTTAGTATAACATGTTACACAGGGATAACCAGGATTGTTTTATAACATGTTACACAGGGATAACTCAGGATTTTAGTATAACATGTTACACAGGGATAACCAGGATTTTGTATACAGTTACACAGGGATATAACTCAGGATTTTAGTATAACATGTTACACAGGGAACACAGGATTTTAGTATAACATGTTACACAGGGAATAATCAGGATTTTAGTATAACAGTTACACAGGGATAACACAGGATTTTAGTATAACATGTTACACCAGGGATAACACAGGATTTTAGTGTATAACTGTTACACAGGGATAACACAGGATTTTAGTATAACATGTTACACAGGGATAACACAGGTTTTAGTATAACAGTGTACACAGGATAACTCAGGATTTAGTATAACATGTACACAGGGATAACACAGGTTTGTATAACATGTTACACAGGGATAACTCAGGATTTTAGTATAACATGTTACACAGGGATAACACAGGATTTTAGATAAAATGATACACAGGGATAACACAGGTTTTAGTATAACATGTTTACACAGGGTAACACAGGATTTGTTATAACATGATACACAGGGATAATCAGGATTTTAGTTATAACATGTTACACAGAGGGATACACGAGGATTTTATGTTAAACATGTTACACAGGGATAAAACACAGGATTTTAGTATAACATGTTACACAGGGATAACTCAGGATTTTAGTATAACATGTACACAGGGATAACACAGATTTGTATAACATGTACACAGGGATAACCAGGATTTTAGTATAACATGATACACAGGGATCAATCAGATTATATATAAATGTACACAGGGATAACTCAGGATTTAGTATAACAGTTACACAGGGATAACTCAGGATTTTTGTATAACCATGTTACACAGGGATAACTCAGGATTTTAGTATAACATGTTACACAGGGATAACACAGGATTTTAGATAACATGTTACACAGGATAACTCAGGATTTTAGTATAACATGTTACACAGGGATAACTCAGGATTTTTAGTATAACATGTTACACAGGGATAACTCAGGATTTTAGTATAACATGTTACACAGGATAACCAGGTTTTAGTATAACATGTTACACAGGGATAAACAGGATTTTAGTATAACATGTTACACAGGGATAACTAGGATTTATAGTTAACATGTTACACAGGGATAAACCAGGATTTAGTATGTTTATAACTGGTACACAGGGATAAACACAGGGATTTTAGTATAACATGTTACACAGGGATAACTCAGGATTTTAGATAACATGTACACAGGGCTATACTCAGGATTGATATATAACATGTTACACAGGGATAACTCATGATTTTAGTATAACATGTTACACAGGATAACTCAGGATTTAGATAACATGTTACACAGGATAACTCAGGATTTTAGTAAACATGTTACACAGGGATAACACAGATTTTAGAAACATGTTACCAGGGATATCAGGATTTTAGTAAACATGTTACACAGGGATAACACATGATTTTAGTATAACATGTTACACAGGGATAAATCAGGATTTTAGTTAAACATGTTACACAGGGATAACTAGGATTTTAGTATAACATGATACACAGGGAAACTCAGGATTAGTTAACATGTTACACAGGGATAACACAGGATTTTAGTATAACATGTACACAGGGATAACACAGGATTTAGTAACATGTTACACAGGGATAACTCAGGATTTTAGTATAACATGTTACACAGGGATAACACAGGATTTTAGTATAACATGTTACACAGGGATAACTCAGGATTTTAGTATAACATGTTACACAGGGATAACTCAGGGTTTTAGTATAACATGTTACACAGGGATAACTCAGGATTTTAGTTTTATAACATGTTACACAGGGAACTCAGGATTTAGTATAACATGTTACAAAGGGTAACACAGGATTTTAGTTTATAACATGTTACACAGGGATAACACAGATTTAGTATAAACATGTTACACAGGGATAACTCAGGATTTAGTATAACTGTTACACAGGGATAATCAGGATTTAGTATAAAATGTTACACAGGGATAACTCAGGATTTTAGTATAACATGTTACACAGGGATAACTCAGGTTTTAGTATAACATGTTACACAGGGATAACTCAGGATTTTAGTATAACATGTTACACAGGGATAAACACAGGATTTAGATAACATGTTACACAGGGATAACTCAGGATTTTAGTATAAACAACTGGACACAGGGATAACTCAGGATTTTAGTATAACATGTTACACAGGGATAACTACAGGATTTAGTATAACATGTTACACAGGGATAACAAGGATTTTAGTAAACATGTTACACAGGGATAACTCAGGATTTTAGTATAACATGTTACACAGGGATAACTCAGGATTTTTAGTTAAACATGACACAGGGATAACTCAGGATTTTAGTATACATGTTACACAGGGATAACACAGGATTTTAGTATAACATGTTACACAGGGATAAACCAGGATTTAGTATAACATGTTACACAGGATGATAATCAGGATTTTAGTTATAAACATTTTACACAGGGATAACCAGGATTTTAGTATAAACATGTTACACAGGGAAACCAGGATTTAGATAACATGTTACACAGGGAACTCAGGATTTAGTATAAACATGTTACACAGGGATAACACAGGATTTAGTATAACATGTTCAACAGGAGAAACTCAGGATTTTAGTATAACATGATACACAGGATAACAAGGTTAGTAAAATTATTACAGGGTAACTCAGGATTTTAGATAACATGTTACACAGGGATAACTCAGGATTTTAGTTAAACATGTTACACAGGGATAACTCAGGATTTTAGTATAACATGTTACACAGGATTAACACGATTTTAGTATAACATGTACCAGGGAAACTCAGGATTTTAGTAACATGTTACACAGGGATAACACAGGATTTTATAAACATGTTACACAGGGAAACTCAGGATTTTAGTATAACATGTTACACAGGGATAAACACAGGATTTTAGTATAACATGTTACAACAGGGAAACTCAGGATTTAGTATAACATGATTTACACAGGGATAACTCAGGATTTTAGTATAACATGTTACACAGGGATAACTACAGGATTTTAGTATAAAATGTTACACAGGGATAACCAGGATTTTAGTATAACATGTTACACAGGGTAAATCAGGATTTGATAACATGTTACACAGGATAACTCAGGATTTTAGTATAACATGAACACAGGGATAACTCAGGATTTTAGTATAACATGTTACACAGGGATAACTCAGGATTTTAGTATAACATGACACAGGATGAAAACAGGATTTTAGATAAAATGTTACACAGGGATAACTCAGGATTTTAGTATAACATGTTACACAGGGATAACACATGATTTTAGTATAACATGATACCACAGGGATAACTCAGGATTTAGTTATATAACATGTACACACAGGGATAACTCCGGATTTTAGTTATAACTGTTACACAGGGATAAACAGGGTTTTGTATAACATGTTAAACAGGGATAACACAGGGTTTAGTATAAACTGTACCACAGGATAACACAGGATTTTAGTATAACATGTTACACAGGGTAAAACACATGATTTAGTATAACATGATACACAGGGATAACTCAGGATTTAGTATAACATGTTACACAGGGATAACACAGGGTTTTAGTATAACATGTTACACAGGGATAACTCAGGATTTTAGTATAACATGTACACAGGGATAACAGGTTTTAGTATAACATGTTACAGGGATAACTCGGATTTTAGTATAACATGTTACACAGGGATAACTCAGGGGTTTTAGTATAACATGTTACACAGGGATAACACAGGGTTTTAGTATAACATGTTACACAGGGATAATCAGGGTTTAGTATAAACATGTACACAGGGAAACTCAGGGTTTTAGTATAACATGTTACAAGGGATAACTCAGGTTTTAGTATAACATGTTACACAGGGATAACTCAGGGGTTAGTAACATGTTACACAGGGATAACACAGGATTTTAGTATAACATGTTACACAGGGATAAATCCGGGTTTAGTAAACATGTTACACAGGGATAACACAGAGGTTTTAGTATAACATGTTACACAGGGATAACAGGATTTTAGTTTAAACATGTTCACCGGGAAACACAGGGATTTTAGTATAACATGTTACACAGGGATAACACAGGGTTTTAGTATAACATGTTACACAGGGATAAAACAGGATTTTAGTATAACATGTTACACAGGGATAACCACAGGATTTTAGTTAAACATGTTACACAGGGATAACACAGGGTTTTAGTATAACATGTTACACCAGGGATAACACAGGATTTTAGTATAAACATGTTACACAGGGATAACACTGATTTTAGTATAACATGTTACACAGGGATAACACAGGGTTTTAGTATAACATGTTACAAGGGATAACACAGGGTTTTAGTATAACATGTACACAGGGATAACACAGGATTTTAGTATAAACATGTTACACAGGGATAAACCAGATTTGTTATTAACATGATACACAGGTGATAACTGGATTTAGTATACATGTTACACAGGGATAACTCAGGATTTAGTATAACATACAAGGGATAACTCAGGATTTTAGTAACTGTTACACAGGGATAACTCAAGGATTTAGGATAACATGTTACACAGGGATAACCAGGATTTTAGTTAACATGTTACACAGGATAACACAGGATTTAGTATAACATGTTACACAGGGATAACACAGGGTTTTAGTATAACATTACACGGGATAACACAGGATTTTAGTATAACATGTTACACAGGGATAACACAGGATTTAGTATAAACATGTTACACAGGGATAACTAGGATTTAGTATAACATGTTACAAAGGGATAACTCAGGATTTTAGTATAACATGTTTACACAGGGATAACTCAGGATTTAGTATAACATGTTACACAGGGATAACACAGGATTTAGTTTAAACATGTTACACAGGGATAACACAGGATTTTAGTATAAACATGTTACACCAGGGAAACACAGGGTTTTAGTATAACATGTTACAACAGGGATTAACAGGATTTTAGTATAACATGTTACACAGGGCTAACACATGATTTTAGTATAACATGTTACACAGGGATAACACAGGGTTTTAGTATAACATGTTACACAGGGATAACTCAGGGTTTTAGTATAACATGTTACACAGGGATAACTCAGGATTTTAGTATAACATGTTACACAGGGATAACTCAGGGTTTTTAGTAAACATGTTACAGGGAAATCGGATTTTAGTATAATGTAACAGGGATACACAGGATTTTAGTTCAATAATGATACACAGGGAAACACAGGATTTTAGTTAACAGTTACCAGGGAAACTCAGGTTTAGTATAACATGTTACACAGGATAACTCAGGGTTTTAGTATAACATGTTACAAGGGATAAACTCAGGATTTTAGTAAACATGTTACACAGGGATAACTCAGGGTTTTAGTATAACATGTTACACAGGGATAACTCAGGGTTTAGTATAACATGTTACAGAGGGATAACTCAGGATTTTTAGTAAACAGTTACACAGGGATAACACAGGATTTTTTATAACATGATAACAGGGATAACACAGGATTGTAGTATAACAGTTACACAGGGTAACCAGTATTTAGTATAACATGTTACACCGGGATAACACAGGATTTTAGTATAACATGTTCACAGGGATAACTCAGGATTTTAGTAACAGTTACACGGGATAACTCAGGGTTTTAGTATAACATGTTACACAGGGATAACTCAGGATTTAGTATAACATGTTACACAGGGAAACTCAGGATTTTAGTAAACAATGTTACACAGGGATAACACATGATTTTAGTATAACAATGATGACACAGGGATAACTCAGGATTTTGGTATAACATGACACAGGGATAACACAGGATTTTAGTATAACATGTTACCACGGGATAACACATGATTTTAGTATAAACATGTTACACAGGGATAACACAGGGTTTTAGTATAACATGTTACACAGGGATAACACAGGGTTTAGTATAACATGTTTACACAGGGATAACACAGGATTTTAGTAAACAGTTACACAGGGATAACACATGATTTTAGTTATAACAGTACACAGGGATAACCAGGATTTTAGGATAACATGTTACACAGGGATAACTCGGATTTTAGTATAAACTGTTACACAGGGATAACTCAGGATTTTAGTATACATGTTACACAGGGATAATCAGGATTTTTGATAACATGTACAAGGGATAACTAGGATTTAGTATAACATGTACACAGGGATAACACAGGATTTTAGTTATAACATGTTAACAGGGATAACTCAGGATTTTAGTATAACATGTTACAGAGGGAGAACTCAGGATTTTAGTATAACATGTACACAGGGATAACTCAGGATTTTAGTATAACATGTTACACAGGGATAAACTCAGGATTTTAGTATAACATGTTACACAGGGAAACACAGGGTTTAGTATAACATGTTACACAGGGATAACACTGATTTAGTATAACATGTTACACAGGGATAAACAGGTTTAGTTAACTGTAACCAGGAGATAACACAGGATTTTAGTATAACATGATACACAGGGATAACTCCGGATTTTAGTATAACATGATACACAGGGGATAACACAGGATTTTAGTATAACATGTACCAGGGATAACACAGGGTTTTAGTATAACATGTTACACAGGGATAACACAGGGTTTAGTATAACATGTTACACAGGGATAACACAGGATTTAGTATCTAATGTTACACAGGGGATAACACAGGATTTAGTATAACATGATACACAGGGATAACACAGGATTTTAGTATAACATGTTACACAGGGATAACACAGGGTTTTAGTATAACATGTTACACAGGGATAACACAGGGTTTTAGTATAACATGTTACACAGGGATAACACAGGATTTTAGTATAACATGTTACACAGGGATAACACATGATTTTAGTATAACATGTTACACAGGGATAACACATGATTTTAGTATAACATGTTAAACAGGGATAACACAGGATTTTAGTATAACAGGGATAACACGGTGTGTATTGCAACCTAATTCTAGAATGAATCACTACTCACCCCATGCTTCTGAATAGCGACGTTTGTCAGATGTACAAACATATTGTCCAGTTCACTTGTGCTGGGAGTGTATTTCACGGTGCAGAACCGACAAAATCCCAGCTTGTACCTGAAATGACAAATACCAATAAGCAAAAAATCATCGCGCTATTCTATCGCAAACGCTTTATTAAATCAACGTTATCAAGAGCCTCTTGATAAAGAAGTCGTGTTGACTCCGAAACGTCGATTTAATAAAGCGTTTGTGATTTAAATCTGGTGTGTGGTGGAACCTGCAATGATATAGTTATTTATATTGCCTATTCAGCGTCAATCACCACTACGCAGCCAGTACTACATATATTCTGTTGTGTAGATCCTACCTGTTTATTTCGCATTATTCTATTGTCTATTGCTGGGCTCCATTTTTTGTTGATGCTATAGATCAATAATAGCTTCTTTTCCCTTTAAAGGACAACTGTACAGTTGTTGCTCTTCCCCATTTTGGCCCAGGGCCTAACCAATGAGAAGACATGCTTTTTTACATTGGATTGATCTCGGACTTGGGTGAGTTGGAGCTTAAATACTACTGACTTTACTCCTTTTAATCCATAATTACATACATGTAAGTATCCTCGTTTACATGTACAGCAGAAGCAAAACAAACTGCCATATTTGTACATTTACTAGCACATGGGAATGCCCTGTAAACACGTGACAAAGGCCTTTGGGCCGCAACGCTGTGCTGTGTTTGCTTATTCTTCAATAAGTTTATGATAATAAGGCACTTGATTGACAAATAGAATGTAAGATGTTTCAGATTGGATTTCTAAAGAAATAGGGGGCAGATCAACAAATACTGTAAATGGTACAGTGATTGTTGGGATGAATTATAGTTCCCAGTAATACTCTATTTAATACTGTTATAAAATTCAACGACTAGGGGCATTTCTCAAAGGACTTGGACAATCGTTTCTACAGATAACGGCAGTGTAACATGAAACATCTACACTGAGTCCTAATGTGAAAAAACTGGAGCAACTCAGCACAAACCAGACACAATGGGGAAGAGACGCAGAGTAAAGGCAGCTGGTGGGATTCTAAACGTTATGATTATCTCTTAACTTGCTTAATAAATTTGACCTCGACTTCCAGTACATTATTGGTCCTGGCAACTGTTAAAAGGATTTATGCTCAGTCGGGTTTGCAGACATTTTGGTCTACAGTTTCTTTGGTGCCAGAAACATCTTGTGATTCCCAATTTAACCCCAGACCAACGCTGTTCTCTGTGATCGAGGCAGAGAAATGCTCACATTTTGCTTCCCCTAACAATCTTAACATACATCCTGTCATCTAGGGGGAAGCAGGAGAGATTCCCAAACTCATAGAAACTTAAAGGACAACTCCACCCTCATAAGAACATCTTTTAGAAAGAATGGCCTCTTTATAATATGTTGATATATCATAGTTTGTCCTATGAATTCATTACTGTATGCCTGCTATGCTTCTGGATGCCTCATGGAAACTGAGCAATTTAGAACCCTGTACTGAGCCTGTACTGAGCCTGGGCATGCTCAGAAGAGACAGACAGGGGATTAACATTCAGTCATTGGCTGTGATGTCAACTGTCAAATCCATAACTGACAGTTACTAACTGGAAGAACCAGGAAGCAGAAACAGGGGAAACAGGACATTGTGCAGGATTTCAGGTTAAATTTATATATTTCACATTTCAAACTATTACGGTTTAGGGTTTTGGGGGGTGATTTACCTGTATGTAAGTTTTCATTTTGGGGCTGGACTTGCCCTTTAATGATCAGAAGGGCTGATGTAATAAAAGGTGCAAAAGTTTAGAGCGCATGGCAGTTCTCCTCCATCTTTTTCTAAACATGAATGGGCATTGCATATTGGGGGCAGGGCTATGGTGGCCTGGTCAGTGCATGGAGAGTAGCTAATGCGCCCCCAGCATGGACCAGGCTGGACACCCCTGCTGTAAACACAATCTGTATCGTCTGTACAGCAGGAATATTTTGTGAACCATTCTGCTTTCAGTAAATGTGGCTTACAAGTACAAAATACCTTGAATATAAAATGTAACGGACTATACACACTTCCTCACATGTAGCACTTGAGTGGGCGATAGGTGGTGACGAGGACGTACAAACGTAGATCAAACTTCTTTCCTCCGATCAGCAGCGGATTATCGATATACAGAGAGATGACGTACGCTTCCTTCGATGACTGCGAGACAAACCTAAAGGGACATTCGATAAGTAAGGCTACCTTGCTGGTTAACATTGGTAACACTGAGAATATATTGTGATCTTGGCATATATCTTCCTTCTCTGTCCACTGCACTTACCTGGATCCAGTAAAGCAGGGATTCTCAAACGGTGTGCTTACAGATGTTTGAAAACTACAACCCCTAGCATTTCCTGGCTCCCTTCTGTAGTTGAAGAATGCTGGGAGTTGTAGTTTTTAAATCTGGAGGCACGTCATTTCCCTGCAGTAGAGGGACACAATTACAATATAATTTTAGAAAGTGCATTCTATAGACCATCCAAGCTCATATTAGCTTTAGTTCTCCAGGGAAACTATTATGTCTCAGCCAATTAATGTTGTGGCAGCTGGCCCGGGCTGGTAAGTATATTTAGCAGCCGTTCTGATGTGAATTGACCATGTATCGTCTAGGTTATGGGGGGTTTCCAGTGGACACAAGAATTTTTGTTTAGGTATGGACATACCCTTTAAAAAAAACTGTTGACTTGACAGTTATCTGTCCTCAACCCCAACTGCTATTTTACCAGTTTATTACATGTACTTGTAATCAGATATTTAATGATTCTATTGCTGTCTGGCAAAGTAGTCTGCCTCCTTCCTCAGCTCAATGAGCTTTTTATAAGCTTGAGCGTGTGCAGAGGAGACAACAAGTGAAACAGCAGTCAATCATTGGTTGTGATGATAGTTGTTACAGCCTTGATTGACTGCATGGAGGGAGGGGCCATAATGGGGTCAATAATTATCCTTAAATATCTGTTTAGTAATACAGGTAATAAATTGCTGAATATATCTCTTTGGGTTGGGGGCAGCTAACTGACAATTGACCCATTTGTTTGTTTTAAGGGTGAACATTCCAGACATTCAAGACATAGTAAACATCAGCCTTTAGTTCTCACTGAACAATTTAATGTAAGCTGCACACATCAAGCTTGTTTAACTCTAGTTAAAAGGTATAGCAAGTGTACACAACTCACGAGGAGGTTTTACTGTCTCGGGACCATTTTTTAATCTGCGACAGTTTGTTGATGAGAAATATTCCCTTTCCTTGAGCTTTCCCACATGGTTTCATGATCCAGGTGCTGGAGGGATTTTTCCTAAATTCTTCCACAAAAAGGTTATAATCCGCCGGAAGCATGAAGGTAACAGGGACAAAATCTGCAAGAAACAATGGAAATATTTAAAGGTTGATGCAAGAAATGGTGGAACAGTTTGCCTGTGCTTTTAATCTGCACCAACCAATCATCATACTGCAGTAACCTAGTAAAAAGCTAACAACCGATTGGTTACTGCAAATTATTAGCAATGGGAAATGTTTGACATACATTACGCAACAAGGGGTTGTATTAGGAGAAGTAGTTCCAAAGCATCATCATGAAAACCGATACCTGGACCCAACATTCCAATAAACTCTACACACGGGTCAAATCTAACATTGAATTAATGTGATTATTATTCTAGTAACACCAGTAAAATACACACAGTGACCGGTCCATCCAGAAAACCCCTTTCTGTATTCTAACTCTATCACATCCTTTAAAGGTAACTGGTTGCTTCTGGTTATTTAACTGGGATAGAAGTAAAACACACATCACTGTGGGTACCTAAATAGAGATATTTTCCATTTTCATCTTTCTCCGCCAGGGGGCTCCCTTCCTTTTCCTGCTCCTTCCTGTATCTCTTTATGTTCTTCACCATCAAGTCCTTTCTAGTCAGTTCATAATGATTGGGAAAGTGGTTGACCATTTGGTCATCGGACAGGCGGAAACCAGTTTCAACGCTGAAGCAGTTTCGTATGGTCTGCACGCTCATCCTGAATGAAATACGGGAAAACGGTGCCAGTGAAAACGACAGTTTAACTGGATTAACAAAAAAAAAGACACTGCAAAAACAATATCTCTAAAATACAGTATCACATTTATAGACATTTATACGATAAAGGAACAGGACTACATACTGCAAGTGAGAGGAAATATGTGTCTATCTACATGTCTATCTGTAGGTATGTATGTATGTATTTTATTTCTTATATAGCGCTACATATTCCGCAGCGCTTAACAATTATTTTACTCAATTCACATCACGCCCTGCCCCGAAGAGCTTTCAATCTAATAACTTTATGTACACATACAACCTATCAGTATGTCTTTATGATTGTGGGGGAAACCGGAGTGCCTGGAGGAAACCCACGCAAGCACGGGGAGAACATCCAAACTCCTTGTAGATGTGTCCAAGGGTGGAATCGAACTCAGGACCTCAGCGCTGCAAGGTATCAGTGCTAACCACTGAGCCACAGTGCTGCCCCTATCTATCAAATCTATCTATCTGTCTATCATCCATCTATCTATCTATCTGCTATATATCTATGTGTCTATCTAACTGTATATCAAATCTATCTATGTCTATAAATCTATCAAATCTACCGGTATCTATCTGTCTATCTGCTATCTATTTATCTATCTGTCTATCTATCTATCTATCTATCTATCTATCTATCTATCTATCTATCTATCTATCTATCTATCTATCTGTCTATCTATCTATCTATCTATCTCTCTCTATCATCTATAGCCCTCTCTTTCTATATCTATCTATCTATCTCCATCATCTACCTACCTGTCTGTGTGTCTATCTATCTGCTATATGTCTATGTATCTATCTAACTATATATCTAATCTATCTATTTGTCTATCTATCTTATCTATCTGTCTATCTATCTTATCTATCTGTCTATCTATCATCCATCTATCTATCTATCTATCTATCTATCTATCTATCTATCTATCTATCTGTCTGTCTGTCTGTCTATCTATCTATCTATCTATCTATCTATATATCTATCTATCTATGTATGTATGTGTCTATCTAACTATATACCAAATCTATCTATCTGTCCATTTATCCATCTATCTACATGTCTATAAATCTACCAAATATACCGGTATCTATCTGTCTATCTGCTATCTATTTATCTATCTGTCTGTCTATCTATCATCTATCTATCTCTCTCTATCATCTACATCCCTCTCTATATCTATCTATCTATCTATCTATCTATCTATCATCTATCTACCTGTCTTTCTATCTATCTATCTATCTATCTGCTATATGTCTGTGTGTCTAACTATATATCAAATCTATCTATCTGTCTATTTATCTATCTGTCTATCTACATGTCTATATATCTATCAAATCTATCAGCATCTATCTATCTATCTATCTATCTATCTCTATCATCTATATCCCTCTCTATCTATATCTATCTCTCTGTCTCGATTATCTCTCTATCTAACTCACAGAAGAACCCAAAAAACTCTGTAATTATCAGGCTGTGAATTCCTGGGGAGATGTAAATCTTCCCAAGCCCCTGGTTAGGTACACTGAGCGATATTTTACCCTGACTCAATATTATATTCTCCTCTTCATACGCATTATGCTGGGGTTGGCTTTATTTACATGAACTATGTAAATTGGGCTTCAGTTTATCATCTCCTGTAAACTGCAGATCATTCCCCTGGTCTAATGTGAAGTGGCTACTGTTAAAGAAGCATTGACTGAAATACAGTAAACATGTTTCAAAACAATTCAAACATTTATAATCCCCAAAATTCCAACCCAAAATATTATTCAAATATCTATACTCCCTATTTTAAAAATACCCCCTCCACCATAACCACCAACAAACCCTAAAATCCCACTCCAGTAGGTATTAAAGTAACTGTAACCCCCTAAAGAAATAAATAAAATAACAGGGTGTATGTGCACTGTTTGACCACACCTCCTTACCTCAGTCACAGACTCCCTCGCACAATAATGTAACACGATTGGCTAGAAACTACAAAAGGGCGGTCCTTGCTGTAACAAGTTCCTACAGTAACTATGCAGCTAGTTATACACATCAGACTAATCTTGTTGTGAGCGATCGTACGACCCAATTGTAAAGTCTCCCACAGCATAGGAGAGCAATGTCAGCGAACAAACTGAACAACACTGGAATGCTGGGTAATAAATGTTAGTAAGGTTTAATTTCCCAGCAGCCACATGAATGAGAGGTGAGACACAGGTTACTGATTCAATCTTGTTCTGAGGCTTTACGTGACTCATTAGCACCACCGTGTGGTCTATAATCTGCAGCACAGTTTGGTTTACATGTCTTACCAATAAAAGTTCCAGTCCTCACTTTCTGTCACTTGCACCCATCCCCTCTTTTCAAAGTTATTCATCAGCACAGACTTCTCAATATCAGTCACCACCCTTAGTTTTCCTGCCATAATTCTGTAAAGGATAAGGGAAAAAAGGCTATTTATAGTCAACAGGTGCTTACATGCTCGGAATCCAATACCCAATGTGACAGGAGTTACAAAAAAATACAAACAGCGCCACTTGTGGTTAATAATATGCAATGCAGTTCAAGACAACCCCTGTATATGTGTTTATCCCATTTAACCCCCTGTATCCCATTACAACCCCTGTATATGTGTTTATCCCATTTAACCCCCTGTATCCTATTACAACCCCTGGATATGTGTTTATCCCATTTAACCCCCTGTATCCCATTACAACCCCTGTATATGTGTTTATCCCATTTAACCCCCTGTATCCCATTACAATCCCTGTATATGTGTTTATACATTATATAGATGATATACATTACATATATATAATTTTATTATTATTTGATCTCTTACCTCCTCCTGCACCATTCAGGCTCCAGCTGCTCTAGGATCTTATTTCCTGTTTCCACTTCCGGGTTAGTCTCCATGGTGACGCCCCAAGCCAACAACTTCCAGCAGCAGCTAGACCCGCCCACACCCTTTCTTTGCCGGACCCGCCCACACCATTTCCCTGCCGGAGACGCTGGGACAAGATGGCGGATTCCCATTCCATTGTGTCTGTATTAAACCAATATAAACATGAAGTTCATAATTCATGTTCCAAATTGTTATATGGTTATGGGCCCCACACTGTGATATTAGGGGGCCACATTGGATTGGAATATTGGGGGCCCTTGTACACTAGAATATTTGGGGCCTTCACTGGAATATTGGGGCCCCACATTGGAGCTAAAATATATCCCGTATAGGAGAACTATACGGTCTTCAACCCAACCAAAGCCCCCCTCCCCTCATAATACCCAGGGTAAGGCCCTAAACGGGTTATCATTCTGTGCCAGTCTCTCCCCAACTCATCCACAGTTCCAGGACAAGTCCAATAGGTGGCAGCACTCTACAAGGACACATCTTCCCACAGTCCCAGACTGTGAGAGGAGGCGGGGTTAGAACAGCTTTACAAGTCGGATGGGCCATCTAGGATATATCTGAAATAAAATTCAAATGGAACTAGAAAGGTAAAGTTTAGGTGTAAACTCGATTTGGGAATATTTGTTTCTGTCAGTGCTATGGTAATAAAGGAGTCATTCTACATACATGTTATTGTTGTTTGTATGTTTGCTATGAATAAAGGGGGTTAGGAGTGTATCAGTAGGTCTGTGTACCCATGTATGTGTGGGGTTAAGAAATATGTTTATGACAATATCATTTCCTTTTTTGATCATATAGAAATGGTTGCCATGGGGTGTATTATGTGTGTGTACCTGTGTAAGGTGGGGGTATGTTTTTGCATTTTTGACAGTAAAATGACATTTTAAATACAGAGTAAATACATAGATTTGCATAAATGTGCTTTTATTTTGGAATTGTGCGTGTGTTCTGTTTGTGTTGTACAGACACGGTATTCAGGCTTATTATAAACGAGGTGCAAACATAAGCCATGGCCGGAAACCAATCAGATGTGAAATTTTTACTGGTTAACTAGTTAGAAAACATTTGATTGGTTTCTGCAAATAATGGGCACTGCAAAGTTTTACACCTCTTCCTAATTAGCCCCATTGTGAGTTAAACACACTTGGACGGTCCTGTTGGATCAACGAACGTACCAAATCGAAAACGCGTTCTGAAGTCCCGAATTTAAGTTCCGTTTTTGGATTTTCGCATCTTCGGGATTTTCCTGAGATCCAAAAACCCGAAAACAGAACAAAACCCGGCAGTTTCGTCCATCTCTAGTCACAAGGTGTCAGGTGTGAAGAGGAAGCAGGTTTGTTAGATTTGTTGTCATCGCTCTCACACTCGTGGTAAAGAAAACTCTGAGGATCTGAAAAACAAGAATAGTTACTCTACATAAAGATGGCCTAGGCTATAAGGAGGTGGCCAGCACCCTCAGACTGAACTGCATTACGGTGTCAAAACGCGCTCCGAGTCGCGCAAGTGGGACCTAGCCCTAATAGGACAGGTTCCCCTCATAACAGGTCTTACCGTGGATGACCACAGAAGTTGAGTGCACATGATTAGCGTAATATTAAGAGACTGTCCTTTGAAAATAGACGTATGACTCTGAGATGCACACAACGATCGGCCGTTTTGGCATGTGTGTATGCATTGCCTCTTTCGTTGATCCACCATGGGGGATTGTCCAACGATGCCCGAAGGAACGCATACATACGTGCAACAATCTGCCGAAACGGGCGTTTGTCACGTGTCTTGCACTTGGGGGTCGTTCGTCGGACTTATGTACCAGGCTAAAAGACATGGATTATTGGAACCGTGTCCTGTGGTGTGATGAGAGAAAGATAAACGTATTTGGTTCAAATGGTGTCAAGCGCACGTGGTGAGGAGTATAAAGACAAGTGTGTCTTGCCCACAGTGAAGCATAGTGGTGGAAGTGTTATGGTTTGGGGCTTTATGAGTATTGCTGGCACTGGGGAGTGACAGTTCATTGAGGGAACCAGGGGCGTACCTGCAGGCCCGATTCCCTCCAAGCTGTCTTCTGCGATCAGCCGTTTTAAACATCTGATCGCGCATAAGAATGAAACACACGCGATCAGCTGTTTAAAACCGGACCTGTACTTCCCGGAACTGAAACGGAAGTTCGTGTCCGGTCTTTTAAACAGCGGCTCACGCGTACGGTTCATTCATACGCACGATCAGCTTTTTACAACGGCTGACCGCAGAAGACAGCTTGGGCTTGTGGCGGGCCCTACTACCGTCCGGGCACCGTGAATGCCAACACGTACCGTGGCAAACTGAGCAGAGCATGATAACAAAACACACCTCCAAGACAAGGAGCTGGACTGACCAAGCATGTCTCCAGAATCTGTGGGACATCCTCAAACGGAAGGTGATGGAGCACGAGGTCTCCAACATCCACCAGCTTTGTGATGTCCTCATGGAGGAGTGCAAGAGGATTCCAGTGGCAGCTCTAGAATCCTCTAGAATCCAAGAGAGTTAAGGCAGCGCTGGGAAATAATGGCGGCCACAAAATATTGACACGTGCACAATTTGGACATTTCTCACTTAGGGGTGAACTCACTTTTGTTGCCAGTGGTTTACACATTAATGGCCGTGTGTTGTGTTATTTTGTGTGGACAGTAAATGTGCACTGCTACACAAGCTGTACACTGGCTACTTTATATTGTATCAATGTCACATTTTCAGTATTGCCCCATGATATCATAAAACATTTACACAAATGTGAGTGTGTATTCACTATTTTGACATACTGTAGTTAGCACACCATTTGATTGTGAATCTCCTGCTGTGTGTCGGATGGATTAAGCCTCGTACACACGTTGGATAATTGTCGTACGATGCAGCCGATGAACGAGCAATCACACGATATTCGTATGAAAATATAACATCAACAATCATTAGAGACCAACGACCGTCAACTATTGTCGGCTTTTTCAGACAATCAGCCTGGCGGGTTTGTTCTGCCGATTATCGTATATTTGAACATGGTCGGCAGATTATCGTTAACGTTGTACGAAAAAATATATAAAAGGCGCATTCGCTGCTTTCGTAATTGCGCGATGATACAAACGTTACGTTACGTACGAACGTCTATATCTAACGACTATCGTGGTGACTATTGTCGCTGTGTGTACAGATGTCGTTTCAATTATGTGGATTAACGATAATGTCATTAAACATTCGTCGGCTGCATCGTACGGAAATTATCCAACGTGTGTCCGAGGCTTTAGTGTAATTGTCCCCCAAGCAGCAGATATTTCTTTATTGTTATCACAGATCTGCAGAGTTGCTGTTGTTATTGGGTTAGAAATAGACAAACACACACACACACGGAGCCGTCCCTAATCCCAGGCAGTGACAATGACAGTTCAGCCTCTCCCCTCCCCCGGGCACCTTCGCTCTATCAATAAGGAAGTCAAAGCAGAAACATAACAATCAACTCCAAGCGACGCTGCTGTAAGTAACGTTGTACTGGCTTAGGGTCCCCGAATGAATATGCCCACCTCGTCCCTTTAAATCCCAAACCCTATGGAATCTACACGGTCATATTTAACTATGCTGTATGGCAGAGCTGAAACCGGTACAGCCTGCATCATGCTTCTAAAGGAAATACTGACCATCATGTCACCATGCTGATTGGATATGTTCGGTTTTTAAAGGGGAAAGGGGGAGACCCTGGTCCATATTGATTTCTTTTTCACCAATCCCCAGTTTAACCTCTGCCCCCCCTCTCTCTCTTTATAGGGCAGCTGTCGCCTCCAACCAAAACAAGGTAAATACTATTATTCTGTATCTGTACGTGTGTGTGTGGGGGGGGGGTTTGTTTATGTGTTTATGTGCACCTGACATGAGATGTTACCCCAAAGCAGGATAGCATTAACTGCCCCCCATAGAGCTTGGGCATCTTGTTGTGCTAAGGGCAAGGGTAAATGTTTTATGGGTTAAAATATGTAATTTCTAGGAAGAGGTTTTAATTAAGGATCACAAGCAGGGATGTCCCTCCAGATGTTTTAAAACTACAACTCCCAGCATTCCCAATAATCCCAAACACACAACCCTTTAGAGTGTTGTTGAACCCGAGTCACATAGGGTTCCAGGAACGCATTGCATTCCATCCATCATTCCCCTTTAAATAGGGGCACAATTGAGAAATACATTGCACAGAGCTGTGCTAAGATCAGGTTCACTTCATTATCCTCCCCCTGCAGCTCTGTACTGTTATTTCTATAAGTGTAACTATTAAAGTTGTCATATTGAGAAATACATTACACAGGGCTGTGCTAAGATCAGGTTCACTTCATTATCCTCCCACTGCAGCTCTGTACTATGTTATTTCTATAAGTGTAACTATTAAAGTTGTTATGTTGAGAAATACATTATACAGGGCTGTGCTAAAATCAAGTTCACTTCATTATCCTCCCCCTGCATCTCTGTACTATGTTATTTCTATAAGTGTAACTATTAAAGTTGTGATATTGAGAAAAACATTACACAGAGCTGTGCTAAGATCAGGATCACTTCATTATCCCCCCTCTGCAGCTCTGTACTGTGTTATTTCTATAAGTGTAACTATTAAAGTTTTGATATTGAGAAATACATTACACAGGGCTGTGCTAAGATCAGGTTCACGTCATTATCCTCCACCTGCAGCTCTGTACTATGTTATTTCTATAAGTGTAACTATTAAAGTTGTGATATTGAGAAATACGTTACACAGAGCTGTGCTAAAATCAGGTTTACGTCATTATCCTCCACCTGCAGCTCTGTACTATGTTATTTCTATAAGTGTAACTATTAAATTTGTGATATTGAGAAATACATTACAAAGAGCTGTGCTAAGATCAGGGTCACTTCATTATCCTCCCCCTGCAGCTCTGTACTATGTTTAACTATAAGTGTAATAGGGTTTTCGCCATAGCGGAAACATGTGTGTGATGATAATAAACCTGAGCTGAAAAAACAATTGTTTTGACAAGATGGGAAGAGACGGATTGTTATTATTTATCTTTCTTTAATAAAACGAGCGATAATAATATTTTCAGTGGAAAGTGTAACATTGTGTGATTTAGATTAAATTGTTACTCTATGAATGGTCATGTTTCCATATAGAGGCTGTGTGAAATTAAAAGTAATGTCTCCTAGCAAATTTTATAACACCGAACTTCCCATACAATTATATACGTTATCTCTCGTCATTGTGTAACCATGTTTTTTGCTCAGCGTGTTTTGCGTGTAATTAGCGGTAAAATGGGTTTGTTTAGAAGTGAACTTAATAAGCGATTTAAAAACGCACATGTTATAAAACTCAACACTGCCAAGGGCCTACCAAATATAGTACAAAGAATATAACATATATCCTACATATATACGTCTGGATACAGCAACCGACCCCAACTGTATTCCAGGCCTGTGCTGTCCCTACACATTTTAAGAAAAAAGAGAAATTCTTATACTACAACTCCCAGAATCCCCAACAAACAAAACTTTTGTGAAACATCCATAATGCCGGTTTTCCTATATTCCTGGGTACATCTTTATTTTGTATGACTGTGTAAAAACAGGATCATTCGATTTTCCTTCTACGTGTGCCAGGCACATTGTATTGTTTATTTAGCGATAGTTGTAAAGCAGGTTTGGGGCTGATGTGTGAGCGGAAAGTCACATGACCCTCTGAATGCTGAATGAGGTCCTGCCTCTATTTAATACAAAGTTAACAGGTGCCCATGCAAACGAGATTTTACATCAGGAGCTGTGAGTGTATTTTGGGTTTCCGAACTACTACTCCCAGAATTCTCGGTAGAATTCACCGGGATAATGCTTAGAGTTTGCAGCAGCTAGAGATTTGTTGTTTTTTTTTATTCCCTTCCCTTAATCCATTTATCTTACATGGTAGAGAGCGACCAAAGTTCTGTGTTGGAAAAAGTGGTTTAATCCAGTCTAACGGTATCGGTGGAACATTCCAAGTGTTTTTTTTTTCTTTTTACATTTGTGCAAATAATGGCCGCCTGTTTATCTTCCTCCATAAACCCTTAAGGCTGGGTACACACCAGCAGATATTTTCGGCCGACTGACCGTTCCACGACACTTTTGATAGGTCGGGCGAAAATATCTGCTGGTGTGGGGCGGCCGGCCGCAACAGCACGAACGGACATGTCGGAAAAATCACGATTGATCGTGTGGTTCCCTATGGGACTGCACGGTCGATCGAACAAAATATCCCGCAGCCACTAATGCCGCAACCGACGGACATTTGTCCCGGCCGAACGTTTGCTCGTAGTGAGCGCTCAGTCGGGACAAATAGTCCCTTCGTGTGAACCCAGCCTAACAGTGTTTGCATGGAACTGGATTTACAATCAAAATCTTTTTCAGAGGATGGCGAAAGCTAAAAATAATCATTAATTGGGGGTAGGGAATTATGAAGTAGTAATAGTACTCTCCAAAACACACCTAGATATGGGAACAGTGGCGTAAGTAGGAATCACTGTACCCCCCCCCAGCAAAACTATTATGGCACCTCTATCCGTGCTTCATCCACAGAGATCCTCTGCGGTTTCTCCCCTGGTATTTACGCCCCTGTATGGGGAACACCCAGGGTTGCCAGATATTTCCTGAGCAGGGGGCGGAGCAGGGGTGGGACATAGAGTGGGTGGGGCAGCAGTGGGAGGCGGGGGTTAATGGTGTTTGGGGGAGAGGATTGGACGTTCTGGGGGCTACCAGTTCTGCAGGACTCGGGATTTTGCAGAGTGATTTACAGCTAAACAAGACATCCTACTCTGCCCCTTCAGGCTTCCTGGGGTGGTCTCTCGGGATTGCGCAAACTACATTTGAGGGTTATGGCCGATTCGGTTACTGAACGGTACTTTCGAGGGAAGAACAATAAATTCGATGATTACCGAAATCGAACGATACTTTCGAGGATTATCAAAAATGGATGCTACTTTCAAGGGTTAGCAACCGATTCTTTCGAGGGTTAGCGAAAACGATTCATACATTTGAGGGTTATCGAAAACGAACGATACATTCGAGGGTTACTGAAAACAAACGATACTTTCGAGGGTTAGCGAACGATATATTCTAGGGTTAGCGAATGGTCTGTAAATTCAGGCACGAGTCCGTAAAAACAAGCTAGTTCGAATAGTTCGAGTTTGTCCGAACTCATAAAATTCGGCTCAAACTCGGGTTCGAGTTCGGTTTTTTTGTCCATCTCTACTAAACACTGTGCACAGATGGTTTGACCCCATTGCCTTAATCCATAGAAAATGAATATCTGTTCTTCTTTGTGACTGACATCCCGCAGACATTACAGAATTCAGTAGGTGATTTTTATGACCCCAGTACAAAGAGAAGTTCTGTTTTAGCCCCAGGGAAGAGACTAATTAATACAGCAGGTGTCTAGGGACCTGCCGTCAGGCATCTGTCTGTTTGTCTGCACTGAGAAAGTCCAAAGTACAACAATCTGTCTGTTTCCTTAGTAACATAGAGACAATGGCTAGAAATATGTACGACGGGGCCCAGGATAGGGCTGGGAAATACATTTTAGGGGCTCTAGTCAAGCAGACCCATCTCTAGCTGACAATTTGCAGTTTCCCGTTTTAACCTTGACATCTATTTAAATTTATGTTTATTGGGATGTGGGAACATTCAGAAGTTTTCATTTGTTCCAATATAAAGCGTTTTACTTTTTCATTGGGGATCAGCACTAGAATTAGTGATCTGATGGTTATGTAAGCAACGTGTGTTTATTTTATTGTGCAGATAATGTCACAGCAAGGACTCATCTCCACAAATTCCACATCAACTGAGTGTCCTGGTGGCACTCGGCGTGAGCGCAGCAATGGGGGCCATATTCCCCCCAACTCAAATTTTTTACATACTAGAGAAGCTGCTATCAGGTATGGTCACGACTATTGGCATATTTTTGATTGCAATGCACGCTGGGAATGTGTATAGTGCTGATGTGTGTGTTAATTTTACTCCAATCTACCAGCTCCTGAAATTCTACCACCCTGACATTCATAGCAATGACTTACAGGATTATTCAATAAAAGTTCTTAGCGTTGAAATAAGGGTTAATTTTGCCCCAACCAATCAGATGTTGGCTTTCAAATGTTAAATACCATCTGATTAGTTGGGGCAAAATTAGCACCATTTTTAACGATAAGAACTTTTATTGAATCTCCCTGTATATATATAATATAGCACATGGCTCTAGATACATATTACCTGTCTTTTGTGATAGTCTCAGGTATAAATCTAGCATCTGGTCTGCTGATCACCATGCTGTAATTTAAATAACCGGTATTATTATATTGCCCAGAGGGCCTCCCAATGATTCCCTTCCTCCTCCCTCTATGGAACAGAACAGACTGCTCATTGGTAGGAGGTTACTGTAATGCTAGCAGTACAATTATTAGGCGTTAGATACATTCTGTGTTTGATCGTCAAATCTATCTAATGTCTAATTACAGTGTTAGTTTCCGGCAGTTTTCCTTCTTGTGATGTTCCCCATCCTTGCCCAATCAATGTTGTGCTAGAATATTGACCACAAAATTATCGCAATGTGGTTGTCCAAACATTGTAAAAATATTAGGTGTAAATGTAAATTTGGATGATCATGCTTCCATATTGCAATATAGCATGGCTGACAGATCTTATGCTCCTCCCCCTGATCAGTTCCCCCGACACTACTGACATGTGCCTGTATATGAGCAGACTGGGGGAATGAGCTTAAGAGCTGTCAGATGCAGCACATAAGGTATGTTTGCCCGTTCACCACTAATGTATTGTATTGGGAGGTCATCTCTTTATATCTTTGCTGTTTTTCAATAATCATGTTCATGTATTCATTATTTTGACTTGTTCCCATTTGTTTTATGGCAGTTCTGCCGTTCTGATTGGCCACAGGCTGTCGGTGATTGGAGATGAGTTTAACAGAACATACGACTTTCCATTCCAAAGCAGAATCAGTCACATCTTCCGCATATCATTGTACGTGGTGAGATTGGATTTCTCTGTTGTGTTTAGATCCACCGACCATTTCCATGGCAAAGATCATCCTTATGTTCGCTCGTTTTATGTCAATTTTCCTATAGTTAAAAATTGTCTAGTTTCATTTCTTGTTATCTTTCCAACAACACAATTCAACTGTGTTATTTCCGTAAATTTCAATTAATAATCGGATAAAATATTTTGTATATAGAACGTAAACAATCCATAACATTATTAGCCATGAGATTGAAAGCATTATCGGATTCTAGATGACTCGCGATTCAACGGAACAATCCGCTGTTTTTTATTTACACTCCCGGCTTGTCTGGTTTCTACTGCACAATATTTGTTTTTCTAGTCGCTAGGCTGCAGATCCCAATTTACATAACGGTGAATAGAGGCTGAAAATAACCCAGAAATTTCACGTATAGTTTAGGGATTCCCAAGCTGCTTACAATTTGATAGAAGGGATAATTCGCCCCTCACGGTGCAATTATAAGGATATTACGTCACAGAGGAGTTCCTTGACCATATAAAAACATGAGGCCACAGGCAAGGAACTTCAAGGTGACGTAATATCCTTATAATGTGAAGGCGCATTATTTCTTACAATAAATACAGTTTATATATTAGGCTATGTTAGACTTTAGTACCATTGCAATACTGTCATTCTGATTTACTTTAGTTTCCCAACGTCAGGTCAAACAGGATTAACCCTCCGTTGTTTTTACCCACAATGCAGTCTTCTTGCAGAGACTCTCTTCCTATGAGCAGAGACTCATAGGAAAGGATCCACTCTCTCTCTCTCTGCATTGTGCAGGTTAAGACTATCAGTAATTTACTTTTAAAAAGACAGTTTTACATTTTTAAAACTGTTATAGGGTTGGAACAGTGCATGGTCAGAAGGGTATGGGAGCTGCAGTGGGACATTTTCTTATAATAATCACTGGGACTTAGCTGAGTGATTATTATAAGAAACTATTCCATTCCAGCTCCCATTATAATTTGAGCTTCTTATGTATTATAAAGATATTTTTGTATAAAAGGCATTAAAATATAATGTATGCCCTATTTTTTTTGTTGGTGTTTGATATTGTTGCTCCTTAGAGGTTGCAATTAATATTGCTGTGTGTAGCTCAAAGTTTAAGTGTGTATGTGTGGGGTTACTTAATGGAGCAAATAACTGACAGTTAAACTGTGTTGTTTGTGTCTTTGCAGAAGGTTAGCCAGTCAGTGCCAGACAGGGGTCCGGAACCTTTTAAGAAGAGTCCAGGCTATGGCGAACCGCGTTGGAAACAGAGCATCCCAGACTGCTGGACAGTCCTCCCAGGTAATGATACACATGACTATGTGATGTATTATGGGAAGGGGTATTTATTTGTATCTCATTTGAACACTGTGTGCCTATGATTAAGGACTGCTATGGGTCTGAAATGCGTCAGGCGTGCTTAAAGGCTTACCAATGATTTTACCTACATGTGCTGGTAGTTGGTTTTCCTTTTGGAGTCCTGGTAAGTGCAAGCCGATATTGCTGGATCCTCTTTGTGAAAATTTTCCTTGGCGATGGGCTTGGGGCTCTTGCAAGCTAAACTAAACTAAATACCTCGGTAGGTGGACTTACCACTAAAAGTAAAATCAGTCATTGTTTGGGAACCGCGTCCCTGTTTCGCAATAGGGTCTGGGGCATGTAAACTCAGACCACCTACATTACCGAGTAAGATTTAAGAAGTTGAGCTCACTTTATATACTGTGTATTATACCTTTAGATCAGTGTTTCTCAACCAAGGGGCCCGGGGAGCCCTAGGGGTCCCTGAGAGGGTGCATGGGGGTCCTTAAGAGATTGAGAGGAAATTGTTTGGATTCACCATTATAATTAATACAGATGTATTTTTCTATATATTTAGCAATGTTCTGTATGAATAATGTTTGGTGTATTGATGTCTGGGTGCATTTTTAAAAAAAATAGAGATATATTTATAGATCTATCATTTACATTTGTATAAATGATGTATTTTTTTTATGTTGATTTGATGACCAAGAAAGAAAAACAAATATATATTATCATTATTTTATGTCGGGGTTCCCCGAGACACAAAAACTGTTTTAAAGGGTATCTCCACTCGTATTTTGAAGATTTGGTAATCCAGTTCTATTGAAGAACAGGAGGTAAAGGAGCTGTGCCTTACCTTCCGATCTTCAATAGAACAAACAGGAGAGAAGGTAAGAAACTTACCCGCTCACTCGCTCCCCCGGCGTGTAGTCTTCTATGTGCATGCGCGATCTATGCACATAGAAGACAAGGTCCGTCGGGACCTGTCAGACTACACGCCGGGGGAGCGAGCGAGCGGGTAAGTTTCTTACCTTCTCTCCTGGCTCCTGTGTGTTCTATTGAAGAATGGAAGGTAAGGCACAGCTCCTTTACCTCCTATTCTTCAATAGAACTGGGTTCTCAAAACTTATAAAAACGAGTGGGGATACCCTTTAAGGGGTCCCCGCAGCTAAAAAGGTTGAGAAACACTGCTTTAGATCTTCATATATACAATGTTTCATTTGTGGAGTGGATTTACTATGTAATAAGCATTTCAACTGCAAATTAAATTGGATGTGCATTCTATATACGGATCAGGGTGGATATAGGAATACAACCAGATAGCAGAGCAGCACTAACTACAGATTCATCTGCGATGTTCCTTATAGACAAACACATCCACCATTCCACTGTCATTTTGTTTTCTTCCTCCTTTTGCAGTTACCCACCCGTGATCCAAAACGTATGTGCAGTAAATTGCTCTTTGCTTTGGGGCTGATCGCAGCTTCTGGAATCGTCATCAAGCTGGGACTTGATCACTAAAAGTGAAATGTAAAAGCTAAAGGCCAAGGCAGGACTATGGCGGATAGTTGGAACCCTGGAGGTGACCTTATAGAATTCTGGTTGTTGCTTTTTATATTTTACTTTTTCCTAAAGTGCTGGGTCACTGGGGATTGTTGTTGTTTTTTAAAGAAATGTGTAAAAAGATTAAAAAGAGGGTGGTTGCTAGTTAACTTCCTGCAGTTTATTGTAATATTCACTGGGCAGCCTGTCTACCCTTAAAACAAAAATCCCATCACTTGTCAGTTACCTGCCCCCAACCCCAACGAATATATCCGCACTTGTATTGCCTTTATTGCTAAACAGATATTTAAGGATAATTATTATCCCCATTCTGGCAGAGTAAGCTGGCTCCTCCCTCTATGCTGTCAATCAAAGCTGTGACTACAGACATCAGCCAATGATTGATTGCTGTTTCCCCTGCTGCCTACTCTGCACATGCTGAAGCCAATAAAAAGCTCACTGAGCAGAGGGAGGAGACACCTTTGCCAGAAAGGAATAGAACGTATCATTAAATATCTGGGTACAAACATGTAATAAACTGGTAAAAATAGCAGTTGGGGTCGCAGTCAGATAACTGGCAAGTCATCAGTTTTGTGTTTTAAGGGTGGACATGGCCTTTAACCGCACATCAAGTGTTAGGATCCTATACGATCCTGTGTTGGTTTGGCGTGAAGGAATGCAGGCCATCCTTGTGTCAATGTCTAATGAATCAATAAAGAATAAAATGATTTAAACCATACTGTGAGTAAAGTCTTATTCCTGCTGCTGAAAGACAAATAGAAAAAGATGGGGAAATGGGTCTTGCTAGCCCTAAACCTGTATTTAACATGATAACGGGTATAATCAGACTTATGATGTCTTTATACTAAGATCTATCCTTTATATTCCAGAAAAGGTGAATTGAAATGATGCATCCCTAGTGATCTCTTTACAGGAAAGAGGTTTATAAAATGTATCTCTCCCCAGCAGATAAACCCCCTGGAGTACATACCATCTCCTTTTTTATTGGCTTAGGCTTTATTCCTGTGTGCTAAGGGTGGGTGAGGTGACCAGTGATGCCCAACCAAGGGGTGGGGCGGCTTGGCTGTTCTGGGGCCAGGGCTTCATCCATGGACGGTCACTTCATGTGGGCCCCCAGCGTGGGTCAGATTGGTTTAGACCATTTTACTTTTTAGGCTGGGTACACACAGAGGGACTTTGTCCCAACCGAGCTCTTGGCCTGGACAAATGTCCGTCAGTCGCAGCAAATTCAGCCGCGGACGAATTTGCGATCGATCGATTGTGCGGTCCCATAGGGAACTGCACGGTCGATCAGAATTTTCCAACATGTTCGATCGTCCGATCCGGTGTCGGTTGCTCGTCCCACACCAGCCGATATTTTCGGCCGATCGACCAAAAGTGCCGTGAATCAGTCAGTCGGCCGAAAATATTGTCTGGTGTGTACCCAGCCTTAGTGAAAGATTTTCACAATTTTGTATTTTTCTAAAGAGATCACAGACAATGTTACACTGTTTAAATTGTGGGTTTCTCCGATACTAGTAAATCCTAGTGTAACCCTTTCATTATGATTAGGACCTCTCCCCAATCTCTCCAGCACCACCTAACAGCCATTCAAGGTACTGCGGTGGGTCCGTACATATTTACATCTTTCGATGAGTATATAGTACAAGTCTGGTAAAAAAAAAAATACGATTTAACCTATAGACTTCTTCAGCAAAGTTCATTAATCCTGTCCCCTCATCATACCAATATATGCAAATGACCCACACCCCAACCTTTCTAACACAGAAATACAAAGTTGTTTTGTAGTTTGCTCAGGGGACCTGGAATTTACCTTACCGCTCCTGCATAGAACAGCTGTTCTGTCCCGATCGCGCGCCCTATCTTTTGTATGGGCGCGGTCGGGACACAGCGGCTGTCAGTGGAGCGCGGTAAGGTAAACTATTATTCACAGGGAGGTGGTAATAAGCGTTCTCAACTCCCTGTGAATAATAGAAACGGATGGCACATACTTGTTTAAGTTGTGTTCCTTTAAAGGGCATGTCCACCCCCAAAACTATAATCCCCCCCACTACTGGCCCCATTGTGTAGTGTAGTTTAATACTTACCTCACATCCCAGCTCCCTATGGTTCTCCTGTAGTCCCCCCCCAAACTCCCAAAAACTGTCCATCAGGAGGATAGCAGAGTCCATATAGGACTCTACCTCCTACCTGGCCTCCGGGAGAAGTTTGGCATGCGCACTGCAGGCCTTCTCCCCCTCCCTCTCGATTAGGATTCCCTCCCCCTACCATAAAAACCTTTAAGTAAATCATTCCCCCTGTCCCCCCAACCCCAACGGCTCTATTTATTTTATTAGAAAGTTCCCCAAACTTTACTTACCTTCCCTCTGCCGCACTGAACTCCCGGCAGCCGCGTCCGTGATTGGCTGCCGCTCACGGACTGCCGGTCCTGCCCCTCTGCTTGCATTATCTCGCAAGCAGAGGGCCTGGCAGCGCGGCGGAGGAAAGAGGGAAGGTAAGTAAAGTTTGGGGAACTTTCTAATAAAATAAATAGAGCGGTTGGGGCTGGGGGGACAGGGGGAATGATATAGCAAAAACATTTTTTAAGGGTGGACATACCCTTTAAGTAGTTCTCCGTGACCAACTGGTCAGTTGGGATAAGAATCGGCTGGTGTGTACCCAGCATAAGAAATTTGGACTCCCATTAGCCCCGGGCTGCTTCCTTGGAAGTATGTCTCTGTCTAAGGCCTTGTGCACACTTAAGCTGGCCATACACACAAACGATAATAGGTAAATCCCGTCTGAGAACGGCTGGATTTACCCATTTTCATCAGTGTGTAAAGCCTATTCACGACTGACCAGAGTCCCAGCGAACAACTGTAGTCTGCACTCTGGTCGATCTGGAATGACCGAATGGGTATCGGTAGGGTCAGTGAGTGCGGTACCCAGAGCATGTGTGCCGACCGATACCAATGTGATCTTTCGGCACACATGCTGTGGAAATCGCATGTGTATGGCCACCTTAAAGATAACTTTTGTGTTGAGCAAATGTTGAAGGATCACTCCAAATTGTATTTATCCAATGATCTCCATACAGACAGGTCGTTTGGCAATAGCCGAGCAGCCATGGGGAGAGCAATCAGGAAACATTCCATAGCGTGGGAGAATAATACTCAGCAAGACATTGTTTAGCGATACAGGAGGACAATTCGCTAAATGATGTTGGAAAATGCCTCCACACATGCTAGATTGTTTGTTGACCATATTGGCTAACAATTGTCTAGCCTATACAGGGCCTAAGCATCTTATAGGTTTGCATCCAACTCATTTAGACATAAGATTTTTCCTTGCTAACTTGCTTTTTAAATGCACCAACCTTTGAACTCTAAGCAGAAAGCATGTGTAGATAAAGAGAATATTCTAAAAATCATATTTATAAAATTTGAGGACAAACAAGGGATATATTTTCACTACAATAGTTATTTCAGAAAAATATATACTATATGGAGATCACAAAGAAATCTAAGGTTGGGAAACAGTCTCTTTTTCAAAAACATCCACATTTCTGTAGGATTTCCAGGCCTTTAAGTTACAGATTTTTAAAATGGATCCAAGTTGTTTTCCAGGACCTGCTTCAAAGGTAATTGGGAAATCCATTCCCTTTTTCCTTTCATAAATGGCGTGCATCGTCTGTTCCCATCTGACGGGGGTAACCAGTTGCTTTACAAGCAGCTTGGGGATTGCAGATGCATGTTTATATCTCTTGCCGTCCACATTGCAGTACACCGGCACATAGGGTTGTTTGAACTCTAACGTTTTTAAAACTTTATGTAAAGGTTCCACAGCAGGCTCCATTAAGTGAGTGTGAAAAGCACCACTGACTGGTAGCATTTTAGTCCTTAAAAAATGGTATTTCCGTGAATTAGTCTGTAAATACTGCAAAGCCTGAAAGAAATATAAAAAGAAGAAAACACTTTAAAAATCTAGCAAAGTCCTTTTAATCTTCAAAAAGGGGGAATGTGGTAACTTAAGTAAGTTACGGTAAAATAAATCACTGCTGTCTAACCAGCAGCACTGAAATTCCCGACCACTTCCTGGTTGTGTTTAACTATAGCGTGTGCATTAATGCACATGTGCACTATAGTGAAAGAGAACCAGGAAGCGGTTGGGACCTGTCAGTGTGGCTGCTCTGCATCGCGCAAAAGGTAAATTTCTTTATCTTTGTTCCTGGCTCTACAGATATTAATTGAAGAACGGGAGGTAAGGCATAGCTCCTTATCCTCCCAGTCTTCAATCAATGCATTAAAGGAATAGTTCAGTTTTACAGTGAACTATTCTTTTGAAATATATTGTATTTCATTCTGAAAGGTGCTGCTTCAGCCATTACGCAACTGTGTAACTATACTTAATCTCATTAAATTCAATTAATGGTGGGGGAGTTACACTAAGTACACACAGTGCCAATCTTTGAAAAATCAGATAGACAGACATATTTTTTAAAGATGTGGTTACCCACAGTCCTGAGCGTTCCCCCTATATAAATTATAGTGAGATTGCCACATTCGGGAATGCCACACCATTAGCATGTGGTCAGCTGGGACGAATCACTGTCGGAGGCAAATTTCCTGCGACCAATCGTGCAGCCCATAGGAGACCACAGGATTGGCCATGACTTACCGACTGAAAAATCTGCTTGTGTGTACCCACCCTAAGAAATCCTTCTGGGGATATAAAAGTGCAAGGCATTGTGGGAGGCTACAGGATTGATCCCATCATAGCAGCAGTATTAAATCTGACCAATACACACCTGTATGTGTCCGGCAATTACTCTACCATTTGGAAATAGGTAGTTTGCAATCTCACAAACAGCATTGTCCACACCTAACGACTTGCAGTGCTCTCGGGCTTCAGCACAAGCAACACTGTACTTTGCTTGTGGATATCCAATTACTGACAACATTCCACTGGGCACCAGTTCAGACGCTTTTTGCATGGCTTCTGCCCGTATCTTGACTGCGTAAAGAGCTAAAACAAAGGGCAACATGGAAAACATTTCATTAGAACTAAGCCATGAATTTCTGCATATATTGGTATGAAAAATTGCAGAGCATCAATAAATATTTCTGGAAAAAATATATAGAACAGAAAATAACCCCCCTAACCCTATAATGAACCCCAGTTTATAATAACAGAATTAAATCAAAGTACAAACCAAAAATGTTGTAAACAGGAGTAAAATTAGGATGATTCCTGTAAGGCTAAGGCCCCGAAGCGCTGTGCATTTGTGCGCTTTTGTCATGCCCTTGTGTCCATTTGCATTATGGGTAAAAATGCACCTTCAATATTATCGAGCATTGCAAAGCGCGAAACCCAGCAAAATCGTGAGAGTGGGGCCTAGCCCCTAATGAGTCAAAAGTCATTGTCTCCTACCTTCTGTGAAATCTAAAGCTCCTGAAAACACGAGTGCAGCATATTCCCCAACACTGAATCCAGCAGTGGCGACACACGACTCAATAGCCTAACAGGTAAAATAGCAAATAATATTTATCCTGTATTCAATACAATTATACAACGACCTTTTTAACCAGACACTAAACATTACAGCCAACACGATCACATCTGATGATAGCAAATGAATAGATATTTTACATTTTGGTTTGCATACAGTAGTAAAATGGATGGTATCTACACGGAAAAATTGGAGAGAGGTATGGGAAAGAATATAGTTACAAAGCGCAGCAAGCCTGACATGTGGCAAATATATTGAACACCAAACCAGACAGAGTCTGTCGGAAGCTGTCAGACTACACGGCGGAGGAGTGAGCGATGCAATCGGTTAAGTAGCTTACCTTCTCTCCTGCAGGTTTAATTGAAGAATGGGAGGTAAGTCGCAGCTCCTTTACCTCCCATTCTTTAATAAAATAAATAGCAATTTTTTTTTCTAGTGGAGATACCCTTTAAAATATTGAGTTGGAACCTTGTTGCTGTAGCAGAAGTTTATCCACACTACACCAAGTTCCAGCTTTGGCTTTTTTGCAGAAACCCGAGCCCTGGGGTTTTTCTACATCATGGAATAAATAACACATCAGCAAGGAGTTTGTATGTTCTCCCCGTGCATGTGTAGGTTTCCTCTGGACACTCGCAATCCCCCAATCATAAAGACATACTGATAGGTTGTATGAGTGTTTAGATAGTAAGCTACACAGTGTTCTCCCCAGATTTTTTTTTTCCCCAGCCTGGTGGCATGAAAAAGTAGTTGGGTGGGGCAGGGAAATTTGTGACCCACACACAAAGCACGCAGGTTTGCCATGCTACACTTTGGTAATAGTTTGTTAACCTATCCGTAATTTATCTTGCGAATGTTAGAAAGGTCTTGATCGGGCAGTTTTGACGCAAGTTTTATCTGGCCTTGGTGCCAGGCACACACCTATTAACCCTACATTTACATTCTTTGTAAATCACAACAATGTTCTCTCCAGAATTTTTTTCCAGCTGGGTGGCATGAAAAAGTAGCCTGGGGGGTTGCCCGGCTAAATGATGCCAAGGAGAACACTGAAGCAACATAAACTAAACCGCCGGTTTGCCCAGTTTCCCAACATGCAATACGGTTTCCCAAGGGGTGCGGTGGGTCTCGTGTTTGTACCCACACGGAATTAAGTCGACCAGTTTGTCTCCCTTTTATTCTCACCTCAGGATCCTCTTGGCTGAGTTTCTCGGTGGCTGCCAGGGAGGTGACGAACATGGCCGGCTGGCAGTGAACCGTCCTATTGAGCAGCTCGGTGGGGCCTCTCAGACACAGATCCAACAGGTCGTAACCCAGCACCTGGCGGGCAGCACTGAACATGGACTGGACATTGGGGAATCCCAGGAGCCCCCTAGCCATGCCCACCTGCTGGCTCCCCTGCCCTGGGAACAGGACAATGCTGCTGGACTTGGGGGACCTCTTGGGGACTCTGGGGGGCTCCACTTCCACCTCAGCTTCCTCTAGGAGTTTCCTGACATCCCCCTGGGGCCCTGTGATCCTCCTGTGTCTGGGCAGCAGAGGGTTCCAGGGAGGGACACACAGGACTCTCCTGTACAGGGACATGACCCCCATGGCTATCTGTATCCGCTCAGGGGCCTGGACACCATCAGCTCCCGTTCTGACTTCAACCTACTGACCACTCTGTCATTCAATCTGGCCTCACAACACGCGACTTCCGGCTGTACCCGCTAGTAAAATGTCCCGACCGGAAACAGAGAATGGAAATGAAAGTTCCGCCCCCGTTAATCCAATGAGCCGCTCGCGATTGGTACAGCCTCCTTTAACTGCTCGTCGAATAAGGAACTGGGCTCCGCCCCCGGAATCTGAAACCGCTCAGAGTAGAACCAATGGGAAGAGAGAGAGCGGGAAAGTAACCAGGGGATTAGTAGGAGGGGCCAAGGAGTCTCCTGTCGTGAGTGGAACCTGTAATATTATAATATAATAATAAGAAATGGAGACTTCTGGGTAATTGGCAGCTCTCAGGAAAGCTATAACATAATATAATAATATAATAACAATAATATAATTATAATATGATAATATAATAATAGGGATGTGGGTTCAGGTTACAGCAGCAGGTAAGTAGTTACAGAACAGTAATGTAAGTGATCTGTGGGTCTCCATCTATATAACAATCAATATGTTTATGTCCCAGTAAAACTTCCGAACGGCTGGGACGAGTGACCATCTCAGTTAACTGGGGATGAGATCTGACGTGTGTGCTGCCATCTGGTGGGGAATCGAGTTACCATCTCAGTTAATTGGGGATGAGATCTGACGTGTGTGCTGCCATCTGGTGGTGAATAGTGACCATCTCAATTAATTGGGGATGAGATCTGAGAGAGAGTGTCCTGTATTGGATCGAGGACATGCAGTTTACCAGATTTGCGTGTACGATTCAGGCAAACCGCAGTGAGTTTGAATGGGTTACGGATCAGGTTCGGGAAGAAAGTTGTGGGTCGGGACAGGTAGCGGGTACGGTTTGTTTGTCTGTTAAATTCTGGGGTGCAGGTCGAATCAGGTAACAGATGCAGGTCCGCTTGCATGTCTGTTAAATTTCAGGTGCAGGTTGGGTTACTGCTCTGACTACTTGCAGGTTGGTTGTGGTTATGGAACCAATCAAAGTGGGTGCAGGTAATGGTTTTACGGTTGTGGGTCTGAAAAACAAGACCCACATAGTACTCACAATCTGACCTTTGTGCTGCCATTGGTTTGCGAATCCAGTGAACACCATAATGAGAAACAACTGAGCCCAATAAGGTTTGTATTGGGGGAAAAAGGCCAACGCGATGTACTAGTAGTGTCATATAATATAACATATAGTGTCATATAATAAAAATACAGAAAGTACCTTAAAGGGGAACTAAAGTCTCCAGACAACATTGTCCCAATAGACAGAGCACATTCACAAACATACAAAAAGCTGTGTCTCACCTCTCCCTTTGCTGTGGCCATTGGGTGATTTATGAAAATAACCTGTGAGTACTAGGGGTCAGCTCCCACAATCCACCTTAGCTGGGTAAACCCCCAGCTAAGTGTCTGCGTACAGGCACATGCTCCATAAAGCTCAACAGATCAAAACAAGGAAGTTGCAGCCTTGCTTCCTAAAAGCTGACAACCAATCCCATTATAGCACAGAGATCCTCCCTCTCCATGACACAGAACAGGGATTTCAGTTTTTTGTTTTCAAACACATTCAAGGCTCCTGTCCTAACAATGATATAATCCTTTACTTTACATACAAAAAGAAAATGAATCTTTGCAGTGTATTTCATAGATAGCATGGATGTAAGAAACGGAATACTTACATTTCAGCAAAAATAAAAGTAAGTGTGGGGAATAGAACCTGCAACTTGTACATTTACCCTGTCTTGTTAAAAGCAGAAGTCTTACCTCTAGGCTAAGAGAGACACTATAAAAACCAGTGGTACATGTAGAATATTGTAGTAGGAACATAATAGAAACAAAAAATAAAAATACATTGGGGGAATCAAACTCATAACCTTCTGATCTGTATGTGTCTAACCCTGGCATCCTACAAGGTGAGCCACCGCTGAACAAGCTTAAAGCCTTGGAACATTTAGAAGCTTTATCTTTTGCATGGAATATAATAGAAACAAAAAAAAAAGGTTTAGCTGGGGTATTGAACTTGTGATCTTCTGAATTGTATGTGTCTAACCCTGGTGTCTTACAAGGTGAGCCACCACTGCACAAGCTGAACGCAAAGGTACAATTAGAAGCTTTATCTTTATCATGGAATATAATAGAGACAAAAAAAGCTACATCTGGGGGATTGAACTTGTGACCTTCTGAACTGCTTATTTTTTAAATCTGGTGCCTTACCTGGTGCGCCAACACTGAATGAGCAGAGAGTCCAGCTACATTGGTAACTTTATCTTTTGCTAGTAAAAGAATAATTTAAAAAATGGAATATGGAATCCCTGATAACTTAGAAAGCTGCTTGTTACCCTGCAGTTTATTTTCTAGCAACTCACACTGAGTGGTAAATAAACTGCAGGGTAACAAGCAGCTTTAAAAGTCTTATCAGGGATTCCATATTGGTGTGTAGACATCTGTATAGAAAACACTTTGTGCATAGAGACAGTGAATACTGGGGTCAGGGGGCGTGGTTCTTTGATGACTTCATGGGCTGTGGGTTGTACTGGCAACAACATGGAAGCCTTCTTATTTACAGAATCTATTTCTCACATATATTAAATGCAATGTACCACAGAAGAATCTTACAATGTATAGGTGTTCTGGGGAGAAAAACTTTCACATTAGGTTTTTGAAAATTTAAGTTTAGTTCTCCTTTAAATATTATAAAGTACCTTAATATAGTGTCATAGAGTTACCTGTATAAATCAGCCTGTGTCTATACACCTTTATATGGACACAGAACTCCTCAGTGACTTCTAATATCCTTTATAATTTACAGTAGGGGATACATTATCCCTTATAATACATGAGTGGTACCCAGAGTTCCCTGTATAAATCAGCCTGTGTCTATACACCTTTATATGGACACAGAACTCCTCAGTGACTTCTAATATCCTTTATAATTTACAGTAGGGGATAAATTATCCCTTATAGTACATGAGTGGTACCCAGAGTTCCCTGTATAAATCAGCCTGTGTCTATACACCTTTATATGGACACAGAACTCCTCAGTGACTTCTAATATCCTTTATAATTTACAGTAGGGGATACATTATCCCTTATAATACATGAGTGGTACCCAGAGTTCCCTGTATAACTCAGTCTGTGTCCTTGTACCTTTATATAGACACAGAACTCCTCAGTGACTTCTAATATCCTTATAATTTACAGTAGGGGATACATTATCCCTTATAATACATGAGTGGTACCCAGAGTTCCCTGTATAACTCAGTCTGTGTCCTTGTACCTTTATATGGACACAGAACTGCTCAGTGACTTATCCTTATAATATACAGTAGGGGATACATTATCCCTTATAATACATGAGTGGTACCCAGAGTTCCCTGTATAACTAAGTCTGTGTCCTTGTACCTTTATATGGACACAGAACTCCTCAGTAACTTCTAATATCCTTATAATTTACAGTAGGGGATACATTATCCCTTATAATACATGAGTGGTATCCAGAGTTCCCTGTATAACTCAGTCTGTGTCCTTGTACCTTTAAATAGACACAGATCTCCTCAGTGACTTCTAATATCCTTATAATTTACAGTAGGGGATACATTATCCTTATAATACATGAGTGGTACCCAGAGTTCCCTGTATAACTCAGTCTGTGTCCATGTACCTTTATATAGACACAGATCTCCTCAGTGACTTCTAATATCCTTATAATTTACAGGAGGGGATAGATTATCCCTTATAATACACAAGTGGTACCCAGAGTTCCCTGTATAACTCAGTCTGTGTCCTTGTACCTTTATATAGACACAGATCTCCTCAGTGACTTCTAATATCCTTATAATTTACAGGAGGGGATAGATTATCCCTTATAATACACAAGTGGTACCCAGAGTTCCCTGTATAACTCAGTCTGTGTCCTTGTACCTTTATATGGACACAGACTCCTCAGTTACTTCTAATATCCTTATATTACCAGTAGGGATACATTATCCCTTATAATACACAAGTGGTACCCAGAGTTCCCTGTATAACTCAGTCTGTGTCCTTGTACCTTTATATTAGACACGATTCTCCTCAGTGACTTCTAATATCCTTATAATTTACAGGAGGGGATACATTATCCCTTATAATACACAAGTGGTACCCAGATTTCCCTGTATAAATCAGCCTGTGTCCTTGTACCTTTATATGGACACAGAACTCCCCAGTGACTTCTAATATCCTTATAATTTACAGTAGGGGATACATTATCCCTTATAATCCATGAGTGGTACCCAGATTTCCCTGTATAAATCAGCCTGTGTCCTTTATATTATCCCTTATAATACATGAGCAGTATTTAGAGTTAGGTAGTATGATAACTTTCCATAACAGTGCTTTTATTATTTTATTGGTAGTTAATTTGTATATCTAAACAGTACATTGGGTGTTTATGACAGAATTGCTTTCATTGGCTATTGAGATGTGTATAAAACAACAATACAAATCGTTCCAAAATAAATCTTTATTTGTCAAATATTAAGGCAAAATAGTACCTCGTAATTACATTGAAGTCATACAGAATAGAATACCTAGCACCTATGTGTACCTGTCAGGAAGCAATTGTAACAAAGATTGACAAACTACATCTACCAACTATATTGAACAGTCACGCTCATCATGTAGGTGAGATGTAGGTTGGGAATCGCTGCGTAACAATGGAACAGGACCCTACCACTTTAAAGGATAAGTACAGGCTAAAGCTAATTAAAAAATATATATATTATAGACTAGAAAAAGGCAGGCAAAAGTGATAGTTCACTCATTATAAATCCATTTTGTGTAAATGGTGATTCTTACCTCTATCTCTCCATGGGTTAAACACACAGAGCAATCATTTGGCCAGTGGCAGTGAAAGAATTACCTGACCGCACTGCTCTTTAAAGAACATATTCAGGGCTAGGCCGTACTATACGCACCTGCGATCTTGTTTGCAATTGCGCTTTTGATTGAATGGAAATCCCGGGAACGCAAAAAGTTCCTGCGATTTCCAATGCATTGCATTTGCGATTCCATTTTGGAATTGGGGAATCGCAAGCGAAAAATCAGTTGCAACGCACGGAAATCGCAAGTGCTAGCGCGCCCATTTGCGTTGTAGTGCGGTCTTGCCCTAAAAAAGCATATTCTCCAGCAGGGAGACCCAATTCCTCCTTTTTTTTTTACCTTATTACAGTTATACCTTTAAAATGATGGCCATGCACTGGTGCTGCTGATAGCATGCAAGCGCATGTCAGAGATGGGGGAGGAGCTGTCAGTCTCAGCCATCTTTTCAAAGGCAAGAACAGGAGGTGGGAAATTTAGCAATAAATTAACAGAATTAACATCCATGCAATAACAATATTTCTCTGTTAGTTTTGTTATAGTGCAAACGTTGCCTTATTTTCATACTTGTGTTACCGTGCTAATAGCTAAGGTGGAGAACTCGGTAATACACATATTTCTACATATTAAATGAATGAAATCGCATTTCTATACAAGAGATTTCTGTTACAGTGACTGGCGGGTTGAAATGTTTATTTTTGACATTTTTTCTATTTTTGAGTGGTGCGACTTTTAAAGGCTACATACATTCCAACTACAGTAAAATGTTCGTTAGATCCCACCCCAATATATGGAAGTTAGTGGAGCTTATTAAATGGTTAACGCAGCAATCTTTATCCTCAATATGCCAGCTCACTATATGTAGAAATATGAATATGGAAAGAAGGAATGTAAAGGAAATCAAACAGCAAATTATATACACAAAAACCTCTATGTTTGGTGAAGGGGGATATTAAGAAATAATGAACAATTAGGGAGATTCAATAAAGTTATTATTATTAAAAATGGTGCTTATTTTGCCTCAACCTATCAGATGTTAGCTTTCAAATGTTAAATGAGATCTGATTGGTTTGGGCAAAATAAAGCGCCATTTTTAACAATAAGAACTGTTATTGAATCTCCCCGAATGTTTTAAAGTGATATCACATTTAAAAGATTATGTTATATTCAGTTTGCAAGCCTTTTGCTGAATTAGAACTCTCACAATGTGGAACGCCATATTGCCCCCGTATTTAAATTTTGTTGTATTTGAAAGACCCAGGGGATACAATGTATTGAAAGTATTTTTTGCCATTGTCCATAATCAGAAACATGTGTAAACAGTGTACACATAACCCATCCACAGGCATGACAAAGTATCGTAATTAGAGTTAAATGAACAGTATGGAACTGTTTGGCACATCAGCTATAAATAATGATTGGTTAATCAGGGAGCAACTCTTCCTCATGATAAAGGTCAACTAAAAGGCTAAAATCAGAATATCACTAGAATATGGCTGCTTGTATATAATAGATATCATTGCAGAGGTCAATTCAATTCTGGAAGTGAAACATAAAAAAAAATAGTCGTTCACCGATTAACCGGTTGCCCTAAGTTTTCCGATATGCCACAAAGGACACTTCTGAACTTAGGAACATTATCACTTCCTTCCACTAAAGTAAATGTATGTACAAAGGCACTTTCGGACATGTCGGAAAACCACAGCCGATCGTGCGGTACTCTACTGATGGACACGGCTTTTTTTAATGACTGTCCTTTGTCCTGTCCAACGGTCGGTCGGTCATTCAGGACGAAGGTTTGGCATGTGTGAACCCAATCTGTCTATCAAACAAAAGACACACATGAGCTTTTGCCCAAATCGTTTGTATCGATCAGAACATTAACATTGGCAGAGAGAAGTGGATTATTGTTCCACATTGACTTGGAGTTAAAATCATTCATTTGGAGTATTCTAATAAATCAGCTGACTTGTGTGAATTAAGGTTCGTATACACATGCGTTTGCAGTGTGACACATGATGTGTATAAACGGCCTTTGTATAATCAGCCTTTGTATGGGCACTTAATCGTCCGAAACGGAGACCCGCCTGGCGGATCGGGCAACGATCGACGAACGAATGACCGTTTCGGCCCATACCCAAGTGGCCCTTAAACCTTTACAGTTTAAGGGCCAAACCTGCATTTTAGTAGCCATGTAAGCGGAGGCCTGATATCATTCGCACTCTTCCATAACCACACATTACCACACCATGTCAAATATACAAAGATACTTCTTTAATCAGTCATCAAAAAGCAACTCCCTTAGCACAAGCGACTGCTATATTTACAACATTCAGTAAAGTGATGGAAAATGAAAAAAAAAAATTATCATTGGTGTTAAAGGGGGAAAAATATAAAGAAAACTTAAATTTGTTGCATTCATTGTAAAATGTCAAAATGCCATTTTTTGAGTTCTTAAAGCAGTACAACTAGACTTTCTAAATTACGATTTAGTTGTGATTTGGAGTAACAAGAGATGACAAGATGGAGTCTCTGAGATGACAAAGTCTTGCAAGAACTCACAGAGCTTTAAAGGATCTCCTCCTCATTCCTCTTCTTCCATAGCTGAATAGTACCCAGGATGAAGAAATAAACTGCTAACTCCTCAACCCTGGGTACTTTACCTAACAGCCGTACTTACTTACTTTAAGTTTCCCTCTGTGTTCAGGTTCTCTTCCGCAGTCTGCAACGTAGCCAATGGGAAGGCACTCTTTACAATAAAGCACGTCTTCCCATTGGCTACATCGCAGACTGTCACTGACGGTTGTAGAAGGGAGAATGGACCGGAGCTGTTATGTAAAGGAGTAAGGACCTACATAGAAATGTAATAAATGTTCTTATCTTTAAAAATGGTGCTAATTTTGCCCCAACCAATCAGATGTTATTTACCATTTGAAAGCGAACATCTGATTGGTTGGGGCAAAATTAGCACCATTTTAAACGATAAGAACTTTTATTACATCTAACTGTTAGTGATTTAGGTTCTTACCCTGGGTACTATGCAAGTATGGAGCGGAGAAAATTAGCATAATTGTCCTATAACCAATTAATAAACTATTTCTATGCATTTTTACTGCTCAGATATTTATGCTGATGGTCTGTGTTTTATTTCTACTTGGAATCCAGTGTTCAATATTCTCTGCGTACTCTGAGCTATTCGATATAGAACTGTATATTATTTCTGTGTTAACACAGGCACCATGAATGAATGCACAGACTTACATTTCTCTATAGAGTTTCAAGGCTGAAAATAAAACAACCAGCAAGGAAAATGGATTAAACAAAGACAAAAATATAAAGAAGTAGGAGGAAATTAGTACAAGTTAAGGTGCTTGTATGACTTATAAGAAACATTGCAAGATAACATCTATAAAAAGCAAAATGGAAAATTCTATCCCTGAGAAAATAAATGCCATTTCTAAATCATAAGCAGTGCATTTTGTATAAATACAATACATTCTAAATTCATCAAAATTCAACACGTCGGTAAAAGATTATCTGAAATTTGTCTCGAGTCACGGAAAATAAGATTTAGAAGCTTGACATGGACTCGAACAGTTTGTTCATTAATACAATAGTGGTTCATTAACAAAATCTAAATTTATACAGAGAAAAATATTCATATATTAAAAAATATAAACTCGAGTCCTTTCCTCTAATCTCTATATATCTGTGAGTATTTAATATTCATTGTTACAAAGGACGTGCTAATTCTCACAATCCCCTAATACGTGTTTACATACCTGATGTGCTTTTCAAAATAAAAGAAATAAATGTAACTAAATGTCAGTGGGCCCCCAAAGGAAGAGAATTTTGTAACATTAATATAAGGTCTTAAAGGGTATGTCCACCCCCAAACTAAATTTTGATATGTTGCGGGATGCCTTAGCCAATCACAGGAGCGGATGCCAGTTGAGCCCCTCCTGCTTGGCTTCCGTGCACGGAAGTTAAGGAGAGACAGCGGGGGAACGAAGGCTGGTAAGTACATTTGGGGACAACTGACAGGTTTATAGCAATTCTCTGCAAGATATAAAAATTTAGTTTGGGGGTGGACATACCCTTTAAAATAGATGTTCCCCCTCCCAAAAAAAACAACTCCTGTGCAAAAAAAAAGTATCTCCTGTGCAAACACAAATGGCTTGAAATGCTCCATTAATTGCAAACACACAAATCTCGGATAATTAAATGTGCATGCAGAGCCACTGATATTCCACTGTGCACGATTAATTCGAGGTTTGGCTATTTCATATTGCATTGATCTCAAATTTAAAGTTAAGTTCCCATTATGTGTAAATTCCCGTTTGACCAGTAGATGGGGATGGAGGGTACATTACACTGTTTTGCCTGTGCACAGTGGAATATCTGCTTCTGCAGACCTAGTAAATAAAAAAGCAGAGATGAGGATATTTGGATGATATTTAACAGAGGAACACTTTTTTTTTGTTTAAAGCATAGGAGCAGTCTTTCTTTGCACTTATAAACATCAGGATTCAGTTGCCTTAAAGGAAATATTTAGACTTTTTACTTGACTTATACCCTAGAAAATGCAAATTAAAACAATGCTTTTTTGCAGTATTATGGTAACATGAAAATCCTCCCCCTCCACATAGCACACATGGATAGAAAGATACTGATTACAGAGCATGCCTGTGCCACAAGCAACGAAAGAGGGTGGACACCATGGGATTTATCCACTAGGAAGGAAGATACATTTTATAATGCTGTAGTGTAAAGAAATCACCTAGAAAAGCAAACGTTGCATTAAATTGGCAATTTCTAGGTTATGAGTGAGGAAAAATGTATTTAAAGATTTCCTTTAAGAGGGTTTTGCATCTTCTACAAAAATATTTTAACACTACAAAATACACTTTCCTAGTAGTACAGTTTGGATTTTAACTAATTTCCCTTTAACCAATTTGCCACATGTTAGGAGCTGCGCTTGTGTTTTTGCCTTTAGAAAAGGAACGCAGATTCATTTATTGACTATAGTTTTACATTCACAAGTTGCAACCATTTCATTGTGGCTCTACGGGACCCTAAAGAAATGCAAGCCTTGGGTCAAGGTTGCTATACTACCGTTTTATTCTATCTGATCAATTTTCTTATCGCCCTGTGATGGAATAAATCAGAGAAACAGAAGATAAATCCATTTTGGAAGCAAGAGCTGTTAATTGGTAAACCTGGAAGCGGGGACATCAAATTCAACGTTAGGTAGTCAGAATTAAACGTTATCAATGAGGCCAACAAAAAATCAGTTTAAGGAAGTCTCAGAAAAGTATTGTAAAAAAGGACGGTGGAATCCATTAAAAAAAAAAAAAAGGCATCTGTCAGTTATCAGTCTAAACATTATACGGTTCATGCACTTGCAATTTTGTAGTGTGTAGCTTTGTCATTTGCCTGGAGGGAAGTGTAGTGCACGTTTGAATTTTTAAAGAGGCTTAACACAAGGCAACACCAGCAATAAAGCCTTTAACTGGTAAGTCTTGCTCCCATAGGCAACATGAAACTAAAATACTCAAGATAAAGCGCCCTTTCAATACATATCCTTATAGATCTCTTGCAATAAAGGGTGGATCGCTGCATCTGTCTCGGCTTTTTTGATGGTCTGTACAAGGATAGCATGTTCCGTTACCAGCTGGCGCAAGTCAGCCATTTTCTGCAAAAGCTTTGGGAAAAGGAAGTTGTCATCCGGATGATTTGATTGGAGGTGAAGCTTAAGAACATGTATAATGCTCTCCTGGATCTGCTCGATGCTGGAAACGTTTACTAATCCTGGCCGATCTGTTTAGAAACGGAAACATTGCTTTAATATTACATGTCGGGGAAAGGAAAGAAGTTTCTAGAAAGAGAAGTGGTTAACAAAGAGTCGTCCAATAAATATTAATGTAATATTACAATCTATATCTGTAGTATTCAATTAGATCAACTGGACTTGACGTTTAGTTCTTGAAGACGTTTCGCTAGTCATCCGACTGGCTTTCTCAATTAAGAATCTGTGGCAATTATGTACCCTGGAAAATCCCAATTAGCATATCACAGCCAGGTGTTAAGGGCGTGATTGGATAGTGGCTAAGAGGTGTTATAGGAACGCCCAGAGTAAGGTGTTAAAACAGCATTGTACATGGCAGACAGTTGGTGTCGAACCCCCCCACCTTTATTTAGGCTTGGTTTCTTTATTTTCACATAAATGGCCTCCTTGACACCTCTCTTGAACCAGTCACGTTCCTTTGCCAATATGTTAACATTACAATCTTCAAAGGTATGTCCTTTATCCTTAAGATGCAGGTACAAGGATAAAGGACATACCTTTGAAGATTGCAATGTTAACATATTGGCAAAGGAACGTGACTGGTTCAAGAGAGGTGACCATGACCTGAGAATATTACAATCTGTTTATTTACCTCCACAGCAGATCAGCGCAGCAACAAACAGAGCTATATCGCTATCGTCCAGTTCCAACGCATTGAATTTCATGGCGAATTCAAACTTAGGCTCCATCATGTCTCCAATCGGCTTCCTCAAGCTTTTCAAGAACTCACGGGTAATAAAACCGTTGCCGTACGCCACCAGCATCCCGTCTTTGTTCATAACCGATGCCAACATGGCAAACATGGCTTCGTAGACGCCATATTTTAACAGAGTCACTTGGTCGTTAAGATCCAGTTCAGTGAATCCCGGGATGGATTTGGCAAATTCAGTCAATTCCGTTACGGTTTCTACCGAGGTGCATTGGCAGCAGTGAAATATTCGCACCTCCGCCTCCTTGTTCTGGATGCCGTTGGCTACAAGCTTGGCCACTAGTGTTTTTTCTGCCATGCACAGCGTTTCCATATCGTGTATAACAAAAGGCTACAAGGAAACAGAATAGATCGCACTGTGAGAATGTACGGATTTAGACATTGCATCAGGTTGTACGTGGTTGGGCTGTTTTCACAGATGAGACTCAATAATGCAAGTTACATTAGTAACAATAGTTTTTCCTTTTTACCCTTCCCATGATGCCTGCCTAAGGTTGTGTACACACGGGCAGCCATTTTGTCTGGTCTGCCGAGCTTTCGTCTTCTTTTTCTCCAAAACCAGGAAAAATGGGTTAGATAATTTTTCACCCGATTGTGTGGTTCGAGATGGGCCAATGAACCGTCACGCTGATAATCTGCATTGCCGCTTCATTCCTGCCAGCTCGGTAGTCTGTCTTGTATTAATACTATCAGGCCTATTTATTAAAAGTTTTTAGCATTAAAAATGGCGCTCATTTTGCCCCGACCAATCAGATTTTAGCTTACAAATGGTACATAACATCTGATTGGTTGGGGCAAAATGAGCGCCATTTTTAACAATCAGAACTTTTATTACATAGGCCTGGTATATACGTATTAATACCAGGAATTTTTGATTTTTAGAAACTGCTGGAAGACAGTTCCACAGTGTCACCGTTCTCACTGTAAAGAGACCTTTCCTAACCTGAAGATGAAACTTCTTTTCTTCCAACCTTAAAGGATGTCCACGTGTCCTCTGATATGACCTATTAGTGAACAATGCACCAGAGAGTTCATTGTATGCCTATTCAAGGACAATTAATTAATTAATGATAACCATGTTAAGCTTCGTACACACGTATGATGTAAACGGCGAACCCTAAGCGCGTTCACGCGCAGCAACGAACGGACGATAATGGCACTTGTGTATGCGCTTGCTCTGCGGTTTGGCCATGGTGGATCAATGAACGACTCCGGACCAAATGCATACACACGTGGCATTATTGCCCGAAATGGCAGTTTGCCGCGAGTGAGTTGTGGTCGCTGCTAACATCATACGTGTGTACGAAGCTTTCGATATCTATCTAATGCACAGCTAGACTGCTCTTAAAGGGACACTAAAGTGCTCCCAGTGATCCCTTTTACCATATTTCCTCATGTCCTGTACACTAGTTAGTTTGTATTTACTCTCTCTCTCTCTGTGCTTAGACCCTCCCAGAACCTGAACTCAGCTAGAGTGGGGAGCATGTGCCGGCGGAGATTAGCTGCGTATCTAGTATAGTATAGTATAGTACAGTATAGTATAGTACAGTACAGTACAGTATATAGTACAGTACAGTACAGTATATAGTACAGTATAGTATATAGTATAGTACAATATAGTATATAGTATAGTACAGTATAGTATAGTACAGTACAGTACAGTATATAGTATAGTACAGTACAGTACAGTATATAGTACAGTACAGTACAGTATAGTATATAGTACAGTATAGTATATAGTATAGTACAATATAGTATATAGTATAGTACAGTATAGTATAGTACAGTACAGTACAGTATATAGTATAGTACAGTACAGTACAGTATATAGTATAGTATAGTACAGTATAATATAGTACAGTACAGTATAGTACAGTACAGTATATAGTATAGTATAATATAGTACAGTATAGTATAGTACAGTATAATATAGTACAGTACAGTATAGTACAGTACAGTATATAGTACAGTACAGTATATAGTATAGTATAATATAGTACAGTATAGTATAGTACAGTATAATATAGTACAGTACAGTATATAGTATAGTACAGTATAGTATAGTACAGTATAGTATAGTACAGTATAGTATAGTACAGTATAGTATTGTACAGTATAGTATAGTACAGTATAGTGTATAGTACAGTATAGTGTATAGTACAGTATAGTATAGTACAGTACATAGTATAGTATAGTATAATATAGTATAGTACAGTACAGTACAGAGTATAGTACAGTATAGTATATAGTACAGTATATAGTATAGTACAGTATAGTATAGTGTATAGTACAGTATATAGTACAATACAGTATAGTACAGTACAGTATATAGTATAGTGTAGTACAGTATAGTATATATTATAGTACAGTATAGTATAGTACAGTATAGTACAGTACATAGTATAGTATAGTATAATATAGTATAGTACAGTACAGTACAGAGTATAGTACAGTATAGTATATAGTATAGTACAGTATAGTATAGTGTATAGTACAGTATATAGTACAATACAGTATAGTACAGTACAGTATATAGTATAGTGTAGTACAGTATAGTATATATTATAGTACAGTATAGTATAGCACAGTATAGTATAGTGTATTTGAGTATTTGAGGTTGAATAAAGATATACGTCCATCCTGTCCAACCCATCTAGCAAATCCTCATTTCTGCCTAACGTTGATCCAGAGGAAGGCAAAAAAACCCACCAAATTTATGAAGGGGAAAAAATTCCTCCTGACTCCAAGTGGCAATGGGAAATTTCCCTGAATCAACTCTACTTTATGAACCAATACAGATTGTAGTGAAATACAGACAATAATACTCCCCCTAAGTAATACAGACAATAATACCCCCCCTAAGTAATACAGACAATAATACCCCCCTAAGTAATACAGACAATAATACTCCCCCTAAGATTCATAGTCTTATAATAAAGTGACACTGCCCTGCTTTGGAAAGGTAAGCAGCTCTGGCAGCGTTATTACAGCTGAATTAAAGATGTTGTGTGTTTAATTGATTAAGTGGTGACTTTTAGGCCCCCTGCTTGAAAAATAGGGTACTGGTATACACCAATTATGGTGGGTGCTATGCGGAGTATAAGTAATAATGATAATATACAGAGAGGGATAGATAGAAAAGAATCCGCTATGACATGGATCAATAAGTCCCATGGCACTCAACTACCAATAAACCATTCATAATATAATTAGTGTGGGAAAAGGAACATTCCATGGTGTCCCACACAAATAAGTGTATTCACACTACTAATCCAAAAATCCACACTACTTTATTATTAAAACATATATAACATACATATATTAGAATATAAGGTATATAAATATGGTGTGCAATGAATCCTAAAAACCCACATTAAAATATAGGTAGGGCTCGGAGATAAATGTGTAAATAGCAAAGTGCATGTATGTAAGGTGAAAGTTCCAAATGTCCAAGGAAATGTACAGCAGGGTACAATGAACCAATACAGGAATGAATAAGATATACGGGCGTTATACTAATAGCGGGGTATATAGATATATATAATCTAGGGTGCGTCCACCCTAGAAAAAATAATGTAAATAGTAGTGTATGTAAGTGAAATGATATATATTATATAGTAAACGGAACAGTCTCACCCATATCTCTGCGTCTTCATCTCATAAGGCTAATGGTTATACAGTGGAGTGTGTTTGATAATCCGATTTGTAATCCTCGGGTTCCACTGGTCACGCCCTTCAGAACACCAGGCCAAATCGCGCTGCTAAGGTTCAAATCCCAGTTCTGTTCACAAGCAGGCGCTGCACATATAGAGTGCAGCCCAATGGAACATGCAGCTATGCTCAATTAACTCCGTATTACCACACTGACCTGACGACGTTTCGGGATTGAACTCCCTTCTTCCGGGTCACCTGACCTATAGTCCGTGTCCTAAATAGCTTGGTGGTGTATTTACAATTAGATCCGTGCTGCAACATAGTATCTACCCAACAGGTTCGATACTTATTGTCCCAAAGTTGCTACATGAGTAACATCATATACTAACATTTTTATATATGTATACAGAATGCAGACGTGTTTCTCGCCAGGATGTACTTTAAACATGTCAATGTGGTAATACGGAGTTAATTGAGCATAGCTGCATGTCCATTTGGCTGCACTCTATATGTGCAGCGCCTGCTTGTGAACAGAACTTGGGATAGAACCTTAGCAGCGCGATTTGGCCTGGTGTTATCGGGGCTAAGAGAGTGGTGTGGTAAGAGATGGGGTTTGGGTTTTAGAGAACTGGGCTGACTTTCTGTTGGCTACAGGCTCTTTAGTAGTGACGGATTGCACCTCAATGGTGATGGTGCAACTGTTTTGGGGGAGAAGATGGCTAGGGGGTTGGAGGAGATTTAAACTAGGTATGGGGGGGAGGGAAAGTTTAACTACACAGGGGTGTAGATAGAGAAGTTAGGGATTGGGGGCTAGTAACACAACGGAGGGAGGAGAGGAGGAGGGGGAGCATAGAGGATAAGGAGGCATGTACGACCATGATGGAAGTAAATCAATTGATAATCTAAAATGTATGTTTACAAATGCAAGGGGTCTGGCTGGAAAAACACGGCGAACTTGATAATAGCGTTAAAGGAAAGGTATGATGTAATTGGTATAGCAGATCATGGCTTAATGATTCACACGACTGGACAGTAAATATTGAAGGTACTCCTTATTTAGACATGACCGAGTTAATAAGAAAGGAGGAGGAGTATGTATGTATGTTAAACAGGAATTGAAGCCAAATTTAAAAGAGGAATAGATGGGGGAGCAAACGATGCGCGCAGAAACATTATGGGTGGAACTGTGTACAGGAAGCAAGAAGAAGGTAGTAAAATTGTTGGAGTGTGTGTTATACACGCCAATGCCGGGGAAGAGGTGGAAATGAATCTCCATATGCAGTTGGCGAAGGCTGTGGTATGGGGCCGTTCTGGTTATGGGGGATTTTAACTACCCTGAAATAGATTGGAGTAATGGAACTGCCAGCACCTCAAAAGGTATAAAGGTCTTAAATTTCCTATATGAGCATTTCTTTCAAGATGGTGAAGTTCCTACTAGAAAAAATGCGTTGTTGGATCTGGTGAACTAATAACCCAGAGCTCATTTTGGAGATGAAGGTAATGGGAAGCTTAGGGAATAGTGACCATGATATAGTGTCATTTAATATAGGTTGCAGAAAACTAAAGTGCACTGGCTTAACAAAAACTTTTAACTTTAGGAAAGCTAATTTTATGCTTTTAAAGGAATCGCTCCTGCTCATAGACTGTTTCTAGGTAAGATCTGAGCAGATGTGGACCACTTTTAAAGGGATATTAAACTATAACATCTCCAAATCGGTACCTTTAGGAAACAAGTGTAAAAAATTAGGTCCCCTCCTGATGGCTTAATGTCAGGTAAAAGGGAAATGGAAAAAAAGAAAAGGGCTTTAAAATTTTGAAAGCAGAAGGCACAGAACAGGCTTACAGGGACTTCAAAAGGATAAAGAGTGCAAGAAAGCAATAAACTAGCTAAAATAGGAAATGAAACACGGATTGCCGAACAAAGCAAGTCCAACCCCAAGATGTTTTTTAAGTATATAAATGGTAAAAAATGAGACTGAGAATGTGGGACCAAAATAATGGAGCTGAGGTGGTTGTAGAGGATGCGAAAAGGCTAATCTGTAAACCGTTTTTTTACATCGGTTTTTACTGTTGAGAATCCTTACAGTAGGGATTGTAACAATGTGCAGGGAGGAAATGAAGAGTTTCACATTGGAAAACAGAGGATATGGTACGGAATCAATTAGACAAAGTTAATATCAATAAAGCGCCAGGCCAGATGGATTGATCTCGGATTTTAAAAGAGCTGTTCAGTCTAGCAAGACCACTGTGTTATCTTTTCAGATTCGCTTTTGTCTGGGGAGTGCCGCTGGATTGGAAAAAAAGCCAATGTAATACCATATTCAAAAAGGTAGTCGTTCACAGCTGGTAACTATAGACCTGTAAGCCTACATCAGTGGTAGAAGGTGATGGAAATTTGTTAAGGGATCATATCCTTGACTTTGTCTCCAGAGATCATCTTTATAGTAGTAGTCAGCATGGATTTATGAGAAATAGATCATGCCAGACAAATTTAATTGGTTTTTATGAAGAAGTGAGTAAAGAGTTAGATTCAGGCACAGCTGTGGATGTGTGGATATTTGGATTTTGCAAAAGCCTTGATACTGTGCCACATAGGCGACTAATGTATAAACTGAGGACTGTTGGCCTTGAAGAAAACATTTGTTCATGGATAGAGAACTGGTTATTGGACCGCAAACAGAGATGGTGGTTAATGGAGCTACATCTATGTGGGCTAAAGTTCTAAGCGGAGTTCCTCAGGGTTCTGTAATGGGGCCGCTTCTGTTTAATCTGTTTATAAATGACTTAGAAGGGGGCATTGAGAGCAAGGTCTCTGTGTTTGCTGATGACACTAAATTTGACGAGCTTTGGAAACTTCCAATGATGTGCAAGTGCTGCAAGCAGACCTAGATAGATTATCAAAATGGGCAGCAGAATGGCAAGATGAGATTCAATGTTGATAAGTAAGGTGATGCATTTGGGATTTAATAATCCTGTGCCACCTACACCTAAATAACTCTGTGTTAAGTGCATATGAAATGGAAAAAGATTTGGGGGTCTGGTAGATAACAGACTTAGCTGTAGCAAACAATGCCAGGTAGCAACAGCTAGAGCTAGCAAGATATTGTCTTGTATAAAGAAGGGAATGGAATCAAGAAGAGAAAATATTATTCTCCCTCTTTACAAGGCACTGGTAAGGCCACATTTGGAAATGCTGTGCAGTTTTGGAATCCATATACAAAAGGGACATCTTGGAAATTGAGGCCGTTCAAGAAGGGCAACTAAATTAATAAGGGGAATGGAGGGGTGAATAGTGCAGGCAGATTAGACAAGTTAGGGTGTTTAACATTGGAGAAGCGGCGTTTGCGGGGGACATGATAACCTTATACAAATATATTAATGGCCCCTACAGTGAACTCTCTGGTGCATTGTTCACTAATAGGTCATGCAGGACTCGTGGACATCCTTAAGGTTGGAAGAAAAGAAGTTTCATTTCAAGGTAGGAGAGGTTTCTTTACAGTGAAGACGGTGTGAAACTGTGGAACTGTCCAGCAGAGGTGGTAATGGCAAGTTCATTGAATAACTTTAAAAAAGGCCTGGATAGTTTCTAAAACTAAAAAATATTGAGAATTACTGGTATTAATACATATAGATCTGGTTGATCCAGGGATACTTTCCGATTGGTTTGGGTCAGGAAGGAATTTTTTCCCCTTTTTAGCTGGGTTTTTTGCCTTCCTCTGGATCAACTATTAGGTAGGGTTAAAAAAAAAAAAAAAAAAAAAAAAAAGTGAATAGGTTGGACTTGATGGACGAATGTCTTTATCAACCTTAATACGTTACTATGTTACTATGTTACTATGATTTGGCCTGGTGTTCTGAAGGAGCGTGACCAGTGGAACCCGAGGATTACAAATCGGATTATCAAACACACCTCCACGTAAACCATTAGCCTTATGAGATGAAGCGCAGAGATATGGGTGAGACTGTTCCGTTATCTATATATTATAAATATACATTTCACATTACATGTACTAGTTACATATATTTTTCTAGGGGTGGACGCACCCTAGATATATTATATCTAATAACCCGCTATTAGTATACGCCGTAATCTTATTCATTCTGTATTGGTTCATTGTAACCTGCTGTACATTTCCTGGACATTTGGAACTTTTCACCACATACATGCACTTTGCTATTACACATTTATCTCCGACCCTACCTATATTTTAATGTGTTTTTTTTAGGATTCATGCACACCATATTTATATACTGCTATATTCTAATATATGTATGTTATATATGTTTAATAATAAAGTAGTGTGGATTTTTGGGTTAGTAGTGTGAATAAACTTATTTGTGTGGGACACATGGAATATGGTTCCTTTTCCACCACTAATTATAATTATGAATGGTTTATTGGTAGTTGAGTGCCATGGGACTTATGATCCATGTCATAGCGGAGTCTTTTCTATCTATCCCTCTCTGATATTATCATGTTTGTGTGTTTGTATTGGGGAGAGAAGGTCTGGGATTTCTTAAGATACATTGCTAGACTGGGACTGGGTGTTAGTTGCAGGAGTGTGTCAGACAAAGCTGGATATAATGCTAAATCAACATCCATGCAGTGACAAAGGAATAGGTTGGATGAGGACATAGGTTTTACACATAGTGGGGGCTGGGATATGCAAATGGTAAGAGTGATTGACAGGTGAAAATGAATCCTATGCTGTGTGATTAGTTGGAAATGTAACCTGAACCAGTTCTATAGTGTAGTACAGTATAGTATATATTATAGTACAGTATAGTATAGCACAGTATAGTATAGTGTATTTGAGTATTTGAGGTTGAATAAAGATATACGTCCATCCTGTCCAACCCATCTAGCAATATCCTCATTTCCTGCCTAACTGTTGATCCAGAGGAAGGCAAAAAAACCCACCAAATTTATGAAGGGGGAAAAAATTCCTTCCTGACTCCAAGTGGCAATGGGAAATTTCCCTGAATCAACTCTACTTTATGAACCAATACAGATTGTAGTGAAATACAGACAATAATACTCCCCCTAAGTAATACAGACAATAATACCCCCCCTAAGTAATACAGACAATAATACCCCCCTAAGTAATACAGACAATAATACTCCCCCTAAGATTCATAGTCTTATAATAAAGTGACACTGCCCTGCTTTGGAAAGGTAAGCAGCTCTGGCAGCTGTTATTACAGCTTGAATTAAAGATGTTTGTGTGTTTAATTGATTAAGTGGTGACTTTTAGGCCACCTGCTTGAAAATAGGGTACTGGTATACACCAATTATGGTGGGTGCTATGCGGAGTATATAGTAATAATGATAATATACAGAGAGGGATAGATAGAAAAGACTCCGCTATGACTGGATCCAATTAAGTCCATGGCACTCAACTACCAATAAACCATTCATAATTTAATTAGTGTGGGAAAAGGAACCATATTCCATGGTGTCCCACACAAATAAGTGTATTCACCACTACTAATCCAAAATCCACACTACTTTATTATTAAAACATATAAACATACATAATATTAGAATATAAGAAGTATATAAATATGGTGTGCAATGAATCCTAAAAACCACATTAAAATATAGGTAGGCTCGGGAGATAAATGTGTAAATAGCAAAGTGCATGTATGTAAGGTGAAAAGTTCCAAATGTCCAAGGAAATGTACAGCAGGTTCAATGAACAATACAGGAATGATAAGATATACGGGCGTATACTAATAGCGGGGTATTAAGATATATAATAATCTAGGGTGCGTCCACCCCTAGAAAAAATAATGTAACTAAGTACGTGTAAGTGAAATGATATATATATATATAGATAACGGAACAGTCTCACCCATATCTCTGCGTCTTCATCTCATAAGGCTAATGGTTATACAGTGGAGGTGTGTTTGATAATCCGATTTGTAATCCTCGGGTTCCACTGGTCACGCTCCTTCAGAACACCAGGCCAAATCGCGCTGCTAAGGTTCATATCCCAAGTTCTGTTCACAAGCAGGCGCTGCACATATAGAGTGCAGCCAAATGGAACATGCAGCTATGCTCAATTAACTCCGTATTACCACACTGACCTGACGTACGTTTCGGGATTGAACTCCTCTTCCGGGTCACCGACCTATAGTCCCGTGCTCTAAATAGCTTGGTGGTGTATTTACAATTAGATCCGTGCTGCAACATAGTATCTACCCAACAGGTTTTGACTATTGTCCCAAAGTTGCTACATGAGTAAATCAATATTATACTAACATTTTTATATATGTATACAGAATGCAGACGTGTTTCTCGCCAGGATGTCACTTTAAACATGTCAATGTGGTAATACGGAGTTAATTGAGCATAGCTGCATGTTCCATTTGGCTGCACTCTATATGTGCAGCGCCTGCTTGTGAACAGAACTTGGGATATGAACCTTAGCAGCGCGATTTGGCCTGGTGTTATGCGTGGCTAAGAGAGTGGTGTAAGGAGATGGGGTTTGGGTTTTTAGAGAACTGGGCTGACTTTTCTGTTGGCTACAGGCTCTTTAGTAGTGACGGATTGCACCTCAATGGTGATGGTGCAACTGTTTTGGGGGAGAAGATGGCTAGGGGGTTGGAGGAGATTTTAAACTAGGTATGGGGGGGGAGGGAAAGTTTAACTACACAGGGGTAGATAGAGAAGTTAGGGATCTGGGGGCTAGTAACACAACGGAGGGAGGAGAAGGAGGAGGGGGGAGCATAGAGGATAAGGAGGCATGTACGACCATGTATGGAAGTAAATCAATTGATAATCTAAAATGTATGTTTACAAATGCAAGGAGTCTGGCTGGAAAAACCGGCGAACTTGAAATAATAGCGTTAAAGGAAAGGTATGATGTAATTGGTATAGCAGAATCATGGCTTAATGATTCACACGACTGGACAGTAAATATTGAAGGGTACTCCTTATTTAGACATGACCGAGTTAATAAGAAAGGAGGAGGAGTATGTATGTATGTTAAACAGGAATTGAAGCCAAATTTAAAAGATGGAATAGATGGGGGAGCAAACGATGCGGCAGAAACATTATGGGTGGAACTGTGTACAGGAAGCAAGAAGGTAGGTAAATTAATTGTTGGAGTGTGTTATAAGCCGCCAAATGCCGGGGAAGAGGTGGAAATGAATCTCCATATGCAGTTGGCGAAGGCTGCTGGTATGGGGCATGTTCTGGTTATGGGGGATTTTAACTACCCTGAAATAGATTGGAGTAATGGAACTGCCAGCACCTCAAAAGGTATAAAGTTCTTAAATTTCCTATATGAGCATTTTCTTTCACAGATGGTAGAAGTTCCTACTAGAAAAAATGCGTTGTTGGATCTGGTGATATCTAATAACCCAGAGCTCATTTTGGAGATGAAGGTAATGGGAAGCTTAGGGAATAGTGACCATGATATAGTGTCATTTAATATAGGTTGCAGAAAACTAAAGTGCACTGGCTTAACAAAAACTTTTAACTTTAGGAAAGCTAATTTTATGCTTTTAAAGGAATCGCTCCTGCTCATAGACTGTTTCTAGGTAAAGATACTGAGCAGATGTGGACCACTTTTAAAGGGATATTAAACTATAACATCTCCAAATCGGTACCTTTAGGAAACAAGTGTAAAAAAATTAGGTCCACTCCTGCATGGCTTAATGCTCAGGTAAAAAGGGAAATGGAAAAAAAGAAAAGGGCTTTTAAAATTTTGAAAGCAGAAGGCACAGAACAGGCTTACAGGGACTTCAAAAGTTGTAATAAAGAGTGCAAGAAAGCAATTAAACTAGCTAAAATAGGAAATGAAACACGGATTGCCGAACAAAGCAAGTCCAACCCCAAGATGTTTTTTAAGTATATAAATGGTAAAAAATGAGGACTGAGAATGTGGGACCATTAAATAATGGAGCTGAGGTGGTTGTAGAGGATGCCGAAAAGGCTAATCTGCTAAACCGTTTTTTTACATCGGTTTTTACTGTTGAGAATCCTTACAGTAGGGATTGTAACAATGTGCAGGGAGGAAATGAAGAGTCTTCACATTGGATAACAGAGGATATGGTACGGAATCAATTAGACAAAGTTAATATCAATAAAGCGCCAGGACCAGATGGATTGCATCCTAGGATTTTAAAAGAGCTTAGTTCAGTTCTAGCAAGACCACTGTGTCTCATCTTTTCAGATTCGCTTTTGTCTGGGGATGTGCCGCTGGATTGGAAAAAAGCCAATGTAATACCAATATTCAAAAAAGGTAGTCGTTCACAGCCTGGTAACTATAGACCTGTAAGCCTAACATCAGTGGTAGGGAAGGTGATGGAAACTTTGTTAAGGGATCATATCCTTGACTTTGTCTCCAGAGATCATCTTATTAGTAGTAGTCAGCATGGATTTATGAGAAATAGATCATGCCAGACAAATTTAATTGGTTTTTATGAAGAAGTGAGTAAGAAGTTAGATTCAGGCACAGCTGTGGATGTGGTATATTTGGATTTTGCAAAAGCCTTTGATACTGTGCCACATAGGCGACTAATGTATAAACTGAGGACTGTTGGCCTTGAAGAAAACATTTGTTCATGGATAGAGAACTGGTTATTGGACCGCAAACAGAGAGTGGTGGTTAATGGAGCTACATCTATGTGGGCTAAAGTTCTAAGCGGAGTTCCTCAGGGTTCTGTACTGGGGCCGCTTCTGTTTAATCTGTTTATAAATGACTTAGAAGGGGGCATTGAGAGCAAGGTCTCTGTGTTTGCTGATGACACTAAATTATGCAGAGCTTTGGAAACTTCCAATGATGTGCAAGTGCTGCAAGCAGACCTAGATAGATTATCAAAATGGGCAGCAGAATGGCAGATGAGATTCAATGTTGATAAATGTAAGGTGATGCATTTGGGATTTAATAATCCCTGTGCCACCTACACCATAAATAACTCTGTGTTAAGTGCATCTGAAATGGAAAAAGATTTGGGGGTTCTGGTAGATAACAGACTTAGCTGTAGCAAACAATGCCAGGTAGCAACAGCTAGAGCTAGCAAGATATTGTCTTGTATAAAGAGGGGAATGGAATCAAGAGAGAAAAATATTATTCTCCCTCTTTACAAGGCACTGGTAAGGCCACATTTGGAATATGCTGTGCAGTTTTGGAATCCCATATACAAAAGGGACATCTTGGAAATTGAGGCAGTTCAGAGAAGGGCAACTAAATTAATAAGGGGAATGGAGGGGCTTGAATATGCAGGCAGATTAGACAAGTTAGGGCTGTTTACATTGGAGAAGCGGCGTTTGCGGGGGACATGATAACCTTATACAAATATATTAATGGCCCATACAGTGAACTCTCTGGTGCATTGTTCACTAATAGGTCATATCAGAGGACTCGTGGACATCCTTTAAGGTTGGAAGAAAAGAAGTTTCATCTTCAAGTTAGGAGAGGTTTCTTTACAGTGAGAACGGTGAAACTGTGGAACTGTCTTCCAGCAGAGGTGGTAATGGCAAGTTCATTGAATAACTTTAAAAAAGGCCTGGATCTGGATAAGTTTCTAAAACTAAAAAATATTGAGAATTACTGGTATTAATACATATAGATCTGGTTGATCCAGGGATACTTTCCGATTGCCGTTTGGAGTCAGGAAGGAATTTTTTCCCCCCTTTTTTAGCTGGGGTTTTTTGCCTTCCTCTGGATCAACTATTAGGTAGGGTTAAAAAAAAAAAAAAAAAAAAAAAAAAAGTGAATAGGTTGGACTTGATGGACGAATGTCTTTATTCAACCTTAATTACTATGTTACTATGTTACTATGTTACTATGATTTGGCCTGGTGTTCTGAAGGAGCGTGACCAGTGGAACCCGAGGATTACAAATCGGATTATCAAACACACCTCCACTGTATAACCATTAGCCTTATGAGATGAAGACGCAGAGATATGGGTGAGACTGTTCCGTTATCTATATATATATATATATATCATTTCACTTACATGTACTTAGTTACATTATTTTTTCTAGGGGTGGACGCACCCTAGATATATATATATCTATATACCCCGCTATTAGTATACGCCCGTATATCTTATTCATTCCTGTATTGGTTCATTGTAACCTGCTGTACATTTCCTTGGACATTTGGAACTTTTCACCTTACATACATGCACTTTGCTATTTACACATTTATCTCCGAGCCCTACCTATATTTTAATGTGTTTTTTTAGGATTCATTGCACACCATATTTATATACTTGCTATATTCTAATATTATGTATGTTATATATGTTTTAATAATAAAGTAGTGTGGATTTTTGGATTAGTAGTGTGAATACACTTATTTGTGTGGGACACCATGGAATATGGTTCCTTTTCCCACACTAATTATAATTATGAATGGTTTATTGGTAGTTGAGTGCCATGGGACTTATTGATCCATGGTCATAGCGGAGTCTTTTCTATCTATCCCTCTCTGTATATTATCATGTTTGTGTGTTTGTATTGGGGAGAGAAGGTCTTTGGAATTTCTTAAGATACATTGCTAGACTGGGACTGGGTGTTAGTTGCAGGAGTGTGTCAGACAAAGCTGGATCATAATGCTAAATCAATCATCCATGCAGTGACAAAGGAATAGGCTTGGATTAGAGGACATAGGTTTTACACATAGTGGGGGCTGGGATATGCAAATGGTAAGAGTGATTGACAGGTGAAAATGAATCCTTATTGCTGTGTGATTAGTTGGAAATGTAACCTGAACCATTTCTATATAACATTAAACACCATGGACAGAGTGTGTATTAAATTGAATATTTAAGATTACATTTCCATTTAAAACAAGAAAAATACTCACTGGATTACTGGCTTTCCCTGTGAGGATTGCTCGAGCTTTAACTTTGTTCATGTTGAAATTTTTCTGGTACGATTCGTAAATGAGTTTAGCGAGCGACAAGAGGTCGGCTATGGGGGAAGTCTTGGTGTCTTGTTCGCATGTTTGAATCTCGGCCTTAAGTTTTGCTTTCTCAGAGCGCGGCATTCTCCCAAAACGTATTGCTTAGAGGAAGAATTGCAGAGGTTACTTGCTGCTGAACCTTAATACCCAATAGTATTTATTCCTATTCCAAGGTACCATGACATTTTTTAATAAATATGCTATTACTATTATCTTACTTAATGCCCTGCATCTACGAAGGGCACCTATAGTTCGGTTCGCTATATATTTATGCAGTGCAAGCGAGTCATCCCACCCGGCAGGGGGAGGAGCAGTCTTAGGGGTTACAATGGGAGGTTGGAATAAGGATTCCCACATCTCTGTTAAATGTACTCGGCACTGCATAAATGCTTTGGGAAACCAATGGGTCACTATAGGTGCAATTTAATGTTTACAATATAAACAGTCATTAAATTATTAATGCTTAACGAGTGCTCTTAATTCCCCCCACCCTTAATAACTCCCTGCCTCCTTGTAGTGTCTGCGACACTTATAAGTTCTGCACAGTCTCACCACAGACCCTGCTCTGCTTACACATCTCCCCCTCCCTTTTTTTCTTTTCTCTGCCGATTCTCTTAAATGTTGCAGAAAGTGTGCTGGGTGGCAAAGAGGTCAGGGATGGGTCCCATATTATCATTTATGCTTCTGGAGTGACAGGTCTCAGAATCTACAGCTCAGATTTAAAATCTGCAAAGAGTTTCGGATCAGTGGGATCTTGTGTATTTAAAGGTACACATTTTCAAAATTCTATTTTTAAAGTACAGATACCCGTTAACACAATCTTAGCTGTTTTTTAAGCTGCTCACCGTTGTGTGACATTCCAACATTAAGGCACTTTTCGAAGCGGCAGTATTGGCACTTGTTGCGGTTTTTCTTCTGGATTTTACACATCCGATCACAACGATCATAAGTCAGTTTTAACCTGATGGTTCTCCTGAAAAATCCCTGTTAAAAAAAAAAATACCAGTTTATGTAAAGAAAATAACAGAATGTTAAACTAGAGAAAGTAATAATTCAATATTTTACTGTCAGACAAACCTCCCCAAGGGCATTTTAACTGCAGTGAGACAAACATCCTATTTTACACCCATGAAATAATGTAGCACTCTATAATAAGATTAGTGGGTGGCTCTACATGGTTGTTAAAGGGCAAGTACACCATTTAAACAAAGTGGTCACTTGTCAGTCACCTGCATCCAATTCTAACCTATATATTCAGCACATTATAAGGGGTATTACTAACCAGATATTAAAAGGATAGTTATTGTCCCCATTCTGGCAGAGGAAGCTGGCTCCTCCCAGTATGCTGTCAATCAAGGCTGTGACTGCTGACTTCACAACCAATGATTGACTGCTCTTTCCCCTGCTGCCCCCTCTGCACATGCTCAAGCTACTAAAGGCTCATTGAGCAGGGAAAGGAGACAGCAACTTCTGCTAGAAAGGGAGAGAATGGAGGTAATAATTGATTAAATATTTGCATGGCCCATTAATCAATATGGCACTCAAATAAAAAGGTGCAGGCGCCTTTTAGTAAACGATTGTAGGAAACGGCCATTAATTCAGTATAGTAATATATTATTATATATATAATATAATTTATATATAATAATATAAATATGTCAATTACTACAGCTGTCTTATCATGTTGGATATTGCCTATTGATTAAGAAGTAGAGATGGAATGTGGGTTCGAATAGAACCCAGTATCAAATCGAATCTCAGGGTTTTCAAGTCCAGACGAAACTTTCGGAACTCCCGAATTTCACGGAACCCAAATTTTTAGAATTTTTGATTGTCGAAAATAGACGATTTTTGAAAGTCGTAAGTAGAAGATTTTCCAAAATCGAAAATCTTTTGAAAGTCGTAAGTAGCCGATTTTCCAAAATCGAAAATCTTTCGAAAGTCGTAAATGGACGATTTTCGAAAATCGAATTTTCGAACTGGTATTTCTTACCTGACAGTAATTTATAGATTTTTAAAAAGTTGTTTTGAGGATTAAAGTTTCCCTTAAACTGTTCTCAAAAATGGATTATTAGATATGACTATGTTTCTTTCGATTAGATAACGATGAATTGCATGTAATCTTAATGTGTGTGTGTTGGGGGGTCGTCATTGGCACACGGGGTTGTCTTTCCTGTTTTGTGTTACAGCAAAGGGTGTTTGGAGTATCTTGGCCCTCACCAAGACAATTCTACTGAAACTTCTATCAATAAACCAAGAAATCTGTTAATAAAGTGTCCAGGTCTCTACCTTGCACCCCTCACATGCATGGACTCCATAATGAAACCCAGAGGCCTTGTCTCCGCACACTCTACACTCAAGGTACAAGGTCTTACTGGAGGATTCTTCTCCGCTACCTGGAGCCGCGGGATGGGTGACCGATGATGGACTGGACGCAGGCGACAATGTGTCTACAACAACAGAAACAGCACAAGTCACACAAACTCTTTATTTTGTGCTTTGACAGTTCCTAGACCCCCCTCCCCCAGCTACATTCAAATTAATTTACAAGAGTGATAAATTGGTCTGACTGCGAAAATAGAAAAGGGAGACAATGTGTCCGAGAGGAATTTGAGGAACTGAAAGGTCCTGATTGATGACTGTTTAAAGTAATACCGGCTGGAGAGACAGATACAAACGAAACAAGAATTTCCAGTCGGCTGTAAAAACCTCTAGACTGGCAGAACTGGGGCGGCTTAGACCTACTGGGTTTATTGCAGGGATATGGTTAATAGTCAGGGAACCTGTATAAACTATCACAGGTTTCAAAAAGACTTACAGGGTTATTCAATAAAAGTTCTTATCATTACAAATGGCGCTAATTTTGCCCCAACCAATCAGATGTTCGCTTTCAAATGTTAAATAACATCTGATTCGTTGGGTAAAAATTAGAACCATTTTTTAACGGTAAGACCTGTTATTGAACCTGTCTGTTTCTTTTTTATAAAAACGAGCCTATCAGTTGCACTACATCTTTCTACTTGTGTGCATTGCACCATAAGAAATAATAACATTTTGTAGGGTCTGAAGAATTGGTTTTTACCTGTAAGATCCGTGCTGATAGATCCATTTGACCCAGGACTGTTTCCCAGGAACTGATAATCGGCAGCAGTGAAGGAGGCAGAGCCATCTTCCCCGATACTCTGAGCGATGTCTCCTATGTCCTGAAGGAATTCCCCCGACAGTGGGCTCCGTAGATCATCCTCATCCAGAGGGACCAGCGGACATAACTCACTCTCCGTTTCTACCATAATGGCAGACATAGCGAGGGCTTCCCGAAAAACATCACACTGTCGGGAAACAATGTGAACCTTATAACAAAAATAATGACCGCCATAACAAATACACTGAATATTATCGCACTACCAGTGAGTAGTGTGACAATGATATTACATGGCATATCACAATGATAGCTTACAGTATAGTAACACAAACCCCCCAAAACCACATTAATTATTAAGCTGATAAACCTGTTATGCAGTGAAATGTACTTTGCCCCTTCCCTCTGCCCCTCAAAAGATTTCCGTCTCCTCTCCAAGCTCGCACATGCTCAGAGCAGGCAGCTAGGGAAATACAGTCACATGACACAGCAGCTATGTGCTGTACCACCTGCACTGCTTACTGGCTGTAAAATCTTTACTAGTAGATCAGCGGGTCCAGAAGTGACCACGTCTAATAAAGTAAACTTGGAATGTAGTGAAATCTGAGCCTTTTGGAACTAAAAAAAACACTTACTAGTGAGTCACTCAGTCCGCAGGTATTTTCAGAAGCTTTGACACAAAATCTGGGGGGAAAAAAGGAAATCGCTAAAGACGGCTGCCAAGTTACATTATTTTAAATATAATAAACAATAAAAACAGTGCCCCTAGTGGTCAAATTATCTTAAACACAAACAACCTTTATGGTCTAACCCTATAAATCTCAGAGCTCAGTGTCCTGACGTTCTCCTGAACAATGTCTTGGTGCAGAGAATCTGAAATATATTAATTATCCTGCGCCTGCTGATTCATTTGCTGGTTTTGTACATTTCGATTTTCTATTATTGACTCTAATGAAGGTGCTTATTATTTCCCCAACTGTTATAGCTGACGGGGCAGTGAGGCCGGATTTGCCTCTTGAGTGTATCATTAGCTAATTATGGCTGTGTAAACAGGTAGGCCCAAGGTCAAACGCAGTCAAACGGGAAATGGAAAAGGCTCATTTCACTCAATAACTTTAAAAAATGTTAAAAAGCCCAAATAATTCTACTTACACCCTTTATAGTAATTGTCATTCATACAAAGCAAAAAAAATACCCAGGCAGATGTCCGCGCCAATACAATACAGAACAACGAAAGAATCATTTGCTTCCAACCAATAGGGAGATCTCTTTATTCCTATCAAAGAAATCCAAGCAGAATGTGTAATTCTATTAGTTTAAGGGCTAGGTCGCACTGCTGCGCTTATTCATACCATTGAAAACGCGGCAACGCACAGAAAACGCGCGTTTTGATTTGCGTTCCGCATTTTATATCGCAATCGCATGCGTTTTTCAATAGTTAATGGAAAAAACCGCATGCGCAAACGCATCGAAATCGCACATGAAATCGCATGCGATTGCGTTGCAGTGTGGCCGTGCCATAAAGGCACATGAAATAATATATTCAAATATAAACTCTCCCTAGGGCCTTTTAGCTGGGCGGCCCATCTGGCTACTTTTTCACGCCAAGGTGCCAATAGGTCAGTAAAAACTCAAACCAAAACTGCTCGGTCAAGTACCCTTTTTAACAACGAGATTATTTTAGCACTTGTTTTTGCAATATCCCCAAGGCCGTAAAAAGGTAAAAATACAGCAAACTGGTAACGCACTTTATATACGTGTAACATGTGCTTGTGCTGCCATGTTACATCTGTGTTACCTTCAGATGTTTTAAAACTACAACTCCCTGCATTCTGCAACCAACGGATGTTTGGTTGCAGAATGCAGTTTTCAAACATCTATGTCAATTTAGTTTCAATGTATTATCACTGCATGAGTTTAAAGGGCATGTCAAACCTTAAAAGTATTGGAAAATAATAATTAACTAGTAAAAATACAGCATATTTAATTTTCCCCACCACCAAATTTCCCCGTCCTGTCCCACTGTGTAAATTGTCAATGTTATCTGGCTGTAATGGACCAACAAAAACACTATCGTATTTACTGTTATATGAAAAGAAGAAAACCAGAAGGCTAACATAAAAGTTACACTAATACACTAAAATGCGGCTACAAGCAATTTAAAAAAAAATCAATAAACAAAAATATACACTTTAAATTTAAAGTTATGCACTACATAAATGTTGCTGAAAAATATGATTTGTAATCCCCCATTTGAGGTTAGCTGTTAGAATTGAATTTAAACTGACAACATTCTTTAAACTGCATTTAACCCCCCACCACATTCCATGTGGATCGGGTAACAAGTCGCTGGGAAATCTGCTACGTGTCCAGTCCTGAGACTTTAACGCAGTCAGGAAAAGACCACATATTGCATGTTACATATTAAGTCATTATTATAGCTTACCATCACTAGATCTCCCATGTAAGAAGTAACCATCCTTGCTCACAACTAAATGACTTTTATTTAAAAACCAGAACAAGTTGGAGAGGTTGGAGTCAAACCAGAAATACAAGTTGCTATAGGTGGAATTCTTTCTCGTTGTCATTAGTCTGACAAAAATGATTGAAAAAGATTTTGAAGAACTAAAATTAAATAAAGTAAAACCTATAGACATATAAACAGGTGTTAAAGGGAACATCAATAAAAGATTTACAGGGTTATTTAATAAAAGTTCTTATTGTTAAAAATGGTGATCATTTTACCCCAACCAATCAGAGGTTAGCTTTCAAATTTTTAATAAGATCTGATTGGTTGGGGTAAAGTTAGCATTTTTGGAACTTTTACTGAATCTTAAACTTTACGAAGATAATTCAATGTGTTGAGGAACTGAAATATTTTCCTTAACAAATGCAAAAAACGACGGCTCTATTGTGTCCCAGATAACTTGACATTTCAAAATATAAACAGTCCAATGCACTTTTACCCAACTGTTCATTCGGAGATTGTTGCCTGATCTCCGAACGAACGTCCGTTACGGACACATTGTGCGTTGCGGGTTGGCACGAACCTTTACCCAACACTGGGTGCAGATGGCTCTAAAGATTCCCCCCTTAATGGAATAGGTATATCAATTGAGAGTCGCACTCCAGATGAATTTCTTTTATTTAGTGACCGCACATCAATATACAGACATCATTTTGGGGGGTAGGGTGCCCCCCTTTGTACCAATCCCCCGAAACAATGTGTATCTTGAAGTGCGGTCACTAAATATAAGAAATTCACTTTGCGGTGCGACTCTTATCTTGCTTGCCGATAAATTAGACATTTCACTTTATTGTACAGTAAAGAACTGATTGGCAGAAATAGAACAACTTGCTGCATAGGAAGGAGCCATCGTAGTAATCTACGAGTACATTTATATTGACCAGATCTTACAATACGTTTTATTTATTTATAGAGTTAAAGACCCTGAACTTAATTCCACCTGCTCCAATGTGAACCTACATACATGCCAAATGTTAGCTCATTGACACAGTACTATTCCTTGTACAATGAATTTACATAATCTACCCAAGGTGTGAAGACGATTTGGAACATTGAGATTTCTCTTCACTATCAGGTAGTTAGGTCCTGGACCATGACAAAGCTTCCAGCGTATGCATCTTTCTATACCAGCCAATCACAATCTTCCTCATGGTTCTGTCAAGGTCAATATCCGTAGGAAGATCCTTTACGAATGCTGGTAACCCAACGCGGATTTGTGTAAACCCCACGAACAAGCGTTCGATCCGTCTATTGCTTTTTATTTTATAATCAAAGTGACCAAAACAATTATTTATTCTTTTTCATTAAAGCTGGTAACACACGGTAACGATAAAGTCCCAATACCATCGGAACCAACGGTATCTGGGCTTTATCGCTACTGTGTGTACTGTAGCTTTACGAACGAGCGCTCGGCCGGCGAACGCTCGTTCGGGAAAGAACAAAAATTTCCATCGGCCGCGCTAGATTCCCTATAGAGGAGTTTAGCGCGGCCGATGGAAACACACAGTCCCGAGCGTTCGTCTTATGATGATCATACGGAATACGCTCGGGACTGTGTGTATGCAGATCTTTGAAAGATACCAGACAGGATCTTGCAATGATCTGTACTGTGTGTACCCAGCTTTAATCATCCAAAAGTGATTGTACGTGGAAACGATGGAACCTCAATCTCTGATTGTAGCTGCATCCGATGATCTTTTGAGACATTTTGATCAATTTCCGTTTAACTGTCGCAGTCAAGCACAGGACGTAAGGATCGAACGATAACCATAAGCAGCAATCTCACCATCCTAAACTCTCCCAGCCAATGTCACTCCACGGCAGACTTTTCTGGGGTCATCCATCTTTCATCTCAGGGGGGTCAGATGTTTCTGGCATTTACAAACTGTTTTCTGAGAACAAAATAACAAGAAAAAAAGAAACTTCAGCAACATTTTAATATTAATAGAAACAAGCTAAAGCAGGTGTATGAAATAACGTATCCCAGCGTGTAATAATCTGTCTGCACCTCTCTCACAAGGGCTGGTTCCCTAGCAGACATGTAAGGTTGGATGACAAGTTAGATTAGCCCCAGGTAATAGATTAATCATTACAGCACAGCGTGAAACCATTAACTAGCCAAATGATCCCGTCCATTCAATGAAACTCACACCGCATTGCTCTCTCTTTTAATATCTGTAGAACTACATTTCCCAGCATCCACTGTAAGGTTAATAGGAAATATCACAAATGTTAATAATACTGATTCTGGTATCTTATTGGTTAACTGAACGGTGTATGAATGGGCATTTCAGTGGACAGAGATGGTTGTAGAGGGGTAAAATGTATCTATTCACCTGAAGTCAAAATTAATTTAAATTAAATCAAATTAAATCAAAATTAATTTAAATCCAAAAAACCCCGAATATATATATATTATTATTATTATTTATGGATTTATATAGCGCTAACATCTTCCGTGGCACTTTACAATTCCATGTATACATTCACATCAGGCCCTGCCCTGAAGAGCTTACAATCTAATCACTTTATGTACACATACAACCTATCAGTATGTCTTTATGATTGTGGGGGAAACCGGAGTGCCCGGAGGAAACCCACGAAAGCACGGGGAGAACATACAAACTCCATGCAGATGTGTCCAAGGGTGGAATCGAACTCAGGACCTCAGCGCTGCAAGGGATCAGTGCTAACCACTGAGCCACCGTATATTATATATAATATAAATACCTGTCTAAAGCTGGCCCTACACGAGCAGAAGTTCTTCCAATCAGATTTCCGATCAAGTGCAAGGATCAGAAATCCGATCACAAGAACCTTGAGGCTTTGATTTTTCCCCTTGAAATCTGTGGAGAGATGGGGGTCAGCGATCATTTTCTGCCTGGCCCGATCTTTGTTTTTCTAATAAACCACAAGACATTGTCGAGCAGTTGAATCGGAGAAGCGATTTTCGATATTTTGAGCGAATATTGGATCACTCAAAATGTCAATCCCGTGTATGGGTGGCTTTAGAGATCTGTTTAGGTTTCCCTTTACATTTTCAACCATTCCAAGGGACAGAAGCAATCTATCGATACCATTGGTGACCCAAGTCTCCCGCCCATTGTGCCGTTCACATCGCATGCGCTCAAATACCACACTATTACACGGATCGTATGCGCTCAAACATCGCACTATTGCACAGACCGCATGCGCTCAAATACCACACTATTACACGGATCATATGCGCTCAAACATCGCACAATTACACTGATCGCATGCGCTTACACATTGCACTATTACATGGATCGCATGCAGCTCAAATTACCACACTATTACACGATCGTATGCGCTCAATCATCACACTATTACACGGACCGCATGCGCCCAAATATCGCACTATTACACGGATCGCATGCGCTTACACATTGCACTATACATGATCGCATGCGCTCAAATACCACACTATTACACGGATCGTATGCGCTCAATCATCACACTATTACACGGACCGCATGCGCTCAAATACCACACTATTACACGGATCATATGCGCTCAAACATCGCACTATTACACGGATCGCATGCGCTTACACATTGAAGATAATTGGAATAGCATGCGCTCAAATACCAAATATTACACGGATCGTATGCGCTCAATCATCACACTATTACACGGACCGCATGAGCTCAAATACCACACTATTACACGGATCATATGCGCTCAAACATCGCACTATTACACGGATCGCATACGCTTACACATTGCACTATTACATGGATCGCATGCGCTCAAATACCACACCATTACACGGATCGTATGCGCTCAATCATCACACTATTACACGGACCGCATGTGCTCAAATACCACACTATTATACAGATCATATGCGCTCTAACATCGCACTATTACACGGACCGCATGCGCTCAAATACCACACTATTACACGGATCATATGTGCCCAAATATCGCACTATTACACGGACCGCATGCGCTCAAATATCACATTATTACATGGACTGCATGTGCTCAAACATCTCACAATTGCACGTATCCCATGCGCTCAAATATCACATTATTACATGGACTGCATGCGTTCAAATATTGCACTATTACACGTATCGCATGTGCTCAAACATCACACTATTGCACGGACCGCATTCGCTCAAATATCACCCAGATCGCATGTGCTCAAACATCGCTCACTATTGCATGCGCTAAAATATCACACTATTGCATAGATCGCATGCGCTCAAATATTGATTTTCGAAAATCGTCGACAATCATCGACAATTTTCGATCATTGTCTACTTTTCCATGAAATTCGGGAGTTCCGAAAGTTTCGCTGGGACTTCAAAACCTCAGATTTGATTCGAATCCACTTTACATCTCTAGAACTGATCACAGTTGCAAGGTGCCTTATACCCAAATATTGAAAAAAAACCACTAAAATTCCCACTTCCACTGAACTAACCAACAATCTTAAGGAAGTACAAATAACTGAACATCTCACAGCCCAAATTAGAAATAAACTGAATAAATATGAAATTACTTGGGGTCCTTGGATCAATTATACTGGTCAATCATGACTTCCCCCTGGTAGGCACTGCAATAGGTACAAACAACCCCCTCAAGTTGAAAAATACAATGACAGATTTGAAGTTTGAAATTTTCAACTGGAGATGATCTGAGATATATGAGGCGGTCGGGTCAGGCTGAGCGTCCAACTTATGGGAATGGGGTAAGTTAGTTTAGGTTTAAAGAGACACTATACTGAAAAAATAACTTTGCCTCACCTTAATCTATAACTGAATACATGTCAGTAGCGCTTACTCTGATTGCGTGTGTTGGTGCGTGCCTTCAATCCAGCACACATTTTGTTTAGGAGCAGTATCCCCCCTCCCTCTTTTAACCACTCCCACTTCCATCTGACCTGACTTTCCCCCCACACACCAACTGTCAAGCCTGCACACAGCACACAGCATTCCAACTGTCAAATCTCTGTCGCCATTCCAGCTACAGTAAAACTACTCACAGAAGAATAGTTTCTGAGAGCAAGGAACTTGATTGACAGCTGAAATATAAGAAGGTTTAGATTGGATATCTAAAGAAATAGGGGGCAGATCAACAACAAAATGATACAGTGGTGGTTGGGAAGAATTATAGTTTCCAGTTATGGTCAATTTAAAATAACCTATTTTTCAGTATAGATGCCCTTTAAGTTTAAGTACAAATTTGTTTGTATGATAATGTTACGTTGAAACTACACCGTCACCACTGAAATGTACATATATACATTGTCAAGGAAGAGAAAACTTGATACTTCATCATTAACAGTAGCATCTGCATTTTATGTATTGGTAACGTGGTCCCATGGCCACTAGATGGCAATATAATATCAGGGGGGTTCAATAACAGTTCTTACCGTTTAAAATGGTGCTAATTTTGCACCAACCAATCAGAACTTATTTAACATTTGAAAGCTAACATCTGATTGGTTGGGGCAAAATTAGCACCATTTTTAACGATAAGAACTTTTATTGAATAACCCTGAATGTATTTACTATGTATAGACTATGCACATGGACTTGTTTGGGCTCTTTATAAACACTGATTATAACGGATGACATAGCTAAACACCGATTATAACTGATGACATAGCTAAACACCAATTATAACTGATGACATAGCTAAACACCGATTATAACTGATGACATAGCTAAACACTGATTAAGAGATTAAGGAAAAGACTTGAATTAGATAAGGCAAATTCGGGCCAAACTATAAATATAGATGGATACAATGCACCCCAAGGCTGTAAATTATAAGGCAATGATGTTATATAGGTTGATAATGCACCACAACTGTAATTATACGATATTAGTATAGTAGTGGTAATGCACCCCCAACTGTAAATTATAAGGATTTAGTATATAAGTGGATAATCACCCCCAACTGTAAATTATAAGAATATAGTTATTAATATGGATAATGCACCCCAACATGTAAATTATAAGGGATTTAGTTAATAGGTGGATAAATGCCAACGCCCCAACTGTAAATTATAATGATTTAGTTATATAAGTGGATAAGCACCCCCCCCAACTGTAAATTATAACGGATATGTAGTTATTGGATATGCACCCCCAACTGTAAATTATTAAGGATATTAGTTATATAGGGAAATGCACGCCCAACTGTAAATTATAAGTATTAGGTTAAATAGTGGAATGCACCCCCCTAAATTATAAGGATAGTTAAGAAGTCACAGAGGAGTTTCGCTGCCCTGTAGAAAGATGTACTCGGCCTGCGGCCTTCGTGCGTTTATATGGTCACGGAACTCTTGTGACTTCTCATATCCTTATATAGTTACAGTGTGGGGTGCATTATTTATTATAACCACACCCCTTCACGTGTAGGCTTACTGTGGTTTCCTTCTCGCTCTGGAACTGTAAGATTATAAGTGCATATATCTTATCAGTTCCTCCCATGCTATTAGGTTTATCACAAAATAACTTTTAGGATCCCCGCTGCAAGTGTTCCATCGCCCAAAACGGAGAGTTTGAGATAACCAAGGCGTGTATTCCCATATTTCCATTGGCGAGACGGACAATAACTGACAAAGAGAATTACTGTGGTTTTTTCTGTTGCCGTTTTCCGAGCTAAAACGTTTCCTCACAGCAAAATCTAATTTCTAGCTGTTTGTTTTCTTTTCTTTATTTCTACCCACAAAACAAAAGACTTTCAGGGGATGAAACGTGTTGTTTTACTCCATGCATTGTAAAGCTGTACAGCCTTGTCCTCCCCGCAAGGGGAATTAATGGTAATTAAATCTGATTTATTAACTATTTTTGGGCTTGCCTGATTAGTACAAAACGTATTATACGTCCTAATACCAGAAACTACGCCTCCCACTCGTTGATTCAAACTAATTTTCTTTTTTTTTTCCTGCTGAATTTTGTTGATAATATTTTCTGCGCAGGTCAAACTCCCTTGTTTTTTGCTGCTGGTGGGCAGTAGGGGTTGGCACAATTTAACCATGTAAAGGAACGTGGTACACCTAAAGATGCTGTGTGTGTGTTATATTTGGCAGCTCATGTCAGTGTTCTCCAGTTTCTAATGGGTTTTAAATTTCCTAATAAATTTTATCTCAGAGATGTGGACGTTAGGGTTATTTGAAAGGTTTTATAGAATCTTACTATTTTTGAAAAATTGGAGACCACAGTTACACTTTAAGACAGGAAAAGACAGGAAGTACCTGCACAGAATTTAAAAAAAGGGCAGGGCCTAGTAATGCAACCAGACACGGTCACATAACACACATGCTGAAACAGGAAACTGTTTCAAGCATGAATCCCATTTAGCATGCCGAAGGTGTGTGGGCTGGGACTATAGCCAATCACATCTAGCATGCGACAGGTGTGTGGGCTGTGACTCACCAATCCCATCTCGCATGCGGACAGGTGTGTGGGCTATGGACTAGACCAATCCCCATCTAGAATGCGGACAGGTGTGTGGGCTGTGACTAGACCAATCCCCATCTAGGCCCAGACAGGTGTGTGGGCTGGTGTGACTAGACCAATCCCCATCTAACATGTGGACAGGTGTGGGGCTGTGACTAGACCATCATAGGATCATGGTGTTGGTTGTAAAGGTCAGTACCGTAGTTGAGGGTCACACAAGGATGCTGGGAAATGGTTTTAGGAATGTAAAAAGGAAAGTCATTTATTTGGATTCTTGCACAGAGACGACGTCATTTATTTTGGCAATGATAGAGTTAAACTGTGGGGGCCCTTTCAGCTGATAGTTAGAGTGTTGGGACTGGTTATCAGAGGCTTTCGCACATTGCTGAAATGCTGGATATCTTCCCCAAATCTGGGTCGTCTCTGCGCCCTGACAGGAAGTGCCAGGGTGGTGGTGGGATTTTACGCTCATGGAGCTAAAGCAATGGAGACATTAAAGTTTCCCTGTGGTATTCATTTATCCCTACGACGCTCACAGTGTAATGGACCAAGTAGCATCCAGATTCAGTTTGTTAGATGCTGGCGTCATGGCAAACTGCATCCTGTTGTACTTGGTGATCTGAATTTTACACTAGCTGCCATTCGCTTTTATCTTTTAAACAACTCATCTGCTCTATCAAACAATGTCATTGCTTGGACTCTTTCCCTTCTAGTTTACCATTGTTATGATTGTATCCAATACTGCATAGCAATTTCAAAGGGACGAGGCCAATGAGAAGATGCGCTATAAAGGATTATGTCTTCTTATTGGCCACATCCATAACAAAGGCGGGCCAAGTTTAGGCAAAGTAACTGAGTTGAACTAAAATACACCAAGGGGAGGGAACCAGTGGTTTGGTTCTCCACTAATCATGTGGAGGAAGAAGAGGGAGCGGAATTGGGGGGGTAGAAGTTTCTCCTTAAAGGATATCGCTCTGGAACACCATGAAGTAATTGGCGTTTTATAGGGGCGATTGCAATTAATGGCCCCAACAGGCCAAATCAGGGTCAAACCCAACGCTACCGATGTAATTATTGGTTGTAGCGCGGGTTGTTTCAATACTAATTTTGGAAATGCTGCGCATTGTCAAACTTTAAATAGAGCCCGATAGTCTATTCCATAATATGTAGCACAAAACTTAGGGCACGTCACACCCTTTAAACAAAAACTGGTAACTTGTCAGTTAACTGCCCCCAACCCAACTGATATATTCAGCACCATTATAACGCATGACAACCAGATATTAAGGGTAAGTACCACGGGAAAAAAAAAAATTAAAGTGCCCGTTTAGTGGAAACTATATTCATCCCAACTATCATGTACAGTTTGTTGTTGATCTGCCCCATTTCATTAGATATCCAATCTGAAAAAAATCTTACGTTTTAGCATTTCTTGTAAGCAGTTTTGCTGTAGCTGGAATGGTTGTTTGGACAGATGGTGCGCTATAGATGTATGCAGTATTGACAGTTGGTGTGCTGTATACTGTATGCAGTATTGAACAGTTGGTGTGCTGTATACTGTTGCATAGTATTGACAGTTGGTGCTGTATACTGTATTGCAGTATGCAGTTGGTATGGTGGAAAAAGTCAGGTCCGTGGTCATAGCCTGGGCAAACAAGTACTGTATTGAAGGCAAGGCAGCAACATACACACCCCTAGTAAGTGCTGACTTACATGTATTTTATAGATTAAATGAGGCAAAGTCATTTTTAGTATATCTAAACTTTATGGATAATTATGGTCCCCATTCTGGCCAGGAGTAAGCTGGCTCCTCCCTCCATACATCAATCAAGGCGTGGGCTGAACATCACAACCATTATTGACAGAGATTCACCTGCTGCCCCTTCTGCACTGCTCAAGCTTATATAAAAAGCTCAATGAGCAGAGGGGGAGATACCTTTTCCAAAAAAGATTTTTTTTTTTTTTTAAGGAAATGGACCTGTAAAAACAAGTTAAACTTAGTGGATAGCTGTGACTTTAAACTTTAAAGGTTGTGTCATTTCTTTTCACTCTACCTTAACTTAAAAGTTTCTGGCTTCCACCTTCTGTTTTGTCTCCATCCCCACGAAGATCTGGCTATCTGCTGTGGCTTCCTTGGGTCCACAAGTGTGGTAAAAGCTTGTTCTAGTGTGTGCCTCACTCTCTGTCGTGAGTGTGCACACGATGTGACATCGTGCATGATCACACATGCGCACTCAAAACAAACTTTTAACCACACTTTTGGGCCCAAGGAAGCCACAAGCAGAGTCTCGTGGGGATGGAGACAAAACAGAGAAGGTGGAAGCCAAAGAACTTTTTACAGTTAAGGTGAGTGAAAAGAAATGACACACCTTTAAAGTTTTTAGCCACAGCTATCCACTAAGTTTAACTTGTTTTTACAGCGTACATTCCTTTAAGGAGGGGCATGGTCTTAACGCCTATTGATTGGAGGCCCAGACATGCATCTTTCACTACTTGCCCTTTGTAACCCAAGTGGCTATTACTGCATGCCTCTATAGGGCAGGATATGGGTCAAGTTTATCAATGAGTTAAATTTAGCAGAACAAGTCATGGGGCGAATCGAGACTGGAACCCTGACTCAGCGCTGACACTCACAGGAGAGGTCGGTCCGTGGGATAGAAGAGTTTGCATTGTCTTTTTTTGTGTCATTCAGCTAGATAACCCCATAGTGTCCTGTCAAGGAAAAATGTTTATTAAGTATTGTATGTGTTATATTGAAGTATTTGTGTGTAGTATTAAGTATTCGTGTGTGGAGTTTTGTTTTGTGTGTGTTTTGAGTTTTGTGTTTGTAGTATTTGAAGTTTTGTGTGTGAAGTTACTTGATGGGTAGTTATGGTATTGTGTGTGTAGTATTGAACGTTATTTGTGTGTGTAGTATGGTTTTGTGTGTGTGTTTGAAGTATTGTGTGTGTATATAACTAGTTATACCGTGGAAACATATTGTTAAGTTCAGTGTAGTGTGTAGTATTGAAGATTGTGTGTGTTAGTAATTGAAGTTAGTGTGTGGTGTAGATTTAGAAGTTATTGTGTGTGTGTAGTTTGAGTATGTAGATTAGTATTGTGTAGTATGTGAAGTATTGTGTGTGAGATGAGTTTGGTGTGTGTGTATTGAAGTTATTTGTTAGATGAGTATTGTGTAGTATTGAAGTATGCTGTGTAGTATTAGTTGTGCTGTAGTATGAAATAGTGTCAGTTGACGTATGTGTGGTAGTATTAGAGGAGTATTAGTTATGTGTGTGTAGTATTGAAGTATTTGTGATAGATGGATTTAGTGGGTAGTTGAAGTTATTGGTGTAGTAGAAGTATGGCGTTGTTGAAGTTATTGTGTGTGTAGTATTGAAGTTATTGTGTGTGTAGTATTGAAGTTTATGTGTTGTTGTAGTATTAAAGTATGGGTGTTAGTATTGAGTATTTAGGTTTGATTTGTGTGTAGTGGTTATGTAGTTGTGTGTAGTCGTGTGAGTGTGTGTGTAGATGAATGTTTTGAGTTGATGTGTGTGTGTATTGATATTTGTGAGTATGAACTGTGTCTGAGGTTAATTGTGTGTTGTAGTATTGAAATTGTGTGTGTAGTATTGAAATTTGTGTGTATATTAAGTTATTGTGTGTGTTTACGTTATTGAGTTAGTTTGATTTATGGTGTGTGGTAGTATTGAAGTTATGTGCTGTAGATGTAGTATTGAAGATAGTGTAGTATTGAAGTTATTGTGTGTTGTAGATTGAAGTTATTGTGTGTTGTAGTATTGAATATGTGGTGTATATTAGTTAGTGTGTAGTATTGAAGTTTATTGTTTGTGTGAGTAGTATTGGAAGTATGGTTTGATTGAGATGGTGTGTGTAGATTGAAGTTATTGTGTGTGGTGTAGTATTGAGATTTGGTTGTTTTAGGTTTGTGTGTGTGAGTATGAAGTTATTGTGTGTTAGTATTGATAGGTGTGTAGTATTGAAAGTTATTGTGTGTGTAGTATTGAGTTATTGTGTGTGTAGTTATGAGTTTGTGTTGGGTAGTATTGAAGATTGTGTTGTGTTGATGGTTTGAGTATGATGTGTGTGTGTGATTGTGTATGTATATTACATTGTGATGTGAGTGTAGAAAATCTTGTGAAGATTAATGTGTGTGTGTAGTATTAGAATTATTGTGTGGCTGTAGTATTGAAGTATGGTGTGTGTAGTATTGAAGATGTGTGTGTGTAGTTATTGAAGTTATTGTGGGTAGTATTGAAGTATGTAGGGTGTGTTGTAGTATTGAAGTTTATTGTGTGTGTTGTAAGTATTGAAGTATGTGTGTGTAGTATTGAAGTAGTGTCGTATTGAAGTTATTGTGGTGTGTAGATTGAAAGTTATGTGTGTGTGTAGTATTGAAGTATTGTAGTGTAGTTGTGTGTGTAGTATTGACGAAGTATTGGGGTGTTGTAGTAGTTGAAGTTATGGTTGTGTTAGTATTGAAGTTATTAGATGTGTGTGTAGTATTGAAGTGTGTGTGTAAGTATGTGAAGGTGATGTGTTGTTGTGTGTGAGTATTGAAGTTGATTGTGTGTGTGTGTAGTATTGAAGTGATTGTGGTGTGTGTAGTATTGAGGTGATTTGTAAGTTGATTGTAGTGTGATGAAGTGATGGGAGTATGAAGTGGAATTGATGTGTGGGAGTTAGATTGAAAGTGATTTGTGCAAGTGTGTGATGTGTGGTAGTATTGAAGTGATTGTGTGTGGAAAGTGTCAGTATTGAAGTTGATTGTGTGTAGAAGTAGTTATGAAGATGATGTGTGGTGTCGGCGAGTGTAGGTGAGTGGATGTAGTGTTTAGATGAATGGGTAGTGAATGAATGTGCTGTCGTGTGTAGAGATGTGAGATAGTGAGAGATGGTGTGTGGTGAGATGAAAGAGCTGTGTGTGTGTGTTGTAGTATTGTGAAGTGAGTGATTGTGTGTGTGTAGTATGAAGTGATTGTGTGGTAGTTATTTGAAGTTATGTGTGTGGTAGTATTGAAGTTATTGGAGGTTGTGAGTATTGAGTTGTGTGTGTAGTATTGAAGTTATTGTGGTGTGTAGTATTGAAGTTATGTGTGTGTAGTATTGAGTAGTTATTGTGGGAGATTGAAGTTATGTGTGTGTAGTATGAAGTATGTGTGGTGTAGTATTGAAGTATGTGTGGTGTGAGTATTGAAGGTATGTGTGTGTGTAAGTATTGAAGTTATTGGGTGTGTAGTATTGAGTAGTTGTGTGTAGTATTGAAGTTATTGTGTGTGTATATTGAAAGTGGATTGTGTTGTGTAGTATTGATAGTGTATGTGTGTGTGTAGTTTGAAGTGCTTGGTGGTGTGTAGTATTGAAGTGATTGTGTGTGTAGTATTAGAAAGTTATTGTGTGTGTAGTATTGAAGTTGATTGTGTGTGGTTAGTATTGAAAGTGATGGTGTGGTAGTAGTATGAAGTGATTGTGTGTGTTAGTAATGAAGTGATTGTGTGTGTGTAGTATTGAAGTGATTGTGTGTGTGTAGTATGAAGTGGATTGTGTGTGTAGGATTGAAGTGATTGTGGTGTAGTATTGAAAGTTATGTTGTGTGTAGTATTGAGAGTGTGTATTGAAGTTTGTGTGTGTAGTATTGAAGTTATTTGTGTGTAGTAGTATTGACGTTATTGTGTGTGTAGTATTGAAGTTATTGTGTGTGTAGTATTGAAGTTATTGTGTTGTAGTATTGACGTTATTGTTGTGTGTAGTATTGACGTTATTGTGTGTGTAGTATTGACGTTATTTGTGTGTGTGAGTATTGAAGTTATTGTGGTGTAGTATTGAAGTAGTGTAGTATTGAAGTGATTGTGTGTGTGTAGTATTGAAGTGATTGTGTGTGTGTAGTATGAAGTGATGTGTGTGGTAGTATTGAAGTGATTGTGTGTGTGTTGTATTGAAGTGATTGTGTGTGTGTTGTATTGAAGTGATTGTGTGTGTAGTATTGAAGTGATTGTGTGTGTGTAGTATTGAAGTGATTGTGTGTGTAGTATTGAAGTGATTGTGTGTGTAGTTGTAAGTTATTGTTGTGTAGTATGAGTGATTGTGTGTGTGTGTGTAGATTGCAGTATTGTGTGTGTAGATGAAGTGATGGTGTGTGTGTAGTATGAAGTGATTGTGTGTGTGTAGTATTGAAGTGATTGTGTGTGTGTGTGTGTAGTATTGAAGTGATTGTGTGTGTGTAGTATTGAAGTGATTGTGTGTGTGTAGTATTGAAGTGATTGTGGTGTGTAGTATTGAAGTGATTGTGGGTGTAGTATTGAAGTGATTGTGTGTGTGTAGTATTGAAGTGATGTGTGTGTGTGTGTATTGAAGTGATTGTGTGTGTGTAGTATTGAAGTGATTGTGTGTGTAGTATTGAAGTTATTGTGTGTGTAGTATTGAAGTGATTGTGTGTGTAGTATTGAAGTGATTGTTGTGTGTGTAGTATTGAAATTGTGTGTGTGTAGTATTGAAGTGATTGTGTGTGTGTAGTATTGAAGTGATTGTGTTGTGTAGTATTGAAGTGATTGTGTGTGTGTAGTATTGAAGTGATTGTGTGTGTGTAGTATTGAAGTTATTTTGTGTGTAGTATTGAAGTTATTTTGTGTTGTATGAGTGAGTGTGGTGTGTGTGTGAGTGATGTGTGATAGTGTAGTTTGAAGTGATGGGTGTGTGTAGTATTGAAGTGATTGTGTGTGTGTAGTGAAGTGATTGTTGTGTGTGTAGTATTGAAGTGATTGTGTGTGTGTAGATTGAAGTATTGTGTGTGTTGTAGTATTGAAGTGTTAGTGTGTGGTTGTAGTATTGAAGTTATTGTGTGTGTGTAGTATTGAAGTTATTGTGTATTTTAACACTGAGTCTTGCACTTACCCGTGTCAGACTGTATGTCAGTGGCTGTTGGTAGCATTTGAACCATGTCCCTCCTGTATTATTTACTTTGAATGTTTGACCAAGATTTTTAACTTGGGTTATAAATTGATTTTCCTTGGTTGGTATTTACATTGTCACACCCGCAAGGGCAGATTGGGCACCACTATAAGGGAGCCGTGGGTTAGAGATGGAAGTGCGGAGGGGTGGGTCATTATCCAATGGATGTGAACACTTATACTACAAGGTCACGTCCACTTTATACATTTAACTACAACAGCTCCACATGTCCCAAACGATTTAACATTATTTTGGATTGGAATTTCAAAATCTGCATATTGTGAAGGAAGTTATAATGTATATCATTATGATTTGATACAATCAGTGTTTAGCTATGTCATCAGTTATAATCGGTGTTTAGCTATGTCATCAGTTATAATCGGTGTTTAGCTATGTCATCAGTTATAATCAGTGTTTAGCTATGTCATCAGTTCTAATCGGTGTTTAGCTGTGTCATCAGTTATAATCGGTGTTTAGCTATGTCATCAGTTATAATCGGTGTTTAGCTATGTCATCAGTTATAATCGGTGTTTAGCTATGTCATCAGTTCTAATCAGTGTTTAGCTATGTTATCAGTTCTAATCAGTGTTTAGCTATGTCATCAGTTATAATCAGTGTTTAGCTATGTCATCAGTGCTAATCAGTGTTTAGCTATGTCATCAGTTATAATCAGTGTTTAGCTATGTCATCAGTTATAATCAGTGTTTAGCTATGTCATCAGTTAATCGTGTGTTAGCTATGTCATCAGTTATAATCAGGTTTTAGCTATGTCATCAGTTATAATCGTGTGTTTAGCTATGTCATCAATTATAATCAGTGTTTAGCTATGTCATCAGTAAGAATCAGTGTTTAGCTATGTCATCAGTAAGAATCAGTGTTTAGCTATGTCATCAGTTATAATCAGTGTTTTAGCTATGTCATCTAGTTATATCGGTGTTTAGCTATGTCATCAATATAATCAGTGTTTAGCTATGTCATCAGTAAGAATCAGTGTTTAGCTATGTCATCAGTTTAGAATCAGTGTTTAGCTATGTCATCAGTTAGAATCAGGTTTAGCTATGTCACTAGAGAATCAGTTGCTATGTCATCAGTTGAACAGTGTTAGCTATGTCATCGTTAGAATCAGTGTTTAGCTATGTCATCAGTTCTAATCGGTGTTTAGCTATGTCATCAGTTATAATCGGTGTTTAGCTATGTCATCAGTTCTAATCGGTGTGTTTAGCTATGTCATCAGTTCTAATCGGTGTTTAGCTATGTCATCAGTTCTAATCGGTGTTTAGCGTGTCATCAGTCTAATCAGTGTTAGCTATGTCATCAGTTCTAATCAGTGTTTAGCTATGTCATCAGTTCTAATCAGTGTTTAGCTATGTCATCAGTTCTAATCAGTGTTTAGCTATATCTGTTGTATTCAATTAGATCAACTGGACTTGAAATGTAGTTCTTGAAGACGTTTCGCTAGTCATCCGACTGGCTTTCTCAATTCAGAACCAACTTCTGAATTGAAAGCCAGTCGGATGACTAGCGAAACGTCTTCAAGAACTACATTTCAAGTCCAGTTGATCTAATTGAATACAACAGATATACCATGACCTGGATGAATGAGAACCTTCACAAGTGTTTAGCTATGTCATCAGTTATAATCAGTGTTTAGCTATGTCATCAGTTATAATCAGTGTTTAGCTATGCCATCAGTTCTTCTATTGAAGAACGGAAGGTAAGGCACAGCTACTTTACCTCCCGTTCTTCAATAGAACTGGATTACCAAAACTTATAAAAACGAGTGGAGATACCCTTTAAGAACTAAACTTTAAGTCCCGTTGATCGAACTGAATACAACAGATATACCATGACCTGTATGAATGAGAACCTTCACAAGCATATAAAATATAGCAAAGAATCCTAATAAAACAGTAATGAAGCTGACATATAGGCAAAGGACTAATCAAGTTTTTTAATTTCATAAATTAATCTAGTAATAAAGAATTGCCCCATATTAGCCATTGATGAAAGTGAAGACATCTTGGGCATAAAATAATACCTGTTATTAGCTAACTAAAATGATTTGAAAATGCAGATTAAAGGACAACAATATAAAAAAAAATATCACCCCCATTACATGTCCACACTTCCAGCAGCTGAAATTGCTTACTAACATTTACAAACATGCTGCCCTCCTCAGATATCACACAGCAGTGAAGATGGCCCAGGGCTGAGGTTAACATAGCACTTGTCATTGGCTGGTGGGAATGTTTGTTGCAAACTATCCTCCTCTGCCAGTCAAACAAACTTGAAATGTCCTGTTGCTAGAATACAGCCTAGATAATCAAGCTGATCAAGGGTGGGTGAAGGAGTGTTTTCTCACATGTTAGCTTTGAGTGACAGAGGCAGACACAATCGTTACGTCTTTTTCACAGCATGGTTAATTGAAGGCAGAGAAAGGGCTCGAAATCAGGAAACAAATGTCTGGGAGGGCTGCATACCTTTACTCTTTTTAAAGCAATTTTTTTTTTTTTTAAAAATGCATTGAGGCAATACAGTTATCCTTTAAATCAGACTAAAGGTTTGGGGACATGTTACTTTACACTGAATTTTGCTAAATGGGAAATATTTTCGTACTCTTGGATGGATATGGTAAGTGTCTGGTTTAATTATTTTTCTGTTAGAAGATTGTTGTATATGTGTCATTACTGCATTACAAATTGCTTTTTACCTTTTACCAGAGAGTGCAGTTCCATGATAGTAGGCCAAAGCAGAAGAGACATCGATGTAGGAATCCCAACAAGCTAGATGTCAACAGTCTTACAGGCGAAGAACGTGTGCAACTCATCAACAGGAGAAATGCTAGGAAGGTAAAAAAAAAAACATAAATTATATATAATATATATAATAAATCAATAATCAGAGACCTTTGTGTTTGGTGTTTGCAAAATGGATAAAACAGTTTACCGTACACATACAATGGCTTTCTCCCAGGGTAAAATTAAAGGGCATCTATAGTGAAAAAAACACATTGCCCCTTTGCAAAGTTAAATTCATGTACTGCCTTAATCCTATCTCTGTCAGTGACTTTGTTTATCCATGGTGTCAGATCTCTGTGCAGCACTCCCCCTTCCCCCTCCCCTCTGTTACCTCCTCCATGTCTCAACTCCGACTAACCGACAAGCTTATCATGTGCAGTAGGAGTTAAAAGTTAAACATCCTGAAAAACACACCCACACCCAGTGGCCAATAGAAAGCAAGCTTTCCTGGAGACAGGAAGAAGGAGAACAGTACAGTATACGATTTCTCACTTTGTGACCCATCATCAATCAGTGAAAGCTATTAAGAAGGGGGGTCAAGTGCAGCCTTATATCTACCATCAAAGCTACCTCTCTCCCCCTGCTAATGCTCTTATCTCTGTTTATTACAGAGCAGGGAGGGGGGATCACGTCACAGGGATTTGATTGACAGTCCAAGTAGGAGTAGAGGAATGCAATCACGTATTCTTCTAACTGGTGTATCTCAGGACAGAGAGGGAATCTGAAAAAAGTGAAGACACTCTGGGGGTTGTGGGGAATTATAGAACACATGGAAAGAAAGGGAAAAAAGGTCATTTTCCCACTATAGATGCCCTTTAATTGCTACTGCTATTTTAGTACCTTTTTTTCACTTGATAAAAAATCTTGAATAATCTTTACTAGGAAACCCATGTTTAATTAATGGTGTCCTAGAACCCTTTTTTGTTAGAAAAAAAAATCTATATTAAAAAAATATATTGAATTAGTAACATACTGCACTGAAGTCTATTGTCTTGTCTTGTCTCTCCAACTTGTTGGCTCACAAAGAGTTGGTTTAAGATGCATGGTAAATAAATTCTCAGAGGTGGCCATTGAGGTTGTTTGATTATATTATAAGGCTGTTGGGTGTCAGACTATAACAACTGACAAAAAAGTTACTGAAAATAGTGTTGAACCCTCATGTTAAATCTTGTTTTAAATTTAACCAGTATCCTATATCTATCAACTGAAAACGCAATTACAGACATGCAGGGAAATTCAATAAAAGTTATAAGCGTTAAAAATCATGCTAATTTTTCCCCAACCAATCAGATATTATTTAACATTTGAAAGCTAACATCTGATTGGTTGGGGCAAAATTAGCACCATTTTTAATGATAAGAACTTTTATTGAATAAACCTGATGGTTATTAACATACAGTATTTAAAATTTGCTAATTTTTTTTTTTTGCATCAAATTAAAATGTATAAGACCTTTTAATGATTAATGTAGAATAACTACCAAATTAAATAAAACATTTTTTAAGAAACTACTTACCCCAAGGTTTGGAGTGGAGTGGAGAAATTTTTAATCAAAACACAGATACACAAACAAAGCTATTTTTTTCTCTCATATTTTCATTTTTCTCCCAAAGATAAAAATCCGATAAAAAGGTGAATTTCACACCAAAAACTATAGCTGAAAGTTTGAAAACAAAATAAATATAAAAGCCTAACCGTTTCTAAATAAAACGGTTTGGTGCTGGAAATAGGCGAAACTGTTAAAATCCATTCTGCCAGCGGATTTTAAAAAAAATTTATTAAATTTCATTGAAAAACCCATCAAACTCAATGTAAGAAAGAAGAAAAAAATCTGCACAGATCCACCTAAATATAAGGTAAAATAGCAATGGTAACTTACTGTACATGGCTAGGAAATGGTATAGAAACATGTACATACACATATCCAGAACTTAAAAAAATATAACTTTCTTCACGATTGCGCTGTTTTTTGAGCTTCCGCATTCTAGTTTCAAACTGTGTTTGAAAATTCGAATGAATTTTTGAATTTTTTAACAGTCTGCTGTTCTACTTTTCCTGGTGCCCATAGACTGTTACATAAACTGTTACATTGTTAATTGAGCTGTGAGTTAGAAGCAGCAGTTTCTTGTTTTAAAAATTGTATCCAGTCTGCCCTGTGATTGACAGCAGCATATAGATCTGTATCAACATTAACCCTGCAGCTGCCTGAGGTGATTGCTGAGACTAGGTTTATATACAGTACTTACTGTACCTACTCCACTGTGAGGGAGCTTAGTGAGCAGGAATAGATATATACTTTATAAAGAATGATCATTCAAAGAGCCTATCAATGGTCTGATGTTATTGTCTCCTTCTACTGTAGTAAAGGGAGCTGGTAATGGAAATCCATCTTGCCTGATAGGTACCGAAACCGACAATATTCAGTGAATTCTGCCAGATCCACGTCCATGTCATAGCTCTGACTTTGAAAAACACTAACCATTTGCAATAATGTAGTGCAAATGTGGATGTCTCAGTAAAAAAGAACTTTGTCCCGAACATTTGCCGATATCGTGCAGTCAGCTGTAACAATGCACTGTTGATTGCAGTGAATGTCTCTTACGGACTGCACGATCAGCAGATTTTTACGGTCATGTCCGATCACCCTTTCATCCGATCCTGCGGTCTCTGCCAGCCACTGTAATAAGATTTTTTTTGCTCCAAAAAACCTGCTCATGTGTACCCAGCTAATAAATATAGTTTATAACAAAAGTAAAGGATATATCTGTATTGGCAAGTTGAGAATATAAATATTTTATGATACATATATAATAGAATATAGATAAAGAAACTGTTAGATATCGAAACTGTTACATTTAGAGACTATGTTGTGAAACTGTTAGTTATAGAAATTATGTTGCAATTCTACACTGATTAATAGGTACAGTGTGTTTTTTGGTCCTTAGAAATCCCAGTAACTGAATGTTTTTATATGTTGATGTTTTTATAAATAAAATGTGTATTTCATTGTTAATATGCTAATTACATATATACCAACTCAACTCCTTCTGTATGTAAGGGAATTGTTAATATTGCTAATTATATGTATGCCACCTCTGTGTATATTAGGGTGTCACTTAATTTGTAAAGAGGTGCCTCAACCTCTTCCCTCCCCTCCTTCATCTTCTATTGTGCAGCGGGACGCTGTGCTCAAGTATGTGTGTGCTTTTACCCATTTACAAATAAAGGTGATGTTTTAAAACCCTCCAGTTTGAAGCTCGTTATGGTGACTATGGCACCATGCTGAATGTGGAGCTTCACTAATGGTGGGTGTAGGTGAATGCTCCTATTTTCTGTATAGCTTGTGGAGTTCTAAAGTCGAGGAACATCAATTCGAACTTCGATAATTATCGAAAATCCAAAATAGTTCTTATCCATTCGAACTGTTAAAGCTCGGGTTCAAGTTCGGGTCTAGTCCATCTCTATTCATGAACTTCCTACTGTGCTTGTTCAGAAATCCCCCCACCCTAAAAAACCTGCGTTTGCCCCTGTATTTGATGCATCGCCAATGGGCAACAGGCACATAGAGGGCCAGAAGTGCACTATAATGGAGAGGCTACATCACCGGCTGGTGCTTCGTTTTGGCATCCAGACAACTGTCTTTGCCCTTCAGAGACTGTGGTCTGACCTTAAGAGGTAGAGGCCTCATTTACGAGATTTACTATCCCCATAGAATACCATTGCGATAGTTTACTACCGCATGGTATTCTACGACCGAACGTTCATTAATTAATGAACATTTGGCGTAAATGTATGACCGCAGCCGTATATTTACAGCCATGAGCGGCTAAATTGCAATACCACGTGTTTTTAAATAGGGCCCCATCACCTCTAAAAGGCCTAACACTAATCCAAAGGACTTATAGGTTAGTCCTTAAAAGGACTTTTCGGTCCCAAATTGTGCGAATACAAGGGTGGTGCTAGTCCACCACACTGAAATTCACTCACAGAAGGCTCAAAAAGCAGAAAAAAACTGTCTCCAACTCCTACACTGTCAGGTCTCCACTAAACTCACTTTAACACACTGACAAAATGGTGCCTGTCTAGCTGCCTTTTATACCCAGGAGGTTGGCACTGATAAAAATAGCTGCCATTGGTGCATTTGGGACATGAAAATCTGGGAATTTTTCAAAATTCTAAAATTCTTGGAAAATTTTTGAAAATTCGGAAAGCAGAATTCCGGAAAATTCGATCAGGTCTATCTCTAGTTGGTATACCAATCAGATTGTTTCAGATTTTACTTACCCCAATTGGTTTACTTACCAATCACATTCTTTCAGAAAGAAAATGATTGTCTGTTCCCCAGGTCCCAGAGCCATTTATAGTAAGTTACCGTATAATCTTTGCAAAATTTTGAAAATTCCTTGAAAATTTGAATTTTCTAAATTTCTAGAATTTTCTAAAATTTTCAAGCATGGTCTGAAACATGTGAACATAGAGAGTAGAGAGGTAGCCAGCAAATTATCCTTAATGGGGCTAATGCATAAAGGCTGATACAGCAAAAAAAATGTCTGGTTTGTATTTTGAACAGCTTTCAGTTTTTCAAAGAGTGTATTTTTGAAATCTACATACCTTTAGGTACATAACGGTGCCAATGATTATATATACATGCAGAATTCTGAATGCAGTTCTTCATAGAATTTAACACTTTTAAAAAAAAGAAATTAAGGAAAAATAAGATCCAAAGTTAGAAACCTTACCTTATCCGACTTGACAATAATAATAATAAAAAAATCCATGGGTCTACACCAAAAGATTTCATGAAAAAAAAATCGAACTGCTTTGTATTTTATATGGCCCTTTAAAACTATAGTTTTGGAATTGACGCACCTTCAGCTATGTAATAGTGGAATTCTTTCATACATTCAGTTTTCACATTTTCAAGCCAAATGTCCCTTAAAGGACATGTAAACTGAGGCAAATCGTTTTCTAACTAATCACAGTAATTAGGATTAATTATTACCAATCTTAAATCTGCTTTTTTCCCCTTCTCTGACCTTCCTATCCTTTGTCTTTTAGCTCTGGGAGTTTTACTTTTTAAAGAGGATGTGGCACTGCTAGTCAGTAAAGAACTGTCAATCACCCAGACCCTCCCCCATGCACACTATATGCAGAAACTATCCATTCTATAAAAGTAAAGCTTATTTCTCTGTCACTGCCTGGCTAATTGATTCAGCATTAAGATCAGGAAAAGGAATAAGCATTATCTGTTGCTCTGTTCTCTTTCTGTGCAGATAACTAACACAGGCAGCAGCTAACAGCAGGATTGGGTTTATTTCCCAATGTAGTACTGTACCTAAAGAAGTCAATAACAAAGCCGCATCCCCCATACACACTCACACACACACACACCTTCAATCTCCTATAGCTTAAAGAAAATTACTTGATTCAAGCAGTTATTTCATATCCCACTGCTGCTTACCTTTCAATTGCAAAGCAGTTTTACTTTCACTAACACAAAATCACTGGCTGAATGTTAGCTTTCAAATGTTTTATTATATAACATTTGAAAGCTAACATCAAAAGCAATTAATAACAGCCATCAACTTACCCCAGCTCTGTATTATAAATATCTGTTCTATTCAGTTAGATCAACTGGACTTGAAGTTTAGTTTTGGTCTTGAAGACCTTTTGCCAGTTGGATGACTTGCGAAACGTCAAAAGCGACATCATATACACAGTGCAGTGCAGTGAAGAGTGGGCCAATTTATGGCCCAGCACAGAAGATCCAATTCCCCACGGCAGGAATCAGCCGTGTACCTGCATCTTAAGGGAAAAGGACATACCTTTGAAAAATGTAATGTCAATATCTTGGCAAAGGAACATGAATGGTTGAACAGAGGTGTCAATTAGGCCATTTATGTGAAAATGAAGAAATAAAGTCTGAATGGGGGGGGATTCAACACCAACTGTTGAACACTTGTGAAGGTTCTCATTCATCCAGGTCATGGTATATCTGTTGTATTCAATTAGATCAACTGGACTTGAAACTACATTTCAAGTCCAGTTGATCTAATTGAATACAACAGATAAACTGTTGAACACCAACAATACCACCCCTTAGCCTCAATACACCCACACCTTGCATTTAGGAGGTCCCTAACACCTTGCTGTCATATGCTAATTGGGACTTTCCAGGGTACTTAATTGCAGTCATTCTGACTTGAGAAAGCCAGTTGGATGAGTAGCGAAACGTCTTCAAGACTAAACTTTAAGTCCAGTTGATCTGACTGAATACAACATATATACCATGACTTGGATGAATGAATACCTTCACTAGCATTTAAATATTTTTGTTTTTAAACAAATGGCGGGAGAGTTAACCTATGTGCTGCCATCTGGTGGTGAATCAAGTAGTCACCCAAGTTTATTGCACACCTTCCAAATGTCAGATTGTTCAGGGCAGTGCAATGCTTTACTTTTTATTTTGTTCTGTTGTTGCTGTGATAGGAGCATAAAGCTGTCAATCATGAGGAGCAGCAGAACATGTGATGTCACAGTCATGTGACCACACACTCTCCTCTTCTCACTTGTGGTTCACTCAAAGTCAAGATTGAAAGGTAACCTGGCAAATCCAAGATAAATCTCTTGTACTGCGGGTTAGGCCGGCAGTTACTCATTGAGATCACAGTTTGGTGCAGAGTACAAAGAAAGCAGCTAAGGAATTGTGTAGTTTCCCTTTGCACACTCTTTTCACTCACCTTTCTTTTCCATGTGTCATTGTTTTTGCAAGCATAAATTTTATGTGAGTGGGGCATACGAATTGTGTTTTCTGGGAGGCTTTGCATGTCAATAATTCACTATTACACGGATATTGCAAAATGACGCATTACAGGGGAACTTGGTGTGATATGGATTTAAGGGGAAGTTGGTGTGGTACATGTTACAGGGTAAGTTGGTGTGAAAAAAAAGTAGAACACAGAAAACACAGCAGTGGGTAAGAATGGGCAACACAGCAGATATATGCAAAACACCATTCAATATTTATTTATTAAACATATGACTCATAGACCAATATTATAAAGTGCTCAGTATACAGTATAAATTGTTAAGAACACATCCCTCTAAAACCTAATCCTTATAGACATTATATATATACTGGTATATATATATTAGGAACCACATGGTTACATAACCCAAGTTCCCATATATAAATCCAAACAGGCAGATATAAATATACAAAGGTAAATGCTATAGCATATCTAAATAACAGTAAATATATCTCCCAAAGGATAGAGAAACTGGCAGACCACTTCTTAAGGAGTAATAAGTCGGGGTCAGGCTGGAGGAGCAATTAAAAGAAGACGAACACCAGACGCGTTTTGTCCGGGAACGTACTTTCTAAATGGCAAGACTAATATACTGGCAGCAAAGCTATATATATATAGAAAGTATTCAATTTACCTGATGATGACATCAAACAGCGTGCACCAGTTGGCGCCAAACACATATGAGTAACTTCCATTTACGCACTTCCGGCCTCCAAAATGGACGTAATAGCTGTGCGCCAAACAAAACGTTATGTATAATCCACCAGTAAGCATTTCAAATGAATAAACCCGGAAGTGAAGAATCGGACAAAAAAGGGGACAAACCGGGATCGTGCATTTGGGGAAGTTGGTGTGGTATGCGTTAAAGGAAAGTTGGTGTGGTACGTGTTATAGGGGAAGTTAGTGTGGTACATGTTACAGGGGAGGTTAGTGTGGTACGCTTTAAAATATCAACTTCCCATTTAACATTAGTGTACATCTTACATTAATTAATTTTTTTAGGGTAAATACCCAAACATAATTTGCCCTAAAATGTGGACATTTTGCAATATCCCCTTAATAGTGACTATGTTGCACAACTACAACCCCTACATTTAAAAGTACTGCAATCAACCAAAATTAATTATTGACTCATGTCCTCCAGAAAACACAATTCAGATGCTACACTCAACAAAATGAATGCTTGCAAAACAAAATAACACATGCAACACTGCTAATCCAGTACTTTTTCCAGTCCACGTTTTACTTTAAATGTAATATACAGCCAGCAGGGCAGTCCTGACTAACTTAGATTCCAAATTAGATTCACCTTCAGCAAGTCCTCAGCCCCTCCAGTTCATTACCCATTGTAGTCAGCCCTTTAGTTCAATAGTCAGTGTTAGTTAGCCCTCCAGTTTATTACTCAGTGTTGTCAGACCCCCAGTTCATTAGTCAGTATTGTTATCCCTCCATTTTATTAGTTTGCTACTCTAATCTTAAAGGAACGGGAGGTAAGGGAGCTAATGTTTTACCTTCTTTTCCTTATCATGAGCCAGTGGTGTATCGTACTCACGGATAAGTTTCCATTTTCGTTCCTGGCTCCTGTTACATTAATTGAAGAACGGGAGGTAAGACTTAGCTCCTTTACCTCCCTTTCTTCAATGAATGCAAAACGGAATAGTTCACTTTCTAAGTGAACTAATCTTTAACCACATCATACACTTGAAAATAATGCAGATAACAATGTAAAATGGGAATAATGGTCTTTAAAATGGGTGTAACCTAAACAAAGTAGGCATTGTCTGCCGCATCTCTTCTCCCAGTGTGTCCCTCTTTTGCATTTTAAAATGTTTAGGTATGTCCAAATGTTGTGAGGTAGGTTACTCGGGGATGAAATCTGGCCTAGAATCCTGCATCATTTTGGGCACCTGAGATTCACCAGATTTTTGTCTCAGCTAACAGCGAGTTTGAATGGGTCAGGTTGGGTTAGAAAGTTGTGGGTCTGTTGAATTTCGGATATAGGTTTGGGTCAGATCTTTAGAAAAACCGGGCAACTCTGCTAGCCTGCATTAAAAGACATGAAACTCTTCTTGAAGTTTATATAGAGGCACCTAAAAGCAGTTCATACTGAGAAACTGTGTCAGATTATGTGGTCTGACTACACTGTTTCTAACCATCATATCAGCAGAAAATTGGACACTGTTCATCACATGCTGAAAAACATTGCCATGACATGACAAAATAGTTTTTTTCTTATGCCCCATGACACTAGCAGGATGATGCAATGAGAGCCGCTATCGGCAACACAGTGCAAACAGCCCCGTGATGTTATATGCCTCTAGCGGAGCATCACTAACTGGCATTTTTCTATTACAGCACTTTTAAAGCCAGCTATTAGCTGGCATTTAAAGTGCTGCAATAGAATGCCGTTTTGGCATATAAAATCACTTGCGGCGGTTGCACGGTTAACTTTCACGTTTGCCACACAGCCGCCTACATTGAAGTTTAAGTGAAGGAGTTTGAGTCACGCTAACACCGGTTATAACACTGGTTAATGTGACTTAAACTCCGAAACAGGAGCGGTGCGCCCGTTGGAGCATCTCCCTGTTGATTCAGTGGTTGTTAGCCCAGCTACCAATTTGGTCAAGTGTTTTTCTATTTTATTGCATTACACAACTTTTCCATTCTTTACTGATCTTGTCCTAACTTTTTGAAACATGTCATCAAATTCAAAGTAGGCACACATTTTTCATAAATACATAACATGCATTAGCGCTATTTTCATTTAAATGATTTACGAATATTCGCAGTAAGCCCCATTCAGTCTCCACCCTAATCTCACCCATAGCTAAACACTGATTCTAACTGATGACATAGCTAAACACTGATTCTTACTGATGACATAGCTAAACACTGATTATAATTGATGACATAGCTAAACACCGATTATAACTGATGACATAGCTAAACACTGATTATAACTGATGACATAGCTAAACACCGATTATAACTGATGACATAGCTAAACACCGATTATAACTGATGACATAGCTAAACACTGATTGTATCATAATCATAATGATATACATTATAACTTCCTTCACAGATGCAGATATTTGAAATTCCAATCCAAAATAATGTTAAATCTTTGGGACATGTGGAGCTGTTGTAGTTAAATGTATAAAGTGGACGTGACCTTGTAGTATAAAGTGTTCACATCCATTGGATAAATGACCCACCCCTCCGCACTTCCATCTCTAACCCACGGCTCCCTTATAGTGGTGCCCAATCTGCCCTTGCGGGTGTGACAATGTAAATACCAACCAAGGAAAATCAATTTATAACCCAAGTTAAAAATCTTGGTCAAACATTCAAAGTAAATAATACAGGAGGGACATGGTTCAAATGCTACCCAGCCACTGACATACAGTCTGGACACGGGAAGTGCAAGACTCAGTGTTAAAATACACAATAACTTCAATACTACACACACACAATAACTTCAATACTACACACACACAATAACTTCAATACTACACACACACAATAACTTCAATACTACACACACACAATAACTTCAATACTACACACACACAATCACTTCAATACTACACACACACAATCACTTCAATACTACACACACACAATCACTTCAATACTACACACACTTATAAAGTTGTTCATATGTGCAAGACGTTTCGCTAGTCTCTGGCTCTAATAGATTCAGATCGCAACCCATTTATCCATAATTGGTAATTCCTATTCTAACACACAGCTCATTAAATACAACTTACAAACAACATGGCATTCACTAAGAGAACGCTAGGGAAATATCAACCTATCAGATGGATCGCTGTTGAGATGATATATTACATAGCGCTATGGAAAAAAGACTTTTCCTACTTAACAACTTACATCCTAATTACCTAGCGCGCCTTGGCTTTCTCCTCAATTCAGAAGTTGTTTCTGAATTGAAAAGCCAGTCGGATGACTAGCGAAACGTCTTCAAGAACTACATTTCAAGTCCATTGATCTATTTGAATCTAACAACAGATATACGCTAAACACTGATTAGAACTGATGACATAGCTAAACACTGATTAGAACTGATGACATAGCTCAAACAGATTAGAACTGAAACATAGACTAATACACTGATTAGACTGATGACTAGCTAACACCGATTAGAACTGATGACATAGCTAAACACCGATTAACTGATGACATAGCTAACAACCGATTAGAACTGATGACATAGCTAAACACCGATATACTTGATGACATACCAACACTGATTATAACTGATGACATACTCTAAACACTGATTCTAACTGATGACATAGCTAAAACACTGATTCTAAACTGATACATAGCTAAACACTGATTCTAACTGATGACATAGCTAAACACTGATTCTAACTGATGACATAGCTAAACACTGATTCTAATACTGATGACATAGCTAAACTACTGATTCTTACTGATGACATAGCTAAACACTGATTATAATTGATGACATAGCTAACACCGATTATAACTGATGACATAGCTAAACACTGATTATACTGATGACAGAGCTAAACACGTGATACTTATGTGACATAGCTAAACACTGATTCTTTATATGATGCATAGCTAAACACTGATTATAATTGATGACATAGCTAAACACCGATTATAACTGATACATAGCTAACACTGATAGTAACTGAATGACATAGCTAAACACTTATAACTGATGACATAGCTAAAACCGTGATTAATACTGATTGACATGCTAAACACTGATTTAGACACTGATGACATAGCAAACACTATCGCACTGTAAGTAGTAAACCTGATTATAACTGTGACATAGCTAACCATTAGAAACTGATAACATAGCTAAACACTGATTAGAACTGATGACATAGCTAAACACCGATTATAACTGATGACATAGCTAAACACCGATTATAACTGATGACAACGCTAAACACCGATTATAACTGATGACAAAGCTAAACACCGATTATAACTGATGACATAGCTAACACTTTAACTGATGACATAGCAACACGATTATGATACTATAGTAATAATGTAATACTACATATTGTATCATAATCATAATATACATTATCTTCCTTCACAGATGCAGATATTTGAAATTCCAATCCAAAATAATGTTAAATCTTTGGGACATGTGGAGCTGTTGTAGTTAAATGTATAAAGTGGACGTGACCTTGTAGTATAAGTGTTCACATCCATCTGGATAAATGACCCACCCTCCGCACTTCCATCTCTAACCCGGCTCCCTTATAGTGGTGCCCAATCTGCCCTTGCGGGTGTGACAATGTAAATACCAACCAAGGAAAATCAATTTATAACCCAAGTTAAAAATCTTGGTCAAACATTCAAAGTAAATAATACAGGAGGGACATGGTTCAAATGCTACCAGCCACACTGACATACAGTCTGGCACGGGAAGTGCAAGACTCAGTGTTAAAATACACAATAACTTCATACTACACCCACACACTACTTCAATCTACACACACACAATAACTTCAATACTAACACACAACATAACTTCAATACAAACACACACACAATCACTTCATCAATACTACACACACACACAATCACTTCAAACAATCTACACACACACACAATCACTTCAATACCCACACAACACATACTTCATACTACACACAACACACAATCACTTCAATACTACACACACACACACAACACTCTTTCAATACTACACACAAATAACTTCAATACTACACACAAAAAATAAACTTCAATACTACACACCCAACAACAACTCACTTCCTCATACATACACAACAACCTCAATCCTAATCAATACTACACACCAACACAATCACTTCCAATTCTACTACACACACAATCACTTCAATACTACACACACACACACCATCACTTCAATACTACACACACACAATCACTTCAATACTACACACACACAATCACTTCAATACTACACACACACATCACTTCAATACTACACACACACAATCACTTCAATACTACACTAACACACAATCACTTCATACAACTACACACACAAATCACTTCACACACTACCTACCACACACACACAACACTCTTCATACTACACACACACAATCACTTCAATACTACACACATCCAACAATCACTTCAATACTACACACACAAAACTACAATCATCAAACTACCCACACAACACTTCAATACTACACACACACAATCACTTCAATACTACACCACACAATCACTTCAATCACCACATCACACCAATCACTTCAATACTTACACACACACAATAACTTTCAATACTAACACACACACACACACACCATCACTATCTACACACTCAACTTACCAATACTCACCACACATCACTTTCAATACTTTACACAACACACAATACAATCACTTCAATACTACACACACACAAATCCACTTCAATACTACAACACACACCCTACACAATCACTACATCTAAACTACTTCACCTACTACACCACACATCACTCTATCAATACACACACACACACACTTCAATACTACACACATCACAACATTTCACATACTAACCACACACATCACTTCAATACACACACACACAATCAACTCAATACTCACACTACTCACTTCCAATACTACACACACAAAAAACCACACATACTCTAACCCTACATAAACATCTCAATACACAACACACACAATACCTCAATACTACACCACACAATACGTCAATACTACACACACAATAACTTCAATACTACACACCACAATAACTCAATACTAACACACACACATAACTTCAATAACTACAACAACACCATAAACTTCAATACTAACACACACAATCACTTCAACTTACACTACTCTCTACCATACTCTACACACCCAATAACTTCAATACTACACACACCACTTCAATACTACACACAATACACACATCCATAACTACACACACACAATCAACTATCAATCCTAACACAATACACAACACTTCAATTCTAAACTACCACTACAATCACTTCAATACTTACACAACACAACACAATCACTTCATCCCACACACACAACACTAACACACACACATCACTTCAATACACACACACCACACAATAAACTTTCAATACATACCTCACCACACACTAACTACACACACATAATCCCTAACACACACAATCACTTTCAACACTACTACACACCAACACTTCAATCCTAACACACTTACCACAATCACTACTCACAATACTACACACACCATCTACTACAATACTCTACTAACAACACAATCACTTCAATACTACACACACAATCACTTCAATACTACACACACAATAACTTCAATACTACACACACACAATAACTTCAATACTACACACACAATAACTTCAATACTACACACCCTACAATAACTTCAATACTAACAACCACAATAACTTCACAAAAAACTACACTCACCACTCAATCTACACACAATAACTTCAATACTATCACACTACAACAAACTTCAATACTACACCACCATAACTTCAATACTACACACACAATAAAACTTCAATACTAAAAACACACACACATACATCACTACAAGACTTCTCACCCATCACTTCAAACTACACACACCAATCACTTCACACTACCCACACAACAATCCCTTAATACTACACACACACACATCACTTCAATATACTACACACACACATCACTTCAATACTACACACACAAACAATCACTCAAACTACACACAACACAATCACTTCAATACTACACACACACAATACTTCAATACTACACCCTACTACACTTTACTTCCTACACACTTCAATACTACACCACCTCACTCTAACACTTCATCTACACACAACAAGTCACTTCAATACGACACACACACACATACTTTCAATACTACACACCCACACAATCACTTCAATACTACACACACACCATAACTTCAATACTACACACCAAACAATTCACTACTCACCACACAAACACTTACAACTAACTTACAACACATAACTTCAATACTACACACACAATATACTACTTCAATACTACACACACACACAATTAAACACCTTACCAAACTACAACACCAACACAATAACTCATACTACACCACACACTTATACTACACTACTTCCAATCTCCAATACTACACACACAATAACTTCAATACTACACACACCACTAACTTCAATACTACACACACAATAACTTCAATACTACACACACAATAACTTCAATACTACACACACAATTTCAATACTACACACACAATAACTTCAATACTACACACACAATAATTCAATACTACACACACACAAACTTCAATACTACACACACAATTTCAATACTACACCACACACCAATACTTCAATACTACACCACAACAATAACTTCAATACTACACACACAATAACTTCAATACTAACCACACACAATAACTTCAATACTACACACACAATAAATCAATACTACACTACTTCAATACTACACACACAATAACTTCAATACTACCACACACAAAACTTCAATACTACACACACAATATACTTCAATACTACACACACAATAACTCTCAATACTACACACACACAATAACTTCAATACTACACACACACTAACTTCAATACTACACACACAATAACTTCAATACTACACACACAATAACTTCATACTACACTACTTCAATACTTACCCCACAATAACTTCAATACTACACACACACAATAACTTCATACTACACACACAATAACTCAATACTAACACACCAATAACTTTCAATACTAAACACACAATTGCAATACTAACACACACAATTTCAATACTACACCCAATCAAACTACCACACAACAATTCAATCACTACACACACAATTTCAATACACAACTACACAACTTTCAATACTACAACAACATTTCATACTACACACACAACAACTCATACTACAACACAATAACTTCAATACTACCCACACAATATCAATACTACACACACAATCTTCAATACATACACACAATAACTTCAATCTACACACCACAATAACTTCACTACTACACACACACAATAACTTCAATACTACCACACACAATAACTCAATAACTACACACAAACAATAACTTCAATACTACACACACAAACATACTTCAATACTACACACACACCAACTCTCAATACTACACACACAATACTTCAATACTACCACACAATAACTTCATACTACACCCACAATAACTTCATACTACACACCAATAACTTCAATACTACACACTACTTCAATACTAACACACACACATAACTTTCAATACTAACACACACAATAACTTCATACTAACACACACAATAACTTCAATACTCACACACACAATAACGTCCAATACTACACACACAAAAACTTCAAATACTACACACACAATAACTCAATACTACACACACAAATCACTTCAATACACAAAACACACTAACTTCAATACTACAAACAACACACAATAACTTCAATACTACACACACACAACCAACTTCAATACACACGACACACATAACTTCAATACTACAACACACAATAACTTTCAATACTACACACATAACTTCAATACTACATCACGGACAATAACTTCAATACTACACACACACATAACTTCAATACTACACCACACACTAACTTCACTACTAACACCAATAACTTCAATACTACACACACAATAACTTCAATACTACACACACAATACTTCAACTATCCACCCAATACTTCAACACTACACACACAAACTTATAAACTCCACACCAATAACTTTATACTACACACACAATAACTTCAATACTACACATACAATAACTTTAATAACCTATTGTTTCCTTAGACAGGACACTTATGAGGTTATACTGAATGACAAAAAAAAGACAATTGCAAAACCTCATTCTATCCCACTGGACCGACCTCTCCCCATGTGAGTGTCAGCGGTGAGTCAGGGTTCCAAGGTCTCGTTCGACCCCATGACTTGTTCTGCTAAATGTTTAACTCATTGATAACATTGACCCATATCCTGCCCTTAAGGGCATGCAGTAAAGCCACGTTGGGTTACAAAGGCAAGTAGTGAAAGGCATGTCTGCTGGCGCCTCAATCAATAGGCGTTAAGACCTGCCCCTCCTTAAAGGAAATGTACGCTGTAAAAACAAGTTAACTTAGTGGATGCTGTGGCTTTAAACTTTAAGGTGTGTCATTTCTTTTCACTCTACCTTAACTGTAAAAGTTTCTGGCTTTCCACCGTTCTTGTTTTGTCTCCATCCCATCCCCACGAGACTCTGCTGTGGCTTCCTTGGGCCCAAAAGTGTGGTAAAAGTTTGTTTTGAGTGCGCATGTGTGACATCATTGCACGGATGTCACACGTGTGCACACTCACGACAGAGAGTGAAGGCACACACTAGAAACAAGCTTTTACCACACTTGTGGACCCAAGGAAGCCACAGCAGATAGCCAGAATCTCGTGGGGATGGAGACAAAACAAGAAGGTGGAAGCCAGAAACTTTTACAGTTAAGGTAGAGTGAAAAGAAATGACACACACCTTTAAAGTTTAAAGTCACAGCTATCCACTAAGTTTAACTTGTTTTTACAGTGTACATTTCCTTTAAAAAAAAAAAAAATCTTTTTTGGAAAAGGTATCTCCTCCCTCTGCTCATTGAGCTTTTTTATAAGCTTGAGCATGTGCAGAAGGGGCAGCAGGTGAATCAGCTGTCAAATAATGGTTGTGATGTCAGCAGTCACAGCCTTGATTGATGTATGGAGGGAGGAGCCAGCTTACTCTGCCAGAATGGGGACCATAATTATCCATAAAGTGTAGATATACTGAAAAAATGACTTTGCCTCATCTTAATCTATAAATAAATACATGTAAGTAGCACTTACTATGAGGTGTGTATGTTGCTGCATGCCTTCAATACAGTACTTGTTTTGCCCAGGCTATGACCACTGACCTGACTATTTTCCACCATACCAACTGTCAATACTGCATACAGTATACAGCACACCAACTGTCAATACTGCATACAGTATACAGCACACCAACTGTCAATACTGCATACAGTATACAGCACACCAACTGTCAATACTGCATACAGTATACAGCACACCTACTGTCAAACCATTCCAGCTACAGCAAAACTGCTTACAGAAATGCTAAAACGTAAGATGTTTCAGATTGGATATCTAATGAAATGGGGCAGATCAACAACAAAACTGTACAGTGATAGTTGGGATGAATTATAGTTTCCACTAACGGGCAATTTAATTTTTTTTTTCCCAGTGTACTTACCCTTTAAATATCTGGTTAGTAATGCAGGTAATAATGTGCTGAATATATCAGTTGGGGTTGGGGGCAGTTAACTGACAAGTTACCAGTTTTTGTTTAAAGGGTGGACGTGCCCTAAGTTTTGTGCTACATATATATGGAATAGACTATGCGGCTCTATTTAAAGTTTTGAAAATGGCGCAAGCATTGCAAAATTAGTATTAAACCCGCGCTAAACCAATAATACATCGGGTAGCGTGGGTTTGACCCTGATTTGGCCTGTTGGGGCCATTAATTGCATCGCCCCTAATAAACGCCAATTACTCAATGGTGTTCCAGAGCGATATCCCTTTAAGGGAGAATTCTACCCACCCCAATTCCGCTCCTCTTCTTCCTCCCATGATTAGTGGAGAACCAAACCACTGGGTCCTCTCCCCTTGGTTATTTTTAGTTCAACTCAGTTACTTTGCCTAAACTTGGCCCGCCTTGTCTATGGGATGTGGCCAATAAGAAGACATAATCCTTTATAGCGCATCTTCTCATTGGCCTCGTCCCCTTTAAATTGCTATGCAGTATTGATACAATCATAACATGGTAATAGAAGGGAAGAGAGTCCAAGCAATGACATTGTTTGATAGAAGCAGATGAGTTGTTTAAAGCGAATGGCAGCTAAGTGTAAAATTCAGATCACCAAGTACACAGGGATGCAGTTGCCATGACGCCAGCATCTAACAAACTGAATCTGGGGATGCTACTTGGTCCATTACACTGTGAGCGTCGTAGGGATAAATGAATAACACAGGGAAACTTTAATGTCTTCATTGCTTTAGCTCCTATGAGCGTAAAACTCCCAACCACCAACCCTGCACTTCCTGTCAGGGCGCAGAGACGACTCCCAGATTTGGGGAAGATATTCAGCATTTCAGCAATGTGCAAAGCCTCTGATAACCAGTCCAACACTCTAACTATCAGCTGAAAGGGCCACAGTTTAACTCTTATCATGCCAAAATAAAGACGTCGTCTCTGTGCCAAGAATCCAAATAAATTGACTTTCCTTTTTACATTCCTAAAACCATTTCCCAGCATCCTGTGTGACCCTCAACTACTGTACTGACCGTTACACCATGATCCTATGTATGGTCTAGTCACAGCCCACACACCTGTCCACATGTTAGATGGGGATTGGTCTAGTCACAGCCCACACACCTGTCTGCAGGCTAGATGGGGATTGGTCTAGTCACAGCCCACACACCTGTCCGCATGCTAGATGGGGATTGGTCTAGTCATAGCCCACACACCTGTCCGCATGCTAGATGGGGATTGGTCTAGTCACAGCCCACACACCTGTCGGCATGCTAGATGGGGATTGGTCTAGTCCCAGCCCACACACCTGTCGGCATGCTAAATGGGGATTCATGCTTGAACAGTTCCTGTTTTCAGCAGCTTGTAGTTATGTGACCAGTGTCTGGGTGCATTACTAGGCCCCTGCCCTTTTTTTAAATGTCTGTGCAGGTACTTCCTGTCTTTCCTAGTCTTAAAGTGTAACGGTGGTCTCCAATTTTTCAAAAATAGTAAGGATTCTATAAAAACCTTTCAAATGAACCCTAAGTCACATCTCTAGATAAAATTTGTAGGAAATTAAAAACCCCATTAGTAAAACTGAGAAACTGACATGAGCTGCCAAATAAACAACACACACATCTTAGTGTACCATCTGTTTACATGGTTAAATTGTGCCAACCCTACTGCCCACCAGCGCAAAAAACAAGGGATTTGAACTGCGCAAGAAAATATTATCAACAAAATCTCAGCAGGAAAAAAAAAAGAAATTAGTTTGGAATCACGAGTGGGAGGCGAGTTTCCTGGTACTAGGACGTATAATACGTTTTACTAATCAGGCAAGCCCAAAAATAGTTAATAAATCAGATTAATTACAATTAATCCCCTTGCTGGGCGGAGGACAGGCTGTACAGCTTTACAATGATGGAGAAAACAAACGTTTCATTCCCTGAAGTCTTTTGTTTTTGGGTCAGAAATAATGAAAAAGAAAAACAAACAGCTAGAAATTAGATTTGCTGGAGGAACGTTTTAGATGAAAACGGCAACAAGAAAAAACCACAGAATTCTCTAGTTATTCGTCTCGCCAATGGGAATATGGGAACCCTTGTTTATCTCAAACTCTCCGTTTTGGTCGATGGGAACACTTGCAGCGGGATCCTAAAAGTTATTTTGTTATAACCTCTATGGGAGGAACTGTAAGATTATAGCCTTATAATCTTACAGTTCCAGGAGGAGAAGGAACCATGAAGCCACAAAGGGGTAGGTTATAATTAATAATGCACCCCAACTGTAAATTATAAGGATATTAGAAGTCACCTTGGAGTTCCGTGCCCTGTATAAAAGGTACTCGGCCTGCGGGCTCGTGCTTTTATATGGTCAAGGAACTCCTCTGTGACTTCTAATATGCTTATAATTTACAGTAGGGGATACATTATCCTTTATAATACATGAGTGGTACCCAGAGTTCCCTGTATAACTCAGTCTGTGTCCTTGTACCTTTATATAGACACAGAACTCCTCAGTGACTTCTAATATCCTTATAATTTACAGTAGGGGATACATTATCCTTATAATTTACAGTTGGGTGCATTTCCACTATATAACTAATATCCTTATAATTTACAGTTGGGGGTGCATTATCCACTATATCATAATATCCTTATAATTACAGTTGGGGTTGCATATCCACTATATAACTAATATCCTTATAATTTACAGTTGGGGGGTGCAATTAATCCACTATATAACTAATATCCTTATAATTTACAGTTGAGGGTGCATTATCCACTATATTATTAGTTTGGCCCAGAATTTGCCGTTATCAAGTCAAGTCTTTTCCTTTAATCTCTCTCTGACAAACTGCCCTTTAGGGCTAGGCCACACTGTCGCGATTTTCTTGCGTTTGCGCATGCGTTTTTTCCCCGATCATTGGAATCGCTGAAATGCACTGAAAATGCGCTTTTTCTGGTGCGATGTGGTTGCGCTTGCGATTTGCGTTCCGCATTTTAAATCGCAATCGCATGTGTTTTTCTATATGTAAGGATATAAAAACGCATGCGCAAACGCAACGAAATCGCACGCGATTCCATGTGCGTTTGCGTTGCAGTGTGGCCGTGCCCATAAACGGTTTTCACATTCAACAAAAACGCAATAAAAGCTCAAAAACGAGATCTAGAAAGTATTGATCAAACGAAATGGATTTCTGGCCGGAGAAACGCCGGGAATCGGTAAAACTCGAGTACAGGAAGCAGGGAGACGAGTTAACATCCTTTTCATTAAATGATGAGTGGGTCAGAAACCAATAATGTGGGGAACCTGCATTTGTAATTCTCAACCTGTCTGGGCTGCTGACATTATCTCAAAAATTAAAGGGCATATTCACCCTTAAAACAGCAAATTAGTGGCTTGTTCGTTACCTGCCCCCAACTGATATATGTTGCACTTTATTACTAACCAGATATTTAAGGATAATTATTGGCCCCATTCTGGCAGAGTAAGCTGGCACCTGTGACAACGTACATCACAACCAAGGATCACCTGCTGCCTCCTCTGCACATGTTCAAGCTAATAAAAAGCTCATTGAGCAGAGGGAGGAGGCAAATAACTTTGCCAGAAAGGAATAAAACTTATTAAATATCTGGTTACAAATACATGTAATCATTTGATAAAAATAGCAGCTGGCGATGCAGGACACGTTTTTTTGTTGTAAGGGTGGACATGTCTTTTCAGAATGGAATCCTCATAGGCTACAGTCGCACGTGTGACAATAGTAGCAGTACCGATAAAAGAACAGAAATAGAGAAAGAAACAATAAATGTGATCTCATCACGGACCACGACTTCTGTCTCAACATCACGGACCAAGAAACTCTGATAACAGTCTCCTATTATAACATTGTATTCATTGGAAGACACTTCCAAAGATCCGGGATTGGAATTAACATACAGAATGATGTACCTAGAATATCCCTCCAATAGCAGGGCCCCGTGTTACTTTAGCTTTACCTAGATTTTATCAAGGCAACTCAACAGAATCTAAGGGATGGCCAAGTAATTCAACGTGAAGCTTCGAACCCGCATCATCTCGATCTACATAACTGATCTCAGATGGTTTCACATTAATGAACTGCATGAAGATTCATTATGTGATCAGGAAGAGTTTGTGATCAGCAAGTCAGCTGTCTAACCCTGTCATCCACTTTATCTTGAAATAGGGAGGAAACAGAAAGGACCCCACAGGATAATGGAACAAGGCATGAAAGAAGAAGAATCACGAGCCAAGGAAACAATTGCGAAAGCTCAGGGTTAAGTGAGTAATGAAACCTGCAGTCAGCTGGGTGAGCGAATCAGACAGATGCACTAAGCCTTGGTAAAGGATGGATATGATGAAAGACTTTCATTCATACGTGTTGTGGAAATCGCTGGCTAGGTGCTATGGTAAGTGACTTTAGCAACTAAGTAGTAAGGGAAAAACAAGTTTAAAACAAAACCACAAAGACTAAGTGCAGATTGTTTGAATATTTGCACAATAATAAATGTTATAAGGTCAAACTTCCACTTTGTCATTCACAAACACAGCGAGGCGGAAATCACACAATTTACAGTACAAACAGACAGATTGCTTCCAGCTAAAGATACTGATGACATAGCTAAGTACCCGTTATAACGGATGACATCACTAAGTGCTGTTTATAAGGCGCTGGTATTTGTCTATTCCGCATCACCGAATCCATCGCCTTAAGGATTCTCCCATCAGCTTTGCAGTCGAATTCTTTGGGCAAACAGAATATATTAATCACAGCTGAACCAGCATTTTATTAACCATACGGAACGTTCGCCGATAAAGATACATAGAATGATCTGTTCAACAGCGCTAGCTTAACGTGCAAATAAGAATTATTCGGGGATAAGGCCAAGCGAGCGGGGTTTAGATCGGAGAGATATTCACACTCAGAATAGAATTTACAGCATCTGTTTTTATTTTACAAATGACAATTTGCCAGTGAGTTTTTTTTTACGTCGATTCGTCCTCACGCTCTGGATAGAATCTACTATCAGACGTTCCATCGAGTAATGGAAACTTCCATCTCTACCAAACCGGTGGAACATTCTATTCCCCTGCTCGGATGTCACTGGGTCAACGTGCTGAAAATGTTCGGGTGTAAATACATTTAAGAAAAAGACAAACACAGATTGAAAACTAAAGTGAAATATACGTCTTCGCTTACGTATATACTTCTATATAAACCTTCAATCGTCTTCACCTCCACCGAAACTCAACCGAATCCTTTCACCATGATCGCAATAAGCACCCAGTGAACTAGCATATTGCCCATTGCCCCATTCCTATTAAAGCTCCCCAGGTGTGGCAGAAATACCTGGATAGGGCTACAGGTATATACTACGTCTATAATTACAAGATCACAAGGCATCAGATGTACTTTTCCAGGTTCGTTGACTGTCTCCTTTGCCACAAGCACTTCAGGTGCCCAATGAACAGCACCATGAGATAAGACAGGTTTACAGGTCACGGACAAGCCTTACCCCAACCGGGTCCTGCTACAAAGAATTGTGGGAAGTCCCAGGTGCTAATGCAGAGGTGTTAACCTTAGATGTGTCTGCTGGAAGGATGCCATTTGTTTCTATGTAAACCTGCATCTCCCTAAATGATAGAGGACCAGGGAAGAAAATATACACAAACATCAACTTAGCAAAATCCTGCCACCACCTCTCCAAACGTTACGGCCTCTACCTGCACTCCATGAGCTTGAGCATGAGCACTGTGGCAAGCTTAAGTTCTGTACAAGCTTGAGAGTGGGTAGGTTGGCGTCTGGGCTGGCAGGTCAGTGAATCTACTCCAGATCCCTATTGAAAACTTCATGGCTGGATTAGAATTAATACTTTTAAAGGGCTAGGCCACACTAGCGTTTACGTTTGGCACTTGAGAAACGCAAGCGGGGCTAACACAAGGTGTGCGGTTCTTTTGTGATCCATTTTCGAAGCGCGTGCGTTCGCCATTTTTCACCATTCATTGTCCCCCTATTTGATCAGATGATCTAGCAACCCGTGGTCTGTAACTTTACGCTAGTTGGATTTAACACAATCACATTTCTCCCTGGGAAGTATACATTGTATACGGGTGTCTATAGAGGCGTCTCTGCAGCCCTGTTGTTAGGCTCTGGTTAACACAGAGGAAGGAAAGCTTTATTTATTAATTAGGTAGCAGCTGGTAGCCCCCCACACACGCTCGGTCTATTAAATCATTCACTATCGGTGATTATTTCATATTATAGGATCACACCGTACAACACACACTACTGGGCCACTTGTGAGTCTCTGATTTCCATTGTAATGTAGATAGAGGCAACACACTGCCAATTACAATTAGACACACAGGATTCTAACTGCAGACCCCCAGCTGTAAATAACCAGCACCCCCCGATAGCCAGAGATGTTAGGGAATTATGTGGAAATTGTAGTTCAAATGTTGCTCCCTGGTGGGTTTGGATCTGGTACTGGCCAATACTGTCCCTTTAAGGAATCATTGTATGACCGAAGTTTGTTTTTACTGGGACCATAAAGGCACGGTGCGCGTTGAACCTTGACACTCCAAATGTTTGGAAACTACAACTCCCAGCATGCCTTCCTGCAGGGAGTTCTAGTTTTCAAACATCTAGTGCCTAGGTTGGTATTGGTGCATGGATTGTGCATAGCAGTGCAATGTCTACATTAGTGTAAGATTAGTGCAAAGGAAGTGCAAGGTGTGTGCCTGATGGTGCAAGATTTTCAGTAGGGACAGGCAGGCGGTGGCGCCAGGGATCAGACTGGCGGTGGCACCAGGGATCAGACTGGCGGTGGTACCAGGGATCAGACTGGCGGTGGTACCAGGGATCAGACTTGCGGTGGCAGCAGGGATCAGACTGGTGGTGGTACCAGGGATCAGATGGTGGTGGTACCAGGGATCAGACTGGTGGTGGTACCAGGGATCAGACTGGTGGTGGTGGTACCAGGGATCAGACTGGTGGTGGTACCAGGGATCAGATGGTGGTGGTACCAGGGATCAGACTGGTGATAGTGCCAGGGTGGTGGGTCTGGCTGTGCCCCCTGGGGATGTGTGGATGGTACCGGGTTTCCTTACCTGGTCTCAGGCGGTCGGTGCAGCTCCGGTCCGGGATTTCCCTGTTTTCCCGACGCGTCCTTGATGTTCTGCCCTGTGACAGCTCCGGATGTGACGCTCAATGTCCCCGCGATCCACCTCCCCGGGACAGACAGTGATTGGCTGCTGGAGACTCAAACTCGATATGTGTGTGTGTGTGTGTGTCAGACTGAACCCGGAAAGCCAATCACCGGCAGGTAGGGAAGTCACGTGTCTCTAGTTATTGTTACAATGTCTGTACTCACTGCTCCCACCCAATCCACTGTCACCACTGCAGAGGATCATGGGAAACAGGAAGTGAGGCAGGGATTGTATGGTTCTAGGGTATGAATAAGGGGGTGTAAATGTGGGAAATATTGTGGTTTAGGTTCCTCATCACAAGAGGAATCACATGAACTTTATTTATTATTAGTCTTTAGTTCCCCTTTAAGTAGTTTTTAGTTCCTTTAAGGTCTAGGCCGCACTGCTGCAATTTTTCACGTTAACGATTAAGCTTGCGATCCGTTAGCACGTGAGATTCACAGAGCAGTGCGTGTCTTTGTAGAGCGTGTGCAATCAGCATTCCACCCCCCCACCCCCCGGATCACATGCGTTCTGATGACGCAAAATTGCACAGACCGCAGCGCAAACGGATTTTAACCAGCACGCTTTTCTTTTCACGCGTGTTGCCGTCTGCCGCAGTGTGGCCTCAGCCTATCAACGACAATCGCAGATGCCAAAAATAAATAATTAACAGTAGAAACAGGCGGCGTTTTACATTAAAGGGGAAATGTAGCTAGAAAAATAACGTTACAACAAATACATGGAAAAGAAAATGAATTTTAGAAAAAGGAAAAGCTGCTATATAATGTCTGTAAATGGAGTGTGAGGCTTTTGCTTCCTTAAAACCATGCAATATATGTCGCATGCACATACAAAGCTGAAGAATCGAATGGCTGCAGATTCTTTGCTTTACTTCCCCTTTAGCTGTGCGACGCACTACGTCACTGTACGGGAAATTCAGTGGATTGTAACAAACAGTTCTGTGCAGCAATAAAGGGAAAAGTTTCATTGTGGATGTTGACGATCACGTCTGACAAGGCACCAGAACAAAGTAAACAAGTCGCACTGGAATTCTCCAGATAGTTATGGGATTATCCACAGGTAAAGGGTCAGGGAAGCAGAAATGTAAGTGATTTGCAATGTGAAAAGGGCAAATTCCCTCCAAAGCCATAGAAATTTAATGGAATAATCCGGGAGAGATTCGAAGGATTTGCTGGTTTTGCAATAACAGAGACCCGACCTCCCCACACGACTCAGTGATGTCACTCAGCAATACATCAGGACGGGCGATTAAACTATATTAAAGGGAGCCACCATACACATTAGATAGTTGTCCAAAGCCAACAATTATTCACATATGTAGAAGGTCGGTTACTATTGATTAAATTAATCAATTGTCTTTTTATGTAATTTCTAACAATAAACTGGTTTGAAATCAATAAAAGCTGTGACTTCAGTAATCCCCCACTTCTAGTTTTGCTCATTCTATCTGATTGGAGAATTCCTCTCTCTTATACTGAGCATGTCTGATGTCGCTGACCTAGGAGATGGGCGGTACCTGCAGGTATTTTTTTACTGTAAGGTTTCACCGTGTATCTTTGGTCAGGGATTACAAAGAAGGACACAAGATGCTTGTTTTATTTAGTTTATAAGCTTTATATTGTCAGGGGAAAGTGTGTTTTAGGGTGAACATTATTATGGGGCACAGGCAAGATCAGAAGATAAACCCACAGTGGGCACACATGCCTGGTTGTTTTAAAGTCTGTGAGGAGCCCTACGAAAAACATCACAAGGGCCCCCACAACCATCAATCATTCAGGCATTAGGAGTTGGGTCCTTGGATGATTGTCCCTGTACCAATCAATTATGAAATATGAAACAGCTCTGGTGTTATTCCACCCTCGTGCAGTCTGGGACCTAACCAATTGGAAGACAATAGAGAAAGATAGAGCTTGGACACTATAGTTGTCCTTTAAGGATGAAAGGTGGACAGAGGGGAGAGAATTAAGAATAAAAAGAAATAATGTTGCAAAATGTAACAATATTTCACTATAACCTATTCACATCCCTTATTAAGAAATCCGGGGGTGGCGGAGCTGATTACATGTTATCTCCATATTGCCTCTCTGATGTGATTCATTGCTCAGGTCTGGGTGTGGTTGGAACGTCTTGCCAGATCCGATCCAGTGCCAACGTAAAGTGGGAATATTTCCATCCACATGCAGAAGAATAAGAACCGATAGGGAGACCCAGTACATGTTTAGTTCTCGCTCCTGTTATCTATGGATTACCCTTATAATTACGCTGCAACCTACATGTCTGTGCAATGCATGGTCTTTACATGTGTAATGAACCTTTACATGGCAAAGTCAAACTACCTTCTGGCTATTTAAGGCTGTGGACACACCATGCAATTTTCTGTAACGATCAACTGATATTTCATCTGTATATCTGAGTTAGCGTTTTCCCCTAATTTGAATGGAGGTGTAAACCGGTCGTCTTATCAGACTTGGATCATGGTTAAACTTAAATTCATTCATTGAACGGTCCCCTGTTTCTTTAGATATCCAATCTTTGCCCGGACTGTATGTGGAAAGGGATGGGTCAGAAGAGTTTATGCTAATATTATTAGCATAAACTCTTCTGCTGTAACTGGAATACTGACAGTATGTGTGAATTGCATTTTGGGAAATTTCCCTCTTCTAGTGCTGCCTCATAGTGATTACTGAGCATGCTTGCCCTTACAGAAGGTCAGGTCAGATGGAAAGAGGAGTTGGTTAAGAGAGGCAAGAGGGGTGGGGCAAAATAAGAATTGGTTTGAAACATGCAGCAACATGCCATGACCTCAGACTAAGTAATACTTAAATATATTTAATTATGGATTAAAATTAGGCAACATATTTTTTTCATTATACATACCATAAAAATGATCGCAAATGTAATTTGTTTACTAGTTTAAAAGGATTAAACATGGGGGAAGAAAGCAGCACTGTGTCTTTAAAACCCACAGAATCCCTGTGCGCTTAATGAGAGAATTAAAGGGCAAGTTCAACCCCCAAATTAAGACTGTAGTGCTTACCTTGCTCTCCAGTAAGGAGATATTTTCCTGATCCTCTTCTCCCCAGCTGTTATTTTATGAGCTTTGCACGTGCGTGGCTCTGTGGGATTTTAGATGTTCCCTGAGCTGCCTCTTCTGTGCGTGTGCAAGCTTGTGAGCTTGTAAATGCAGTGGAGGGAACAGCTGGGAATCAGAAGTAATTTCTCCTTACTGGTGTATTGCAGTCTGGAGATTTTGGGGGATAATTTTGCTTTGTACAATTATCGGTTATCGGTTAAAAACGCATTTCCTTGCAAAAATCTTTCGCAGAAAGGCACATTGTGTGCGTGAAGCCTAATGCGGCTCTAACGCAATGATCGACAGTCAATTCGATTAAAAAAATTCGAATTGATCAAAAACAGTGAAAGGGCGGGTCACACTAGATCGATTTCCGTGCGCTTTTCCCGCGTTTGCGCATGTGATTTTGGTTAGAATGGAAATCATGGGAACGCAGAAGTTCACGCGATTTCCGATGCACATGCGATTGCGCATTTGTAACTCCCTATATAAAGTATATATATCTCCCTATATAAATTATGTATAACTCCCTATATAAAGTATATATATCTCCCTATATAAAGTCTAGTGGTTTTTGGGACCGGGTTAGGGGTCCCCGGTGTTCACCCTATCCCTATGATAGTGTATATTAGGTACCTGGATAGTGTCCCCCGTGGTTTCACCCTATCCCTATTGATAGTGTATATTAGGTACCTGGATAGTGTCCCCGTGTTTCACCCTATCCCTATTGATAGTGTATATTAGGAACTGGATAGTGTCCCGTGTTTCACCCTATCCCTATTGATAGTGTATATTAGGTACCTGGATAGTGTCCCCGTGTTTCACCTATCCTATTGATAGTGTATATTAGGTACCTGGATAGTGTCCCCGTGTTTCACCCTATCCCTATTGATAGTGTATATTAGGTACCTGGACGTGTCCCCGTGTTTCACCCTATCCCTATGATAGTGTATATTAGGTACCTGGAAGTGTCCCCGTGTTTCACCCTATCCCTATTGATAGTGTATATTAGGTACCTGGACAGTGTCCCCGGTGTTTCACCCTATCCTATTGATAGTGTATATTAGGTACCTGGACAGTGTCCCCGGGTTTCACCCTATCCCTATTGATAGTGTATATTAGGTACCTGGATAGTGTCCCAGTGTTTACCTATCCCTATGATTAGTATATAGGTACCGGACAGTGTCCTGTGTTTCACCCTCCCTATTGATAGTGTAATTAGGTACCTGGATAGTGTCCCGTTTTTCACCTATCACTATTGATAGTGTATATTAGGTACCTGAATAGTGTCCCTGTGTTTCACCCTATCACTATTGATAGTGTATATTAGGTACCTGGACAGTGTCCCCGTGTTTCACCCTATCCCTATTGATAGTGTATATTAGGTACCTGGATGTTCCCCGGTGTTTCAACCTATCACTATTGACAGTGTATATTAGGTACCTGAATAGTGTCCCCGGTGTTCACAATACACATTGATAGTGTATATTAGGTACCTGGATAGTGTCCCCGTGTTTCAACCTATCACTATTGATAGTGTATATTAGGTACCTGAATAGTGTCCCCGTGTTTCACCCTATCACTATTGATAGTGTATATTAGGTACCTGGATAGTGTCCCCGTGTTGTCACCCTATCACTATTGATAGTGTTATAGGTGACCTGGACAGTGTCCCCCGTTTCACCCATCCCTATTGATAGTGTATATTAGGTACCTGAATAGTGTCCCCGTGTTTCACCCTATCCCTATTGATAGTGTATATTAGGTACCTGGATAGTGTCCCGTGTTTCACCCTATCCCTATTGATAGTGTATATTAGGTACCTGGATAGTGTCCCGTGTTTCACCCTATCCCTATTGATAGTGTATATTAGGTACCTGGATAGTGTCCCCGTGTTTCACCCTATCCCTATTGATAGTGTATATTAGGTACCTGGATAGTGTCTCCGTGTTTCACCCTATCCCTATTGATAGTGTATATTAGGTACCTGGATAGTGTCCCGTGTTTCACCCTATCCCTATTGATAGTGTATATTGGTACCGGATAGTGTCCCCGTGTTTCACCCTATCCCTATTGATAGTGTATATTAGGTACCTGGATAGTGTTCCCGTGTTTCACACCTATCCCATATGATAGTGTATATAGGTACCTGGATATTGTCCCCGTGTTTCAACCCTATCCCTATATGATAGTGTATATTTGGTACCTGGATAGTGTCCCGTGTTTCACCCTATCAAATGATAGTGTTATTAGGTACCTGGATAGTGTCCCCGTGTTTCACCCTATCCCTATTGATAGTGTATATTAGGTACCTGGACAGTGTCCGTGGTTACACCTATCACTATTGATAGTGTATATTAGGACCTGGATAGTGTCCCCGTGTTACACCCATCACTATTGATAGTGATATTAGGTACCTGGATAGTGTCCCCGTGTTTCACCCATCCCTATTGATAGTGTATATTAGGTACCTGGACAGTGTCCCCGTGTTAACCTATCACTATTGATAGTGTATATAGGTACCTGGATAGTGTCCCCGTGTTTCACCCTATCCCTATTGATAGTGTATATTAGGTACCTGGATAGTATCCCCGTGTTGATAGTATCAATCAGGACATCACACTGTGCAAGGGACCACACCTCTCCATACACAGAATGTATATGGAATCAAACAAACAGATCAGTCCCATCAGGAGACACACACACATTTCTACTACTTGACTTTCTGTCCTCCTAGCCCTAGAAAGCAGGGATGTCTTGTCTCTTATTACTCACTGATAACCCCTGGGCTGTAGGTGGTATATAAGGAGCCTTGGTTTATATGTCCATTACAGTGTTAATTAGGTACCTTAATAGTGCTTAATGTATAGCCTATCCCCTTTGATAGTATATCAATATTGATTAGTATTTTTTGGCTGGGCATTACTTTGTGATAAAAGGCATATAATAAGATACACAGGAGACAGTAAAATGAGTATTTAACAATATTAAGCCATTTAAAATACGATCCAAAAATTATATTTTATACATGACTAGTCCACCAGATGGCAGCAACACCTCCCGTATAGGCTAGACTATTTGATGTTTATTGGCACAAAATTACATAATTCAAGAGTTGCAGCTCAATAAAATCATTGGTAAACACATTGTGGTTCTGTACCATGAATCCCTTTTGTAAAATAAAAAAAGGATACTTAGTAGAAATGCTGTTCCTGCATCCCTTGATAATTTAGTGTGTTTTACCAGTAGTACCCTGTAGCAAAATAAAAAAGTAATGTTAGGGAGATATATGTACTTTACATAGAGAGATCTATATACTTTATATAGGGAGATATATATACTTTACATAGGGAGATATAATACTTTATATAGGGAGTTATACATACTTTATATAGGGAGATATAATACTTTTATAGGGGTATATATAACTTATTAGGGAGATATATGTACTTTCATAGGGAGATCTATGTACTTTATAAGGGAATATATATACTTTATAGGGAGATATAATACTTTATATAGGGAGTAATCTTTATAGGGAGATAATTACTTATATAGGAGTATATATACTTATATAGGGAGATATATATTTACTTTATATAGGGGTATTATCTTTATTAGGGAGATATATGTACTTTACATAGGGAGATCTAGTATACTTTATATAGGGAGATATATATATTACTTTACATAGGGAGGTATATATATTTATATAGGGAGTTATACATACTTTATATAGGGAGATATATATACTTTATATGGGAGTTATATAACTTTATATAGGGAGTTATACATACTTTATATAGGGAGATATATATACTTTATATAGGGAGTTATACATACTTTATATAGGGAGATATATATACTTTATATAGGGAGTATACATACTTTATATAGGGAGATATATATACTTTATATAGGGAGTTATACATACTTTATATAGGGAGATATATTATACTTTATTAGGGAGTTATACCTATTATATAGGGAGATATATATACTTTATATAGGGAGGTATAACATACTTGATATAGGGAGCTCTATCTACACACCAACACAAAACAATCACTTCACACTACACACACCAAGCTTCACTATAACACAACACAATCTAACTCTACTACACACATCTTCAATAGTACTACAACATCACAATAACTTCAATACTACACACACAATACTTCAATCTACACACAACAATAACTTCCAAGAACCTAACTTACACCACAAAAACTTCAAATCCTAACAATAACTTCAATATCTACACAAAACAACTATAAATCAATAACTAACATACACACATAACTTATAAACAAATCACCACAATAACTAATACTACACCCAATAACTTCAAAAAGACTACACTGCACACCATCACCAAAATAACTTCAATACCTAACACACTACAATAAACTTCAAATACTACACTACCACAACTTCAATACTACACACAACAATAACAAAAAAACTTCAATACTAAAAAAACAGCACACAAACTTATACATCACTACAAAACCATCCGCTCACCATACTCAAACACACACCAAACTTCATACTACCCACACAACACCTAATACTACTACACAAACACTATATACACACACACAAGATACTTCAATACTACCAACACAGAACAAACACAATAACACTACACCACACACAACCTTCAATACTACACACCACAGCACTAAACACAAACCATACGACTTCTACTATCCTTCACACTTCAATACTACACAACCTCACTCGTAGACACTTCATCTAAAAACAAAAAAAAAAAAAAACAAACAAGTCAAAAAACACACACACACACATCATTTCATATACAACCAACAACACTAACTACACACACACCATTCAATACGACTACACACAAGACAATTCACTACCCACAAAACACAATACTTACAACACAAACTCAATACAACAACAATACTCAAATAACATTCATACTACTATCACACACAAGAAAACTTCCATAACTAACACACAACACAATAACGTCATACTAACACACTTCCATACTTACACACTTCCAGGTAACTGCATCTCCAAACACACACAACACTAACTTCAATACTAACACATCACTAACTCAACTACTGCACAACTAACTCAATACACACACCAATAACTTGCAATTCTACAAACACATCACAACTGAACAATAATTCAATACTACACACACAATAATTTCCATACTAAACACACAACAAAATAAAATCAATACACAAATACACATTTCATACACAACCAAATACTTCAATACTCTACACCCAATCATACTACAATACTTCAATACTACAAAACCACCAATAATTCATACTAACACACAAAAAAACTAACTTCAATCTAACACACACAATAACTTCATACTAAACACACACAATAAGTCAATACTACCACACTATTCAATACTAACACACAATAACTTCAATACTGACACACCACAATAACTTCTCAATACTCCCACACACAATATACTCAATACTACACACACACAATAACTTCAATATACTACCCCACACACCATAACTTCAATACTACATACACACACAACTAACTTCAATAACACACAATATCAATACTACCAACCAAAACGTTCAATACTACACTAAAAAAAAAAACTTCAAACTTAACCACAATAACTTCAATACTACACACACAAATACACTCTCAACACAGACTCAACTAACACACCAATACTAATACAAACAATTCAATACTAAACACACATCTACACCCATTTAACTACAACATAACACTACACACACATTCAATACAATACACAACTTCATACAAACAACATTCACACAAAACAACACTCAATCTACCATTACAATAACTTCATATACACACACAATCTCAATAACTATCACAAACTACTAACACACACATAAACTTCAATACACACACCATAACTCATCTACACACACACAATAACTCTTATACTACCACACACAATAACTTCAATACTACACACAAAAATAACCAAACTACAAAAAAAACAAACACAACACACTACTCTCACCACACACACAATAACTTCAATACTACACAAATCTAACACACCACAATAACGTCAATACTACACACCAATAACTTCAAAAACTACACACTACCACATCATAACACACAATAACTTTCAAACTAACACACAAATAATAACTACACACAATATACATTCAATACTACACACAAATAGTAATACTACACTACACCTTCAAATACTACCACACATAACGTCAATAATAAAAAATCATCAACGACACTACACACACAAGTAACTTGCAATACTACACACCCAACCTAACTTCAATACGAATAACCACACACAATAACTCAAAAGACACTAAAAACCCTCACCAACACAAATAACTTCAAAACTGACACCACACAATAACTTCAACACTAACACACAATAACTCAAGAACACAATAACCTACACACACATAACTTCAAATACTCCCACACAAATACTTTAAAACACTCCTACAACACATAACTTTAATCAAAAAAAACTACACACAAATAACTCAATACTACACATAAAAACTAATAAACCATCTGTTTCCTTAGACAGGAGAAAACAACTTGAGGTTATAGCTGAATGACACAAAAAAAGAGACAATTGCAAAAACTCATTCTATCCCACTGGACCGACCTCTCACCATGTGAGTGTCAGAGCGGAGAGTCGATTTCCAAGGTCTCGATTCGACCCCAATGACTTTCTGCTAATGTTTAACTCATTTATAACATAACCCATATCCTCACCTACTAAAGGCATGCATTAAAGCCACGTTGGTTACAAAGGGCAAGTAGTGAAACGAATCATGTCTGCGCCTCCAATCAATAGGCGTTAAAGACCATGCCCCTCCTTAAAGGAAAGGTACGCTGAATAAAAACAGTTAAACTTAGTGGATAGCTGTGGCTTTAAAACTTTAAGGTGTGATTTTCTTTTCACTCTATACCTGAAACTGATAAAAGTTTCTGGCTTACCTCCACCTTCTTGTTTTGTCTCCATCCCCACGAGACTCTGCTGTGGCTTCCTTGGCCCAAAATGTGTAAAAGTTTGTTTTGGTGTCGCATGGTGACATCATTGCACGGATGTCACACGTGTTGCACACTCACGACAGAGGTAAGTGCCACACTAACACAAAACAAGCTTTTACCACCTTGTGAGACACCGGGGAAGCCACACCAGAAAGCCAGAATCTCGTGGGGATGGAGACAAACACGAAGGTGAAGCCAAAACTTTTACAGTTAAGGTAGAGGAAAAGAAATGAACACAAAACACCTTTAAGTTAAAGTCACCGTATCCACTAGATTTAACTTGTTTTTACAGTGTACTTTCCTTTAAAAAAAAAAAATCTTTTTGTAAAGGATCTCCTCCCTCTGCTCATTGAGCTTTTTTTATAAGCTTGAGCATGTGCAGAAGGGAGCAAGGTGAATCACAGCTTGTCAAATAATGGTTGTGATGTCAGCAGTCACAGCCTTGATTGAGGTATGGAGGAGGACGCACCGCTATACTTGCTCTGCCAGAATGGGGACCATAATTATCCATAAAGTAGTAGATATACTGAAAAATGACTTTGCCTCATATTAATCTATAAATAATACATGTAATAGCACTAACTTGAGGTGTGTACTGTTGCTGCATAATGCTTCAATACAGTACTTGTTTTGCCAAGGCATGACCACTGACCTGCTATTTTCCACCATAACCAACTGTCAATACTGCAATACAGTAAAAAAAAACAAACGAAAACAACACCAACTGTCCAATACTGCATACAGTATTACAGCAACACAACTGTCAATACTGCATACAGTATACAAATACACACAAAAAACAACCTGTCAATCTGCATACAGTATACAGCACACCTACTGTCAACAAAACAAACACTATACCAGCAAAATACCCAAAAAAGCAAAATGCTTACAGACAAAAAATACACTAAAACGGAAGATGTTTCCGATTGATATCTAATGAAATGGGGCAGATCAAACCAACAACAAACTGTACGTGATAGTTGGGATGAATTAAGTTTCCACTAACGGGCATTTAATTTTTTTTATATCCCAGTGTACTACCCTTTTACTATCTGGTAGTTAATGCAGGTATAATGTGCTGAATATATCAGTTTGGGGTTGGGGGCAGTTAACTGACAAGTTACCAGTTTTTGTTTAAAGGGTGACGTGCCCTAGTTTTGTGCTACATAATATGGAATAACTTGCGGCTACTATTTAAAAGTTTTGAAAATGGCGCAACATCATTGCAAAATTAGTATTAAACCCCGCGCTAAACCAATAATACATGAGTCGCGTGGTTGTAACCCTGATTTGGCCTGTTGGGGCCATTATGCATCGCCCCTAATAAACGCCCACATTACAATCATGGTTTTTCCAGACGAATATCCCTTTAAGGGAGATTCTACCCACCCCAATTCCGCGCCTCTTCTTCCTCCCATGATTAGTGGAACCAAACCACTGGGTCTCTCCCCCTTTTTTTATTTTTAGTTCAACTCATTTACTACTTTGCCTAAACTTGGCCCGCCTTGTCTTGTGGATTGGCCAATAAGAAGACATAAACCCTTTATAGCGCATCTTCTCATGCCTCGTCCCCTTTAAATTGCTATGCAAGTATTGATACACATCTAACATTGAATAGAAGGGAAGAAAGTCCAAGCAATGACATTGTTTGAAATAGAAGCATGAGTTGTTAAATAAGCGAAATGGCAGCTAAGTGTAAATTCAGATCACCAAGTCAACCGGGATGCAGTTGCCATGACGCCAGCACTAACAAACTGAATCTGGGGATCTACATCTGGTCCATTACACTGTGAGCGTCGTAGGGATAAATGAATAAACCAGGGAAACTTTAATGTCTTCATTGCTTTAGCTCCTATGAGCGTAAAACTCCCAACCACCAACCCTGCACTTCCTGTCAGGGCCACAGAGACGACTCCCAATTTGGGGAAGATATTCAGCATTTCAGCAATGTGCAAAAGCCTCTGATAACCAGTCCAACACTCTAACTATAACTGAAAGGGCCACAGTTTAAACTCTATCATGCCAAAATAAAGACGGTCGTCTCTGTGCCAAGAATCCAAATAAATTGACTTTCCTTTTTACATCCTAAAAACCATTCCCGCTCCTTTGACACACTCAAATACGTACTGACCGTTAACAACACACACCATGATCCTATGTATGGTCAGTCACACAGCACCAAAACCCTGTCCACATGTAGATGGGGATGTAGGTCTAGTCACACCACCAGCAAGCGAAAAAAAAAGCCCACACACTTACATTCGTCTAGATGGGGATGGCTAGTACACATCCCCACAAACCGTCAACAAAAGCTGCTAGATGGGATTGGTCTAGTCAAGCCCCAACACCTGTCCGCATGCTAGAATGGGAGTGGTCTAGTCACGCCCACACACCTTCGGAAAGACCATAAGACTAGTGGGGCTTGGTTAGTCCCAGCCCACACACCTGTAGGGCTAATGGGGACTCATGCTTGACAGTTCCTTTTCAGCAGCTTATAGTTATGTGACCAGTGTCTGCTGGGTGCATTACTACTAGCCCCTCCCTTTTTTTAAAATGTCTGTGCAGGTCTATCCTGTCTTTCCTAGTCTTAAAGTGTAACGGTGGTCTCCAATTTTTATCAAAATAGTAAGGATTCTATAAAAACCTTCAAATGAACCCTAGATCCATCTCTAGATAAATTGTAGGAAATTAAAAACCCCCATTAGTAAAACTGAGAAACTGACATGAGCGTCCAATAACAACACACACATCTTAGTGTACCATCGTTTACATGGTTAAATTTGTGCCAACCCTACTGACCCACCACAAGCAGGCAAAAAAAACAAGGGATTTGAAACTGCGCAAGAAAATATTTCAAACAAAATCTCACAGCAGGAAAAAAAAAAGAAAGAAGTATTGGGAAATCACCATTGGGAGTGCAGATTTTCCTGGTACTAGGACTTATAATATCGTTTTACTAATCAGGCAAGCCCAAAAATAGTTATAAATCAGATTAATTCCAAATTAATCCCCTTGTGGCGGAGGACGGCTGTACACGATTTACAATGATGGAGAAACAAACGTTCATTTCCCTGAAGTCTTTTGTTTTTGGTAGAAATAATGAAAAAAAGAAAAACAACAGCTAGAATTAGATTTGCTGGAGGAACGTTTAATGAAACTAAAAAAAACGCCACAGAAAAAAACCCACGAATTCTAGTTATTCGTCTCGCCAATGGGAATATGTGGGAACCCTTTTATACCTCAAACTCTCCGTTTTGGGTCGATGATGAACACTTGCAGACGGGATCCTAAAAGTTATTTTGTATAAAACCTCTATGGGAGAACTGTAAGATTATACCGCCTTATAATCTTACAAGTTCCAGGAGAGAAGAACCAGAAGCCACAACAGGGGTAGGTAATAAATCAAAATGCACCCCACGCTGTAAATTATAAGGATATTAGAAGTCACAGAGGAGTTCCGTGACAAAACACAGATACAAGCCGAGGGGCCGCAGCCGAGTACCTTTTATACAGGCACGGAACTCCTCTGTGACTTTCAATAATCCTTAAAATTTAATGGGTGCAATTAACTCCCTATATTAACTAATCCTTATAATTTACGATTGGGGTGAATATCCACTATATAACTAATACTCTTATAATTTACGTTGGGTTGCATTATCCACTATAAATACTAATATCCTTATAATTTACAGTTGGGGTGCATTATCCACTATATAACTAATATCCTTATAATTTACAGTTGGGGGGTGCCATTATAAGCCCGATTACTAACATAATCCTTATAATTTACAGTTGGGGTGCATATCTCACAAAATCCTAACTATATCCTTATATTTACAGTTGGGGTGCAATATCATCCACTATAGAAACTAATACTTATAATTTACAGTTGGGGGTGCATTATCCACTATATAACTAATCCTATAAAATTTACAGTTGGGGGTGCATTATCCACTATATAACTAAATAGCCTTATATTTCACAGTTAGGGATGCATTATCACTATATATCAATAGTTTGCCAGATTGCCGTTCATCAACAAGTCTTTCCTTTAATCCTCTCTGACAAAACTGCCCTTTTAGGGCTGGCCACACTGTCGCGATTTCCTTGCGTTTGCGCATGCGTTTTTTTCTCTCCCCGATCATGGAATCGCTGAAATGCACTGAAAATGCGCTTTTCTCGGTCGATGTGGTTGCGCTTGCGATTTGCGTTCGCATTTTAAATCGCATCGCATTTGTTTTTTCATATGTAAGGATATAAAAACGCATCAACAAACCAAACGCAACGAAATCGCACGCGATTCCATTCTTTTTGCGTGCAGTGTGGCCGTGCCCATAAACGGTTTTCACACATTCAACAAACGCACAATAAAACAAGAAAGCTCAAAAACGGAATCTAGAAAGTATTGATCAAACGAAATGGATTTCTGGCCGAAGAAAACGCGGAACTGTAAAAAAAAAAAAAAACCCGAGTACAGGAAGCAGGGAGAACGAGTTTAACAACAATCCTTTTCATTAAATATGATTGTGGTCAAACCAATAATGTGGGGAACCTCATTTGTATTCTCAACCTGTCTGGGCTGCTGACATTATCTCAAAATAAAATAAGGGCAATACACCACCTAAAACAGCAAATTAGTGGCTTGTTCGTTACCTGCCCCCAACTATATTATGTTGCACTTTATTACTACCAAATATTTAAGGATAATATATGGCCCCATTCTGGCAGGAAGTGGCACCGTGGACAACGTACTCACAACCAAGGATCACCTGCTGCCATCCGCGCACATGTTCAAGCTATAAAAAAGCTCATTGAGCAAGAGGGGAGGCAATAACTTGCCAAAGGATAAAACTAATTAAATTAATATCTGGTTCACAAATACATTAATCATTTGATAAAAATGAGCACTGGCGATGCAGGACACTTTTTTGTTGTAAGGGTGGACATTTCTTTTCAGAATGATCCTCATAGGCTACAGTCGCACTTGTGACAATAGTAGCAGATAGACCGATAAAGAAACAGAAATAGAGAAAGAAACAATAATGTGATCTCATCACGACCACGACTTCTGTCTCAACATCCAGGACCAAGAAACCTGATAACAGTCTCCTTATTACTTGTAATAATACATTGAGAAGACACTTCCAAAACAAAGAACCGGATTGGAAATAAAATAACATCGAATGATGTACCTAGAATATCCCTCATAGCAGGGCCCGTGTATCCTTTAGCTTTACCATAAATTATTTCAAGGCAACTACACAATCTAAGGATGGCCAAGTCAATTCAAACTTGAAGTTTCGAACCACCGCATCATCTAGACTACATAACTGATCTCAGATGGTTTCACATTAATGAACTGCATGAGATTCATTTGATTATCAGGAAAGAGTTTGTGATCAGAAGTCGCTGTCTAACCCTGTCATCCACTTTATCTTAAAAGAAATGGGAGGAAACAGAAAGGACCCACAGGAACTAACACAGAATAAAACACATGAAGAAGAAGAATCACGAGCCAAAAAATGAAACAATATGCCGAAGCCAGTTAGTGGTATATGAAACCTGCAGTCAGCTGGGTGAGCGAATCAGACGATAATCACTAAGCCTTGGTAAGGATGGGATAGATGAAAACTTTCATTCATACGTGTGTAAAAAATCAGCTGGCTAGGTGCTTGGTAAGTGACTTTAGCAACTAAGGAGTAAGGAAAAAAAAAAAAACAAGTTTAAACAAAACACAAAACACAAGACTAAGTGCAGATTGTTTTTGAATATTTGCACCAGACAATAATAATGTTATAGAAAGTCAAACTTCCACTTTGTCATTCACAAAACACAGCGAGCGGCGGAATCAACATACAAATATACAGTACAACAGACGATTAGCTTCCACTAAAGAATACTGAGACATAGCTAAGTACCCCCCGTTATAACGGATGACATCACTAAGTGCTGTTTTATAAGGCGCTGGTATTTGTCTATTCGCATCACCGAAAATCCATCGCCTTAAGATTCTCCACAGCTTTGCAGTCTAACAATTCTTTGGGCAAACAGAAATATTTAATCACAGTCTAAAACCAGCATTTTATTAACCATACGGACCGTTCGCCGATAAGATACATAGAGAATGTCTGTTCAACAGCGCGTCTAAAATTACGTGCAAATAAGAATATTCGGGGATAAGGCACAGCCGATCGGGGTTTAGATCGGAGAGATATTCACACTCAGAAAGAATTTTACGCATCTTTTTTTATTTTACAAATGAATGCCAGTGAGTTTTTTTTTTAACGTCGATTCGTCCCATCCTCACGCTCTGGATAGAATCTACTATCAGACGTTCCATCGAGTATGGAAACTTCCATCTACCAAAACCGGTGGAACATCTATCTATTCCCCTGCTGGCTGTCACTGGGTCAACGTGCTGAAAATGTTCGGGGGTGTAAATACATTTAAGAAAAAGACAAACACGATTGAAACTAAAGTGAAATATACGTCTTCGCTTACGTAATATACTTCTATATAAAACCTTCAATCGTCTCACCTCCACCGAAACCTCAACGAATCCTATATCCTTCACCAGATCGACAATAAGCACCCAGTAAACTAGCAGATATTGACCCATTTGCCTGCCCCCATTCCTATTAAAGCTCCTAAAGCTCCAGGTGTGGCAGAAATACCTGGATAGGCTACAGGTATATACTACTACTTTATAGTCTATATTACAAAGATCACAAGGCATCAGATGTACTTTTCCAGGTTTCGTTGACTGTCTCCTTTGCCACAGCACTTCATGCCCAATGAACAGCACCATGAGATAAACAGGTTACAGGTCACGGACAAGCCTACCACAAACCCCGGGTCGCTACAAAGAATTGTGGGAAGTCCCAGGTGCTAAATGCAGAGGTGTTAACCTTAGATGTGTCTGCTGTGAAGGATCCATTTGTTTCTATGTAACCTGCATCCCCTAAATGATAGAGGACCAGGGAAAAATATACACAAACATCACTTAGCAAAAATCCTCCGAGCCTGACACCTCTCCAAACGTTACGCCTCTACCTGCACCTCCATGAGCTTGAGCATGAGCACTGTGGCAAGCTTAATTCTGTACAAGCTGAGAGTGGGTAGGTTGGCGTCTGGCTGGCAGGTCAGTGAATCTACTACTCCAGTATCCCTATTGAAAATTCATGGCTGGATAGAATTAATACTTTTAAAGGGCTAGCCACACTAGCTTTTACGTTTGGCACTTGAACACCAAGGCGGGTCTAACACAAGGTGTGCGGTTCTTTTGTGATCCATTTTCAGCGCTTCGTTCGCCATTTTTCACCATTCATTGTCCCCCTTTTGATCGATGATCTAGCAACCCGTGGTCTGTAACTTTACGCTAGTTGGAATTTACACCAATCACATTTCTCCCTGGGAAGTATACATTGTATACGGGGTTGTCTATAGAGGCGTCTCTGCAGCCCTGTTGTTAGGCTCTGGTTACACACGAGGAAGAAAGCTTTTATTATTATTATAGGTAGCAGCTGGTAGCGCCCCCACACACGCTCGGTCTATTAAATCATTCCCTATCGGTATTATTTCATATTATAAAGGATCACACCGTACAACACAACACACTGGGCCACTTGTGAGTCTCTGATTTCCATTGTAATGTAGATTAGGAGGCAAAACACACTGCCAATACAATTAGACACACAGGATTCGACTGCCACCCCCAGCTGTAAATAACCAGCACCCCCCGATAGCCAGAGATGTTAGGATTAGTGGAAATTGTAGTTCAAATGTTGCTGCTCTCCTGGTGGGTTTGATCTGGTACGCTAAGGCCATACTGTCCCTTTAGGAATCATTGTATGACCGAAGTTTGTTTTTACTGGGACCATAAAGGGCACGGTGGCGCGTTGAAACCTTGACCTGCCAAATTGTTTGGAAACTACAACACTCCCAGCATGCCTTCCTGCAGGGAGTTCTAGTTTTCAAACATCTAGTGCTAGGTTGGTATTGGTGCATGGATTGTGCATAGCAGTGCAATGTCTACATTAGTGTAAGATCTGAGTGCAAGGAAGTGCAAGGGTGTGTCCTGATGGTGCAAGATTTTCAGTAGGGACAGGCAGGCGGTGGCGCCAGGGATCAGACTGGCGGTGGCACCAGGATCAGACTGCGGTGGTACCAGGGATCAACTGGCGTGGTACCATGGAACGACTGTGGGGCGGTGGTTACCAGAGGGATTACAACTGGGCGGTGGTACCAGGATCAGACTGGCGGTGGTACCAGGGATCAGACTGGCGGTGGTACCAGTGATCAATGGCGGTAGGGTAAACGCAAAGGGATCAGACTGGCGGTGGTACCAGGGATCAGACTGCGGTGGTACCAGGGATCAGACTGGCGTGGTAAACCAGGGATCAGACTTGCGGTGGCAGCAGGGATCAGACTGGTGGTGGTACCAGGGATCAGATGGTGGTGGTACACAGGCTCGACGGGGGTGGTACCAGGATCAGATGGTGGTGGTACCAGGATCAATGGTGGTGGTACCAGGATAGACTGGTGGTGGTACCAGGGATCAACGTGGTGGTACCAGGATCAGACTGGTGGTGGTACCAGGGATCAGACTGGTGGTGGTACAGGATCAGACTGGTGTGGTACCATGATGAGACTGGTTGTGGTACCAGGGATCAGATGGCGGTGGTACAGGATATATGGTGGTCCCAGGATCAACTGGTGGTGGTACCAGGGATCAGACTGGGTGGTGGTGGTACCAGGGATCAGACTGGTGGTGGGTACCAGGGATCAGATGGTGGTGGGTACCAGGGATCAGACTGGTGATAGTGCCAGGGTGGTGGTCTGGGCTGTGCCCCGGGGGATGTGGGATGGTACGTGGTTCCTTACTGGTCTCAGGCGGTCGGTGCCAGCTCCGGTCCGGGATTTCCCTGTTTTTCCCGACGCGTCTTGATGTTCTGCCCTGTGACAGCTCCGGATGTGACGCTCAATGTCCCCCCGATCCACCTCCCCGGGACAGACAGTGATTGGCTGCTGGGACTCAAACTCGCTGATTGTGTGTGTTGTGTTTGTGTCAGACTGAACCCGGAAGCCAATCACCGGCATGTAGGGAAGTCACGTGTCTCTATTATTGTTAAAAATGTCTGTACTCACTGCTCCCACCCACCACTGTCCACCCACTGCAGAGGATCATGGGAAACAGGAAGTGAGGCAGGGATGTATGGTTTCTAGGGTATAATACAGGGGGTGAAATTGGGAATATTGTGGTTTTAGTTCCCATCACAAGAGGAATCACATTAACTTTATTTATTATTAGTCTTTAGTTCCCCTTTAAGTAGTTTTTAGTTTCCTTTAAGGTCTAGGCCGCACTGCTGCAATTTTTCACGTTAACGATTAGCTTGCGATCCGTTAGCACGTTAGATCACAGAGCATTGCGTGTCTTTGTAGAGCGTGTGCATCAGCATTCCACCCCCCCACCCCCCGAGCATCACTGCGTTCTGATGACGCAAAATTGCACACCGCGCAGCGCAAACGGATTTAACCAGCACGCTTTTCTTTTCAGCGTGTTTGCCGTCCTGCCAGTGTGGCCTCAGCCTATCAACGACATCGCAGATGCCAAAAATAATAATTAACAGTAGAAACGGCGGCGTTTTACATTAAAGGGGAAATGTAGCTAGAAAAAAACGTTACAACAACACCAACAATACATGGAAAAGAAAATGAATTTTAGAAAAAAAAGCTGCTATATAAGTCTGTAAATGGAGTGGTGAGGCTTTTGTGCTTCCTTAAACCAGCAATATATGTCGCATGCACATACAAAGCTGAAGATCAATGGCTGCAGATTCTTTGCTTTACTTCCCCTTTAGCTGTGCGACGCACTACGTCACTGTACGGAAATTCAGTGGATGTAACAACAGTTCTGTGCAGCAATAAAGGAAAAGTTTCATTGTGGGATGTTGACGATCACGTCTGACAAGGCACCGAACAAAGTAAACAAGTCCGCACTGGAATTCTCCAGATAGTTATGGGATGTACCACAGGTAAAGGGGTCAGGGAAGCAGAAATGTAAGTGATTTGCAATGTGAAAAGGGCAAATTCCCTCCAAAGCCATAGAATTTAATGGAATAATCCGGAGAGATTCGAAGGATTTGCTGGTTTGGCAATAACAAGACCCGACCTCCCCACACGACTCAGTGATGTCACTCAGCAATACATCAGGACGGGCGATTAAACTATATTAAAGGGAGCCACCATACACTTAGATAGGTTGTCCAAAGCCAACAATTATCACATATGTAGAAGTCGTTTACTATTGATTAAATTAATCAATTGTCTTTTTATTAATTTCTAACATAAACTGGTTGAAATCAATAAAAGCTGTGACTTCAGTAACCCCCCACTTCTAGTTTTGCTCATTCTATCGATTGGAGAATTCCTCTCTCTTATACTGAGCATGTCTGATGTCGCTGACCTAGGAGATGGGCGGTACCTGCAGGTATTTTTTACTGTAAGGTTTCACACGTGTTCTTTGGTCAGGGATTCAAGAAGGACACAAGATGCTTGTTTATTTAGTTTATAAGCTTTATTTTGTCAGGGGAAGTGTGTTTTAGGGTGAACATTATTAGGGGCACAGGCAAGATCAGAAGATAAACCCACAGTGGGCACACATGCCTGGTTGTTTTAAAAGTCTGTGAGGAGCCTACAAGAAAACATCACAGGGCCCCCACAACCATCAATCATTCAGGCATTAGGAGTTGGGTCCTTGGATGATTGTCCCTGTACCAATCAATTATGAAATATGAACAGCTCTGGTTGTTATTCCACCCTCGTGCAGTCTGGGACCTAACCAATTGGGAACAAAGAGAAAGATAGAGCTTGGACACATATTTGTCCTTTAAGGATAAAAGGTGGACAGAGGGGAGAGAATTAAGAATAAAAAGAAATAAGTTGCAAAATGTAACAATATTTCACTATAACCTATTCACATCCCTTATTAAGAAATCCGGGGGTGGCGGAGCTGATTACATGTTTACTCCATATTGCCTCTCTTTGTGATTCAATTGCTCAGGTCTGGGTGTGGTTGGAACGTCTTCTTGCCAGATCCGATCCAGTGCCAACGTAAAGTGGGAATATTTCCATCCACATGCAGAAAATAAAACCGATAGGGAGACCCAGTACATGTTTAGTTCTCGCTCCTGTTATCTATGGATTACCCTATAATTACTGGCAACCTACATGTCTGTGCAATGCATGGTCTTTACATGTGTAATGAACCTTACATGGCAAGTCAAACTACCTTCTGGCTATTTAAGGCTGTGGACACAACCATGCAATTTTTCTGTAACGATCAACTGATATTTCATCTGTATATCTGAGTTAGCGTTTTCCCCTAATTTGAATGGAGGTAAACCGGTCGTCTTATCAGACTTGGATCATGTTAAACTTAAATTCATTCTTGAACGGTCCCCTGTTTCTTTAGATATCCAATCTTGCCCGGACTGTATGTGGAAAGGGATGGGTCAGAAAGTTTATATGCTAATATTATTAGCATAAACTCTCTCTGCGGGAACTGGAATACTGACAGTATGTGGTGAATTGCTTTTGGGAAATTTCCCTCTTCTAGTGCTGCCTCATAGTGATACTGAGCATGCTTGCCCTTACAGAAGGTCAGGTCAGATGGAAGAGGAGTTTGGTTAAGAGAGGCAAGAGGGGGGGGCAAAAATAGAATTGGTTTGAAACATGCAGCAACATGCCATGACTCAAACTAAGTAATACTTAAATATATTTAATTATGGATTAAAATTAGGCAACATATTTTTTTCATTATACATACCCCATAAAAATGACGCAAATGTAATTTGTTTACTAGTTTAAAAAGGATTAACATGGGGGAAGAAAGCAGCACTGTGTCTTTAAAACCCACAGATCCCTGTGCGCTTAATGAGAGAATAAAGGGCAAGTCACACCCAATTAAGACTGTAGTCTTACCTTGCTCTCCATAAGGAGATATTTTCCTGATCCTCTTCTCCCAGCTGTTATTTTATGAGCTTTTGCACGTGCGTGGCTCTGTGGGATTTTAGATGTTCCCTGACCTGCTCTTCTGTGCGTGTGCAAGCTGTGAGCTTGTAAATGCAGTGGAGAACAGCTGGGAATCAGAAGTAATTTCCTCCTTACTGGTGTATTGCAGTTCTGGAGATTTTGGGGGATAATTTTGCTTTGTACAATTATCGGTTTATCGGTTAAAAACGCATTTCCTTGCAAAAATCTTTCGCAGAAAGGCACATTGTGTGCGTGAAGCCTAATGCGGCTCTAACGCAATGATCGACAGTCAATTCGATTAAAAAAATTCGAATTGATCAAAACAGTGAAAGGGCGGTCACACTAGATCGATTTCCGTGCGCTTTTCCCGCGTTTGCGCATGTGATTTTGGTTAGAATGGAAATCATGGGAACGCAAAGTTCACGCGATTTCCGATGCACATGCGATTGCCCATTTGTAAACTCCCTATATAAAGTATATATATCTCCCTATATAAATTATGTATAACTCCCCTATAATAAAGTATATATATCTCCCTATATAAAGTATGTATATCTCCCTATATAAAGTATATATAACTCCCTATATAAAGTATATATATCTCCCTATATAAAGTATGTATAACTCCCTATATAAAGTATATATATCTCCCTATGTAAAGTATATATATCTCCCTATATAAAGTACATAGATCTCCCTATGTAAAGTACATATATCTCCCTATATAAAGTATATATTACTCCCTATATAAAGTATATATATCTCCCTATATAAAGTATATATAACTCCCTATATAAAGTATATATATCTCCCTATATAAAGTATGTATAACTCCCTATATAAGTAGATATAATCATCCCTATTAAAGTATAATATCTCCCTATATAAAGTACATAGATCTCCCTATGTAAAGTCATATATCTCCCTATATAATAGTCTATATAACTCCCTATATAAAGTATATATATCTCCCTATATAAAGTATGTATAACTCCCTATATAAAGTATATATATCTCCCTATGTAAAGTATATATATCTCCCTATATAAAGTATATAGATCTCTCTATGTAAAGTACATATATCTCCCTAACATTACTTTTTTATTTTGCTACAGGGTACTACTGGTACAACACACTAAATTATCAAGGGATGCAGGAACAGCATTTTCTACTAAGTATCCTTTTTTTATTTTACAAAAGGGATTCATGGTACAGAACCACAATGTGTTTACCAATGATTTATATTGAGCTGCAACTCTTGAATTATGTAATTTTTGCCAATAAACAGTCAAAATAGTCTAGCCTATACGGGAGGTGTTGCTGCCATCTGGTGGACTAGTCATGTATAAAAATATAATTTTTGGGATCGTATTTTAAATGGCTTAATATTGTTAAATACTCATTTTACTGTCTCCTGTGTATCTTATTATATGCCTTTTATCACAAAGTAATGCCCAGCCATAAAATACTAATCAATATTGATATACTATCAAAGGGGATAGGCTATAACATTAAGCACTATTAAGGTACCTAATATAAACTGTAATGGACATATAAACCAAGGCTCCTTATATACCACCTACAGCCAGCAGGGGTTATCAGTGAGTAATAAGAGACAAGACATCCCTGCTTTCTAGGGCTAGGAGGACAGAAAGTCAAAGTAGATAGAAATGTGTGGTGTGTGCTCCTGATGGGACTGATCTGTTTGGTTTGATTCCATATACATTCTGTGTATGGAGAGGTGTGGTCCCTTGCACAGTGTGATGTCCTGATTGAATACTATCAACACGGGGATACTATCCAGGTACCTAATATACACTATCAATAGGGATAGGGTGAAACACGGGGACACTATCCAGGTACCTAATATACACTATCAATAGGGATAGGGTGGAAACACGGGACATATCCAGGTACCTAATATACACTATCAATAGGGATAGGGGGAAAGGGGAACACGGGGACACTATCCAGGTACCAATAATACACTATCAATAGGGATAGGGTGAAACACGGGGACACTTCCAGGTACACTATATACACTATCAATAGGGATAGGGTGAAAAACAGGGGACACTATCCAGGTACCTAATATACACTATCAATAGGGATAGGGTGAAACACGGGGACACTATCCAGGTACCTACTATACACTATCAATAGGGATAGGGGGAAACACGGGGACACTATCCAGGTACCTAATATACACTATCAATAGGGATAGGGTGAAACACGGGGACACTGTCCAGGTCCCAAGGATAGAAATCCTGAGCAGAGAGAGTTGGGAAATTTACAGATGCTGATCCAATGACTGGGATTGGGCGACACACGACAGGCGTGTTTGTTCACGTTGGGATAATTACATGTTATATGATTCAGCTCTTTCCTGATTGGCTGTGGGCACAAAAGCCAATGTATCAATTCCAGGCGGAATTTGTAATTATTACGTCCCTGAAATATTAAAATTCTGAATATTTAAAATGTATTTTCTGCATTACAATGACCAGCAGAGTAGACACCCAACGTGTTAATCATTCTGAACCAATCAGGACATAGTATTTATTTATCTCTTTAAAATCCGCCCAGCAACTCGCACCCGCTTCCCTGCACTTTTGTCAATATCTGCGGTCGTGTAACTTTCAGCCAGCAGATGGCGCTGTGTATTTGCAACTGTGAACTTCTAGCGCATCCCTGACAGCCAAAGGGAATTTAAAGTTCCCCCTATAAAGATCATGTGTGTTTGGTTCCATATGCTGCACATGTGTTATAAATAATAATAGATTATTTCTGTTTATATAACAATGTGCAAATTTGATAAGAGGGTTAAATTGTGATACTGTCCAATCAGGGATGTTCCTAGGTTTTTTGACACCTGAAACAACTTTTAAATGTCGCAGATGGGGGGGGCGGCATGTGGAGTGGGTGTGGCTTCATCAGGGAACATAGGCGTGGCTTGTGGAGGGGGGTGTGGTGGTCTGACTAACACTGACGGGTGGGCTGGTTCTGAAATGCGGTATTGCAGGAAGGAGATTTGTTTTTTTGAACTGCCGCCTTTTAAGTGTTCCGCAGAGGCACGCCCTAAGCAAATATGTCAACTTGCTTCATGGTAGGGGCACCCCTGTGTCCCATATAAAGTGGACATTGGCTGCACTTAATAGGCCAGTCCTGCCAGAGGATGTTAGCACCTGTATTATAGTTACAGCTAGAGGGCAGTAAGATTGAACTTGGTACATCTTATACTTTAATTTGTCAGATTCCCTTTTTAACGTTCATGGGAAAGAGCGACGACTTCTCCATCCTTATTTATTTTTACGTTTATTCCCTTTGGAAGGAGATTAAAGCGTCAGCCCCCGGGTCTTTCTGTTGCGACTCTGACTTACCATCCGCTCTCTTTGTCGTAAACTTAATTAACAAACTTCTTACCGCGTTCTAAAGCTTTCGCCCTCAGGGACAAAACATATTTAATCACTAAACTCGCATGGAAAAAAATGACTTTTAATTGGTGTTTGAGCTGAAATTCAGCCAGCTTGGAGTTTATAGGCTGTCAGTACAATCTCACCTGAGCCTCATTTATGAATTTACAACGGCATGTCCCGGGGAGGATGATGGGAATTGTATTGTTTTATTTTTTTTTGAACTACAACGTATTGTAAAGGATTAACTCGTTTGCGTATTTTAGTGGAATTTCTGGGATTTGTGTAGAATTGGACCCAATGTATCTGCATGGTGTGACATTAAAGGGCGTGCTCACCTTGCAAACACGATATATATAGTTAGAAAGCTGACGTTGGACTGTTATGCAGCTAAATGTTTTTCTCTCTTTCTGCCTCTCTAAGCTCTTTTACAAGCTCGCACATGCACAGAGAAGACAGGGGAATAACATTCAGTCATTGGCTGTGATATCGTCTGTTACATCCATGACTGACAGCTGGAAGAACCAGGAACCAAAAAGAGAGGTAACAGGACATCAGACAGCATTTTAGGTTAGTCTTACATCTTTCAGATTTCTAACGATTGCAGTTTGGGGGGGATTTATCTATGTACAGTCTTTTCATTTGTGGTAAGGCGCCTCGAGTAGCTTGAGCCGGAATTGCATTGTACACAATTGTAGTAGTTTGTTGGAAAAAGCAGATGAAATGTTTTCTCCTCCGGTTCCTGCTGAAGTGTAATGGGCTCCCGGAGTGTAACTGAACATCCAACCCAGTGTTAATGGCAGTCACTGACCCTCTTATGTTTCATAGCAAACTGTCTCTTTTTAATCACCTGCTGCTAATGAATTACACATAATCCCCTCTCTTATTGTATTCCCAATTTCCCCATCCAATGAAAGTATTACTCTCCATTCTGGGTAACAAAGAGTTAATCAACAAATATGTAAAATAAATAAATACACATTAGGATATTGTGAGTGAAAATAAATATAGAATAACCCCAGGGACAGAACGAAGGCAGCTGGAGGCTATTGTCCTTCTATGTCCTTTGTGACACTTTTTCAAGGACGAGGAAAACTCCCCAGGGTCAGCGAATATGACTCCCTGCTGTGCTGGAGACTGACGCATTTCATTGCGTCATTTCCTCAGCCCACCATGTCTGGTACAGAACGAGCCCACGCAGACCCACGCAGTGTGGTGAGTCAAGACAATGGCCAGAGAAAGGAACAGGACGTTACACAAAGTTTCTAATCTAAGCAGAACAAAGATGCTTATTGGTTACTCCATGTGTTACCTTATTGTACAGTCATCCATGTTAAAATGGGCATAACAAATAACACAACATAACAAACTGTGTCGTTTCTCTGTCGGAGCACTAAGTAAAAATATATGGACTGTTATAATGTATCTTGGTTTTTTTACTGCGCCCTGTGATGTTCCCTGGGCCCTAGTCAAGTCAAGTTAGTCTTACTCCTCTCAGATTTCTAACTATTGTTTTGAAAGCAATTTAGCTACATGCAATTTCTCATTTGAGGGGTAAACTTGCCCTTTAACAAACTTACATGCAGCAAAATTTGTGTTGCGATCCCTGTGAACCTATTACAAGCTCATCCATGGCAAGGTCTAGCCCAGGAGGTGTTTGGAAAAAAATATTTGGCAATTTAAATTTTATTTTTCCATTGGGACTGCAGCTGTTTCCTGTTTCATGCCATGACATGTAATATCAAGTTTAATCCATAAGATGGCGCATGTCCTGATTGTGCAGAGTGTTTGCCGTTTATAGATTGCTCCCCAACATAAAACAGGGATCAAGCACAGAACAAGCCCAACTACCCATGCGGATGTATAGAAAACCTGATATTAATTTTGTTTTTAGCTTAAAACGATTAATAAAACATCACATTCTGACAAAGGGGTTAATCGTTTTTAACCCATCGCCCTCTGCTCAGGAAGTTCGGCATTTGTCGAGGATAAACCACTTCTTTGCGCTGTTGACCACAAATGTCATTTCCAGTGGCTGGAATCCACCTGGTGATATTTTCGGTCTAGTAAACGAATCGCTTTATTCATTGGGATCGAGGAGAGATTTCAAAGACAAAAGAAAAATGGAATATTCTAAGTGTAGAACCCACGTGACAAAGATCTTTAACCCAGCGATGGAAATAATAAAAAGAAATATTCAGGGAGATTCAATAAAAGTTCTTATCGTTTAAAATGGTGCTAATTTAGCCCCAACCAATCAGATCTTATATAACATTTGAAAGATAACATCTGATTGGTTGTGGCAAAATTAGCACCATTTTAAACAATAAGAACTTTTATTGAATAACCCTGATTGTCTGATAACCTGGTTTGTTCCTGCGCTGGGTGTTTACTTTACAAGCAGCATCTGACTGTCTTTGTGTCTCTGGGATTTTTACTCCAGTACATGGATATTATTTGTGTACGTGGGATCTAGAGAGGTTCCCCCTGGGTACCAATTAAAACTGGTGAGTAATGAGTAACAGTGTGACTGGGGTGGAATGTTCCCCTGCAGATGTGTTAGAGGACGCCCAAGGTCATTGATTCCCATATGCACAGTACGAACCAGGTTTGAGAGGCAGTGTAGGGTATGGTTCCCATCCATGGGAGACAGGGGGTGTTAGAAGTGGTAGATGTACAGACGTGCAAATTCTAGGGGGCAGTAGAGAGCAGGGGTAGAATGTCCGGACTTCATTACACCAACATCCAATTCCAAATCATTTTATTTTCGATTTTCAGTATCAGAGACAGATCTGGAGAATTGGCAGCCACTGACCTCCTCCTCGGTGGGAATATTCACCAATGGGCGCACTTTTGACTGATACTTTACGCCTCTAACAGGGAGATGTATTATCCCGTGCTTGGGGGAGACATAAGTGCAAACCCCATGCTAACGGGTGTAATATTGTGTTAGCGAAGGACCTGTACTCATTTCGCATTGCCAGTTGCCATTTCCAAAGACTTTGATAACCCAGTGCAAGCGATGCACTAAATTTAGAGATGAGAACTCCTGATTCACATAGTTACATTGCCTGGTGATATTGACAGTAACCTCTAGAGGGAGCTCCTGATTCACATAGTTACATTGCCTGGTGATGTTGTTGACAGTAACCACTAGAGGGAGCTCCTGATTCACATAGTTACATTGCCTGGTGATGTTGTTGACAGTAACCTCTAGAGGGAGCTCCTGATTCACATAGTTACATTGCCTGGTGATATTGACAGTAACCACTAGAGGGAGCTCCTGATTCACATAGTTACATTGCCTGGTGTTGTTGACAGTAACCTCTAGAGGGAGCTCCTGATTCACATAGTTACATTGCCTGGTGATATTGACAGTAACCACTAGATGGAGCTCCTGATTCACATAGTTACATTGCCTGGTGATATTGACAGTAACCACTAGAGGGAGCTCCTGATTCACATAGTTACATTGCCTGGTGTTGTTGACAGTAACCACTAGAGGGAGCTCCTGATTCACATAGCTACATTGCCTGGTGTTGTTGTTGACAGTAACCTCTAGAGGGAGCCCCTGATTCACATAGTTACATTGCCTGGTGTTGTTGTTGACAGTAACCACTAGAGGGAGCCCCTGATTCACATAGTTACATTGCCTGGTGTTGTTGTTGACAGTAACCACTAGAGGGAGCTCCTGATTCACATAGTTACATTGCCTGGTGTTGTTGTTGACAGTAACCTCTAGAGGGAGCTCCTGATTCACATAGTTTACCCTCATGGACCCCTAAAGGGACAGTAAAGGTCATACATGGACCTCATATTACTTACCTGACTGAGCGCTCACGCGAAGTTCGATCGATCCAACCGGAACCGCCTCTCCCGTTCTTTTATGTGATCGCACGTTGGTCGCATAGAAGAGCGGGAGCGGCTGTTCCAGCAGGATCGATCGAACGCCATGTCAGCGCTCGGTCGGGTAAGTAATATTGGGTATATGTATGGGCACCGTAATGTAAAATTAGTAACTGTCGGGTGCAATTATAACGCCAGTATTACAAACGCTTACTAACAGACTGACCTCTCATGCCTTTGCTCAGCCATGTAAAGTGTATTGGCTGCTTTAGACCTGCTACATATGAGCCAATCATTTCAGTCGTACAGATCAATATTTCTATCCGATTGGCTGGGCGATTGAATGGTCAGATTAAATATCGATTGTAGATGTGTCTGTGTTTTTGTGCTGCCGACTTACTGGTATGACATATGGGGCTTATTCGAAAATCTGTGGTATCGTAAACATACGGGCACGATCATTCATGTGCTAACGACAACATTTAGGATTGATGAGGTCTTAAGGTTCATAGGCACGTCCAATGTGAATGCGCGTCTGTTTCGACTGACAATCGTTACTTGAATTGGGCTCTTCGTTGGGCGAAACTTCATTAACGCACCGTGCGTCGGACGAAACTAACCTGCATACACACCGTGCGTCAAACGTGTATGGACCTCTCCGTGTCATTACAAAGCCCTCTGTGCAGTTAATATGTTCTCTGTGGCTTGGGGTTTCCTCCCTACTGATAACAAGATCCGACCCGGGGCTGTGATCTAATGATAGTGGATATAGATTGGAAAGTCTTTGTGACAGGGCCTGATGTGTCCAGATAAACTGTTTAGATCTATATAAGAAAGTCAGTTAACGATAAATGACCTCCGTCTTACAAACTACAGCTCCCAGAACTCCCCACTGGCAAAACAGGAGCCGGAAAGAACAGTGTTGTCCTAGTACACCTAATGCCTCTAATCCTGTCCCAGCTGCCTAATATAATATCATCCCATCCGTCCGCACTTAGTCTTTATTATTTTGCCATTTTGGAAATTATTTTCCTGTCTAGTCTGCATTTTAAATTCCACTTGGGTGCCAGGGTTAGCGACCAGATTAAAACTCAGGTACACACTGTACAATCTGTATATCTGGGTACACACTGTACAATCTGTAAATCTGGGTACACACTGTACAAACTGTACATCTGGGTACACACTGTACAATCTGTACATCTGGGTACACACTGTACAATCTGTACATCTGGGTACACACTGTACAATCTGTACATCTGGGTACACACTGTACAATCTGTACATCTGGGCACACACTGTACAATCTGTAAATCTGGGTACACCCTGTACAATCTGTAAATCTGGGTACACCCTGTACAATCTGTAAATCTGGGTTCACACTGTACAATCTGTAAATCTGGGTACACACTGTATTATCTGTAAATTTGGGTACACACTGTACGATCTGTAAATCTGGGTACACACTGTACGATCTGTAAATCTGGGTACACACTGTATTATCTGTAAATCTGGATACACACTACGATCTGTAAATCTGGGTACACACTGTACGATCTGTAAATCTGGGTACACACTGTATTATCTGTAAATCTGGGTACACACTGTATCAATCTGTACAATCTGTAACAGTCATTACGGACGTGTACACATTACCGATAAAGGGCCAATCCCATCAGCCTTTCATCTAATGTGTGTACCCAGCTTGATTGTATAGGCTGTCAAAAAAACAGATAAATACTTGAAATAACAATGAATAAGATTCAGTCATTGACAGTGATGTCATCTGTTACATTGTGTTATGTTACATGACTGACAGCTTCTAAATGAAAGAACCAGAAAGCAGAATTTTAGGTTAGTCTTACACCTCTCAGATTATTGCAGTTTGGGTGGGGTTACCTCTATACAAATTTTCATATGAGGGATGAACTTGCCCTTTAATTATAGTAAGCCGTATCACTTTACTCCAGCTATATAGAAGATCGCACTACATAGAAAATCTAAACTGCGCTCTTGTTAAAATAACCCAGACACAATTGTTCAACTGCAAATGAGGAAAAACTCCTTAGAGCATCCAAGTAACACAAATTGCCCTGTATAACTACATCACTCATGTTGATGGCACAGAAGGGTTTTATTTGAACAGAATACGCAGAGCTCACGAACATTATTTTAAATTGCGCCTTTATTGATTTTTCTTTTTTTTTTTGAGCGCTGCAGGAAGCAAACATGCATTGCGCACACTAAAGAGATTTGACATCCTACCAGGCCGTGACAATGGCGCCTGGATTACTGGAGAGGCGTCTTGCAAGGTTCCATCTTGTGTAGGTTATTACGCCCTTTTTAACGCGACGATTTTTAAAAAAAACCCTTTTGCTCTGAGGGCCATACTGCGCTGATGAAATGCCACTCCGCGGGGAAGGCAGTAGGTTGTATAGTTATCTCCTGATTGGGGTAAAAATTACTACCCTGAAACCACACAACCAACTACCTCAAACCGCTAAAGCCGCGAGATTCTGTACATTTAACATGGCTGTCTCGTCAGCTGTAAAAAGAATCCGTCGATATCTGAGGCTTTACATCTGATCCAAAGGACAACTTTCCCTTAACTATAAACCAAAATTATATTTTAATATATTATATATATGTATAATTAATATGGTAGATTGATTCTCTGCATAGAAATCCCATTTATACTGCTTCTCTGTGAACAGACGTACTTCTTGCCAGGACTTCTAATGGAATCCACTGCAGGAAGTCCAATATTCAAATAAAAATGGCTTCATCCGTGACTTTATTTCCTTGTGAGAAGCTAGAAATTTTTGGGCTTTATTTGCAGAGATCACTCTTGTATCTCGAAAATGAACGTCAGGGTTACTATACTTTATGATTTTACAAACACGGATTCACTGAACCCTATTCCTTTAAGTGATTCCTGCAAGTTTTTTTTTTTAGCAAAAACAAAGAAAATACTAAAATAAAAACAGGTTTGACTTGAGTCACACAATCCCGTGAATTCCCAAGTCGTGCTAACAGCTGCGTCAGAAGAGAGTGTCCCACGCAGTTTCACCGATGAAATTACAGCCACTTCAGGAAAGACAGTAGATTGTATAGTTATACGACAGTCAGGGTGGAATCCCCAAACTAAACAACCTACTACCTCACCCCAAAGGGCAGTCGAATTCAATGAGGACGTCTCTTTCTAACGAGGGAGAGAAAACTTTATACAAAGTAAGAACTGGTTATTATGTAGCTGAAGGAGAATAAATGAAAAGTTATTACATTTTATAAAATGTAAAAAAAATAAAAACGGGGTCATAGATCTAGAAACATCGCCGGAGGTGCAACCAATCCAATCTTCCCCCTGTTCTCTGGAAATTGACTTATTCAAAAGGATTCCAACAGCAGGTTAATTCCCCGTGATAGAGATAACTTAGCACACTGTGACTTTTACCTTACTTACCCTTTAAGTGTCCATTAAGTGTCTTTAGTCCCTAAAATAAAATCAAGAATAAATTTCAGAAATTGGAGAAAAAATACCGGAAGAGTCAGATTGCAGAGAACGAGGGTTAGGCTGGGTACACATGGTACCACTGATTATCCCGGCTGACCGTACGTCACCGGAGAGCAGTCCGGCACAATGACTGTTGGTCGCGGCAAAAGTAGCCTCTGACAATTTTGGTATGGCTGATCTTGTGGTCCATAAGGGATTGCCCAATTGGTGTGAATTGCCATCATAACCGAAAGTCCATCTGTAGGTCCAATCTGGACGAACGGGGTTTCGATATTGGTTGCACCCCGCCCTTGGCTGGCAGGATAAGGCTGCGTTCACTCTAGGTGAACATGCGATTTATTTTAAATGGCACCGCTGCACGTTAACCCACAAAACTGCTGCAACTATTCATGGTGCCATTCAACTATTGGCCATGCGTTTGCATCAAAATGCACCTAGTGGGAAAGAAGGCTGAGCGATGGAAACTAAATTAAAATTATTTTAAGTTGGAAGAACTAAACTGCTCTGAACTTAACTTTACAAACAGCAGATGGTTAATTCTCGACCAGAAATGGTACCAAGGTCAGCCACTAGGGGTCGTATTGCCACCATTTACACACCCTTCCTTTCTGGCTCTCTTGCAACTCCCTTGAAACCCAGCCAAAACTTTGTAACCCTTTGAGTTCAGAAAAAAGGAGACACGACTCACTTCTCTTTTTCTGCATAAATATACTAAATTACAGCTGTGGGTGCTGCCATACTAACTCTTCTTAAGATTGTAAGGACATCTTGGATAAAAAAAAAAAAACACATTACAATTCTCTACTATTAAGATTGCAGGGTTCATTCCCTTTAACTGTTTATAATAGGGCTGTGCTAGTGTTTAGTCACGGTGGACATTCCCTTTAACTGTTTATAATAGGGCCGAGTGTAGGGTTGGGAACGGTGACATTCCCTTTAACTGTTGTTATAATAGGGCCGTGCTAGTGTTGGTCACGGTGGACATTCCCTTAATGTATTAATAGGGCCGTGTTAGTGTTTGTCCGGTGGACATTCCCTTAACTGTTTTAATGAGTGTAGTGGCCGTGGCATCTACTGTTAAGTGTGTTGTTTGGTCACGGTGTGACATTCCCTTTAACTGTTTATAATAGGGCCGTGCTAGTGTTTGTCGCGGTGGACATTCCCTTTAAGGTTTATATAGGGGCAGTGCTAGGTTGTTGGGTGGACATCCCTTTAACTGTTTATAAATAGGGCCGTGATGTGTTTGATCGCGGTGGCCTACCCTTTAACTGTTTATAATAGGGCTGCTAGTGTTTGGCATGGTGGACATTCCCTTAACTGTTTATAATAGGGCGTGCTAGTGTTTGTGTGTGTGGACATTCCCTTTAACTGTTTTATATAGGCGTGCTAGTGTTTGTGGTGGACATTTCCCCTTAACTGTTAAATAGGGCTGTGCTAGTGTTGGTTGTGGTGGACATTCCCTTTAATGTTTATAATAGGCGTGTAGTGTTTGTCCGGGTGGACATTCCCTTTAACTGTTTTATAATAGGGCTGCTAGTTGTGTTTGGTGGTGACATTCCCTTTAACTGTTTATAATGGGCCTGTGCTATGGTTTGGTTTGTGGTGGACATTCCCTTAACTGTTTATAATAGGGCTGTGCGAGTGTTGGTTGTGGTGGAACATTCCCTTTAACTGTTTATAATAGGGCTGGCTAGTGTTTGTTGTGGTGGACATTCCTTTAACTGTTTATATCGGGCTTGTGCTAGTGTTTGGTTGTGGTGGACATTCCCTTTAACTGTTTATAATAGGGCGGTTAGTGTTTGGTGGTGGTGGACATTCCCTTTAAACTGTTTTATAATTAGGGCCGTGTTAGTGTTTGGTCACGGTGGACTTCCCTTAACTGTTTTATAATAGGCTGTGCTAGTGTTGGTCACGTGGAAATTCCTTTAATGTTTATAATAGGGCCGTGTTAGTGTTTGGTTGTGGGACATTCCCTTTAACTGTGTTTATAATGGGCCGTGTCTAGTGTTGATGTGGTGGACATATCCCTTTAACTGTTATAATAGGCGTGGTTAGTGTTTTGTGTGGACATTCCCTTTAACTGTTTATAATAGGCCGTGTCAGTGTTGATCGTGGTGGACATTCCCTTTAACTGTTTATATGGGCTGTGCTATTGGTTGGGTGGACATTCCCTTTAACTGTTTATAATAGGGCCATGCTAGTGTTTGGTTGTGTTGGACATTCCCTTTAATTTTATATAGGGCCGCGTGTTAGTGTTTGATCGTGGTGGACATTCCCTTTAACGGTTTATAATAGGGGCTGTGCTAGTGTTTGGTGTGTTGGACATTCCCTTTAACTGTTTATAATAGGGCCGTGTTAGTGTTTGATCGTGGTGGACATTCCCTTTAACTGTTTATAATAGGGCTGTGCTAGTGTTTGGTTGTGGTGGACATTCCCTTTAACTGTTTATAATAGGGCCATGCTAGTGTTTGGTTGTGTTGGACATTCCCTTTAAAAGGTTTATAATGGGACGTGCTAGTGTTGTTTTCGGTGGACATCCCTTTAAACTGTTTATAATAGGGCCTGTTTAGTGTTTTGGTCGCGGTGGCCCCTTCCTTACTGTTTATAATAGGGCCGTGCTAGTGTTTGCACGGTGGACATTCCCCTTAATGTTATAATAGGGCGTGCTAGTGTTTGGTGTGGTGGACATTCCCTTTAACTGTTTATAATAGGCCCGTGCTAGTGTTTGTCCACGGTGGACATTTCCCTTAACTGTTAAATAGGGCTGTGCTATGTTGGTTGTGGTGGACATTCCTTTAATGTTTATAATAGGGCTGTGTAAGTGTTTGTCGACGGTGGAATTCCCTTTAACTGTTTTATAATAGGGCCTGCTAGCTTAGGTTGGTCGGTGGACATTCCCTTTAACTGTTTATAATGGGGCCGTGCTATGGTTTGGTTTGTGGTGGACATTCCCTTAACTGTTTATAATAGGGCCTGTGCTATTTGTTTGTGGTCGGGACAATTCCCTTTAACTGTTTATAATAGGGCTGGCTAGTGTTTGGTTGTGGTGACATTCCTTTACTGTTTATATGGGCTGTGCTAGTGTTTGGTTTGTGGTGGACATTCCCTTTAACTGTTTAATAGGGCCGTCTAGTGTTTGGTCCGTGGTGGACATTCCCTTTAACTGTTTATAATAGGGCCGTGTTAGTGTTTGGTCACGGTGGACATTCCCTTTAACTGTTTATAATAGGGCTGTGCTAGTGTTTGGTCCGGTGGAACATTCCCTTTAACTGTTTATATAGGGCCGCGTGTTAGTGTTGGTTGTGTGGTACATTCCCTTTAACTGTTTATAATAGGGCCGTGTTAGTGTTGTGTGGGTGGACATATCCCTTTAACTGTTTATAATAGGGCTGTGCTAGTGTTTGGTTGTGTGGACATTCCCTTTAACTGTTTATAATAGGGCCGTGTTCGTGTTTGATCTGTGGTGGACATTCCCTTTAACTGTTTATATGGGCGTGCTAGTGTTGGTTGGGTGGACATTCCCTTTAACTGTTTATAATAGGGCCTGCTAGTGTTGGGTGTGGACATTCCCTTTAATTTTATATAGGGCGCGTGTTAGTGTTTGTGTGGTGGACATTCCCTTTAACTGTTTATAATAGGGGCTGTGCTAGTGTTGTGTGTGTGGACATTCCCTTTAACTGTTTATAATAGGGCGTGTTACGTGTTGATCGTGGTGGACATTCCCTTTAACTGTTTATAATAGGGCTGTGCTAGTGTTTGTTTGTGTGGCATTCCCTTTAACTGTTTATAAGGGCCGTGTTAGTGTTTGACGTGGTGGACATTCCCTTTAACGTTTATAATAGGGCTGTGCTAGTGTTTGGTTGTGTTGGACATTCCCTTTAACTGTTTATAATAGGGCCATGCTAGTGTTTGGTTGTGTTGGACATTCCCTTTAACTGTTTATAATAGGGCCTGTCTAGTGTTGATCGTGGTGGACATTCCCTTTAACTGTTTTAATAGGGCTGTCTAGTGTTTGTGGTGTGTGGACATTCCCTTTAACTGTTTATAATAGGCGTGCTAGTGTTGGTGTGTTGGACATTCCCTTTAACTGTTTATAATAGGGCTGTGTTAGTGTTTGGTTGTGGTGGACATTCCCTTTAACTGTTTATAATAGGGCCGTGCTAGTGTTTGATTGCGGTGGACATTCCCTTTAACTGTTTATAATAGGGCCGTGCTAGTGTTTGGTTGTGGTGGACATTCCCTTTAACTGTTTATAATAGGGCTGTGTTAGTGTTTGGTTGTGTTGGACATTCCCTTTAACTGTTTATAATAGGGCCGTGTTAGTGTTTGGTCACGGTGGACATTCCCTTTAACTGTTTATAATAGGGCCGTGCTAGTGCTTGATCACAGTGGACATTCCCTTTAACTGTTTATAATAGGGCCATGATAGTGTTTGGTCACAGTGGACATTCCCTTTAACTGTTTATAATAGGGCCGTGCTAGTGCTTGATCAGAGTGGACATTCCCTTTAACTATTTATAATAGGACCGTGTTAGTGTTTGGTCACAGTGGACATTCCCTTTAACTGTTTATAAGTTATATAGGGCTGTGCTATGGCGCTTTCAGCCAACGATTAGTTTGTGTATGGGTGGTTGGCAGATCATCAACAACGTCCGACTATTCGCCCGGACACAAACTAATGGACGGCAGTTTGTTGTGTAGTCAGGGGTTGTGTGTTGTGTGTGAAGCCGGACATCAGCACCTGTACATGTAACGTAATTGCCAATTTCTTTAATAGCCGGAGCGATTTAGAATTCCGTGAGCGTTAATCTTGCAACGTTCTCATTGGTCTGAGAGGGGAAATTTCTAATGGAAAAAAAGTTACTTTTCATTCAAAAAAATCAGTCTAGCACAGTTTGAAGCCCAGTTGGTCTCTGTCTAAAAAACGAACCCGATAGCGGTATAAATGGCGAATAGTGGCGTCAAGCAGCTTCAGGCGCAATTATCCCTCACTATTCACTGTCTCAGTACATTTCTTTTTGTTACCCGCTAGGAAATTGGACTGTGAGTAAAAAAACACGAATTTCTCTTTGAAAAAGGAACGTTTTACCCGTAACCCCCTACGTGCTGCAAATTCCTTTTTTTATCATCCGAAGATTTATTTCTCAACCAGGACAAGCTGAAAATAGATGTTGACATGTTAAAGGGACGGGCAGTCGGCCATTTTCTGTAGCCTAAAATTCTTACTACTTACCTGGAAAAAAAAATCCAATCATGGTTGCTGATCTTCCACTTCTTCCCATGATCCTTTTAGACCCGAAGCGCTTTTCCTGGTCATTTATTTCACGGGAATGACATCACTTCTTCCCATGATCCTTTTAGACCCAAAGCGCTTTTCCTGGTCATTTATTTCACGGGAATGACATCACTAGCTGTGGAGGATTATGGGAAACAGAGAATAGTAAACAATAGGTGATTGGCTACCAGTATAGTCCAAAAAACAAAACTGTGACTTTAAAATAGGAATAATTTGCAAATGAAAAATCGAATAGCCAATTTCAGCCATGGTTAAAATGCGCGCCCGCACACACCCACCACACTTATTGCTTATACCCCGACATGGGCATCATGTAATCATCACGCATGTAAAGAAACAGGACATCTAGAAGGATCCTTACTATCAAATAACAGAAAATGTTTTGGTCATGGGAAAGTAAAATGTGGGACATGTATCGAAACTACATCAACTGGCTAGGAGAGGCAATGCCACAGCTCACCCATATGTACAGAATTCCAAAGCCATGATTGGATATCACTTCACACTAAAGAGGCTTATTTAAAGTCCTATTTATCCTCTTACAACCAGTGGGACCGTAAACCTATCCGTGTCAATAAACATTAACCTGGATTTAAGTTGATTAAATCTTTGGGTTTAATCCTATGGGTATTAGGTAAGGTTAACGTTACAGGTGTTGTTTTTTCTCTAGAAGTTACGCAATGTAGCTAGAGCAATCTTGTTTCTAACCCACAGAGCTCACATTCTATTGTATAGATATCTAAAGGGAAACGGAATCTATGGATAGGCATACAGGGCCATCGTCAGATAACTGATCGATAAACTAACCAAGAGTCTGTCTATAGGGAATTAATCGTATGGCCCAATGAAGACTTTATAATCATCTGTAAGGACTTCCAAAATTAGACAGAAAAACATTTCTGATATATCTTGTACTCAACCTGTATTCTGTCACTATTGCTCCACATTCCTCCTGAACTTACAGAGCGAAGGTTATAAACACCAAAAGTGAATCAGCAGATACAGCCTAGCAATTCTTTAAAGGGGGACTAAAGTCTGCAGACAACAGTATACCAATAAAATTTTTCACAAACACACAACAAGCTGTGTCTCAAATTTAAAAGTAAGTCTGGGGAATCGAACCTGCAACCTTATGTACTCTATCTTGCTAAAAGCAGAGGTTTATACCACTATCCCAATAGAGCTACCATGTAAATAAATATTACATGTAGAAATGTTATCTTTAGCATAATGGAAACAAACATACAAACAAAAAAGACAGTAAAATCATTTGTCTATTTTGTATTGTTTCATAAGTAAGCCTGGGGATTTGAACCTGTGACCTGATGGTCGGAGAGTTTATAAAAGAAGCACTTTAGGCTGCTGAGCCACCACAGCTTACATAAAGATGATGGATACATTTAAAAAATGGATCTTTATTTTAAATTTATCTTTAGCTGAATTATCTTTAGAACAGAATTTAAAAAATGTTGTCTGGAAAATGAACTGCAGGGAAACAAGCAACTTTCACAGTCTTATCAGAGGCTTCCATATTGGCGTATAGACATCTGTATAGAAAATACTCTGTACATAGAGACAGTGTGTACTGGGGTCAAGGGATGTGGCCGATAGGTCCTCATGTTCACAAGGCTCTTTGAAGACTACATGGGCTGTGGGTTGTGTGCTGGCAATAACATGGAAACCTTCTCAGTTACAGAATCTATTTCTCAAATGTATGTAAATCCAACTTACTAGAGAAGAATCTTATAATGTAAAGAAAAGCTTTCACATTAGGATTAAAAAAATATAAATTTGCACCATTAAAATGTATGATAATTGGATTATCGCCCTTATTACGTACCAGAAGGCTCCAAAGTCAGTCTTCGGGGTTCTGGTTCTGAATGATTCCTGTAATAAAAACATCCATAATAAAACCCTTTTCTATTTCCATATTGCTTCATGGATACCAAAGAGTCCTAACAAGTACCAATTCAAACTAAATTTACAGACCGTGAATCAATAAGCCCATGTGTGAATCCTCTTGCCAAGGGCAAACAAACAATAAAGGCTTGTTTTATTAACTAAATTAAAAAAAAAAACACCCTATTTATAGAGTTTTCGTTCTTGATATTTTGGTATGCTTGTTAATGTATATGGCCACAGAGTTTCTGCCACAGTGATATTTAGCAAATTCTGGGGCCTGGTAATAATAAACCTTTACAGGAACAAGAATTAAAGTTTAAAAAGAAAAATTGTCAGGGTAAAGCGTGGGTGTGTTCAGTTAGAGGAAATGGGCGGTTCTTTATGAGTATGCAAAACAGCTCTGCCCTGCCCACTAGGAACATGAATGTGCATATGAGAATAATAATGACACAGAGAAATGCACAGGGATATTTATTTATTTGTGGTTCATATTTTTTTTTAAAATAAAAGGCAGAAACAGTGGCTGAAACTGCTGAGGAATAAACAAAGAAATGACCGCTACATTGTTAAAGGATGACAACTTGATAGTGTTAAAATATTTTAACTATTTAGTGAATTTTGCCGTGAGGCAGTTAATTAGTGGAACGAGGCAGATTATACTAATTTTACTACTTAGATTGCAGATTAACAGCACTTTTATGTATTTTCCCTCAGGCCCAGTTTAATCAGATGAAGTCTAAAGTGTGAATGAGGCCTAAAGTTATTTTTTTTTCCAGCAAAAAGAGAAGTTCAAGATAAAAGCATTTTCCTTTGATTGATAGCAGAGGAATTACTAAGTGAAAATTATATAACGCTTTCCTTTTTACAAGCCAAAATCCCTGATTATTTGAATCCCTCCTTCTCCTCTTCACCACTGACTTGGGCATGCTCAGTAAGGTACATGCAGAGAGCATGAGGGGGAGATGAGTTACATTGTATCTCCCTGTGTTAATTGCATAAAGAGTGAAAAGCAGAGTCAAACCTTCAGTTGTGTATTGAACTTCGGTTCCCTTACTGGACCCCAAGTGTAGCTGATGTTTAACACGATCTGCCACGTGCAGGTTTTCATTCTAAATAATAATCCTGTGTAGCCGGAGTTTAAATCAACAGCATCTGATCTGATTCCAACTGAGACCATTGTAAAGAACTGAGCTCTTTCCCAATACGCAGGCGAGTGTAAACTGAACCTAGAGCTGTTTTAACAGGTGAATGTGTGACGGCCTCAGAGTTCTCCTTTACAGCTGAGCCAATTAGCCTGAATGGGGCTCCTATTTGGGAGGATAGAGTGAAAACCTGTGGCAGATCAGTAAAGGTCGTTGCAGCTGAAATAAATCTCCCAGAATCCTAAGTCAGCCAGAACGTTAACACAAACTTCCACTTCTAGTTCTGCAGGAGGCTAAAGTTTTAGACTGAATCCTTTCTATGTCTTTTTTAGCCCAGATTTGAGAGAATCATTTAAAGGAAATTAAGACTAAAATGTAAATGTGATTGGATTCTAGAATCTGTCGCCAGCAGATGTATTTGTCCCATGTGGAATGAGCAGCATTGTGGAGAAATCATCTGTTTCCTGGTTTCAGCAGCTTCACCTTCCTACGGAGAGAGGACCATGATGTCCACCAGTCCCTCTTCTTGGATTCGTTATAATTCAGTGCTTAGACGTCAGTCACGGACACGACAGTGATATCATGGCCAATGACTGGAGTCGACTCCTTTATGGCTATTTAAGGAAGGAAGTGGACACAAGAAGATGAGGGTTGAGGAGACGTCATTACAGAAGTGTAACTACCAGGGGGAACAACCCCAGGTGGGCCCGAGAGCCAAGGGGGCCCCATCTTCTTATTTTTCCTATGACAGATATAGCCTCCTCCCAGAAAACCACTGTGGATGAACCATGGATAGGGGCCCCATCATAGTTTTACTGGGGCCCAGTGATCCCTAGTTACGTCAATGCTTCATTATGAATATCTTTCAGGAATGACGAGAAGCCAGGTAAGTATTGTGACATTAGGGGGGTCTTGATTTTGGGGGAAATATTTGGTCTCGGGCTGGACATGCCTTGTAAAGTCACCTTACTGGACTGTGCGGATGAGTCTGGTAACACAGTTTGTCTATGGTTCCATTTGGTGCTTCTGCTCTAAGTTTGGTTATGTGGATAGGGGACAGGGTTAGCAGGGGGTGGGGATGTGACATCACCGTGATGTCATGGCGGGCAACCCTGATAGGGGAACAGTTTTCCATGATGGTATAACTGCATGCGAGGAGGAAGCGGGCTTTCCGGGAAAGGAAGTGCAAGGTTCAGAATTCATTTGCTTCCCCCGTTGAATAAAAAACTTCACGTTTATTGTCAAATCAAAACTTGACCAACGGACCCCTCAAGGCCTCGACTTTCCTCTTTCTATAGAAATCACTTCGTTCTCCGCATCTGCAACTGACCCTGTGGTGACCCTGGGAAATTCGATAGCGCTCCGGTATTTAAACGCTGGGCCCGAGCCGCTCTGCTCAATGCCACATTCCCAGAGTTCAGCAAATAGACCAAGTGCAGACGGGCAGGAATGCCGACTGGTATTCCAACTGTACGGAATAGGAAAACAAACAGCCCATGTAACAGGTGGAAGTTTATATCGGGACGTCGCATTAATGAGGCTTGTGTTACACTCGCACTAGTTCACTAGCAGCCCAGGGAGCAATGGACGGGCATTTCTGAGAAAGCCAGACGGCGTAACCTCCTTCTAACCTCCCTGCTGGCTCTGGGCCACGACAGAGGGATCACAAGACAGAGAATACTGATTTATTCCCTTATAATCGACCCCTGAGAACAGTCAAGCCAACCACATGCTCTAAAATTCCATTCCCGCCACTTCTTCTCACCCACGTCCCCCATTTTGTTTATGGCTGCACGGCTCATCTTCGTTACCTTATACTAACAGGTGGGCGCTAAAAAGGTGGCAGCTGTAATAGTGCTCAGTCCGCTAAGAGACAGCAGGAGAACTAGGTTCCGCTGTGCAGCGTGGAAGAGATTTAGAGAGTACGGAGAAGTATTTGGGCCAGTGCAACATTCCCCTATATATAGTTACACTGAGAGATGCATTGCATCAGGTTTATTTCATTATCTCCCCCCACAGCTCTGCACCCCATGTTTGTACTCTGAAACCATACTGGATTCTCTGGGGGGCAGAACCAATAGGAAGGTTATGTCTTATGTCCTGTACTTCACAGGGAGTGTAGGGGGATCCACCGGTGTGGCTGGGGTGGTTCAGAGCAGAGCTTTAATGGAGCCCATCCCGTGAGAGCCGTGTCCCGTTGGTAGGTGGATATTGTTTCTATAAGTGTCCCTGATAAAAGGGGAATGTTGGATAGTGTGCTGGTACAGAGGTATTGAAAACACAGAAAAATGTCTTCGATATTCCGATAAATTTGAATTTGATGAATTGATTGGAATATCGATGCCGTGTATGGGGTCTTAATGAGTAACTGTGGTCCTCCATACATGTGTCCTCTATTTAAAGGTTCTCCCAGAGCCTAGGAGTATGTCGTAGCTTCTATGTATTTTAAGTTATAGACTTGTAAAGTAACAGTTCCTTGTCTGTCTGCTGTTTGAGTCTGTGACAGTCAAGTTACGTGCTGTTTAAGAAGCTCCACCCCAAATATCAATCTTTCTGAAGCTAGTTAAGCCCCCTATACATGGGATCGTCATTTGAGTATCCGATAAATTAGAATCAGATACCACTATATCCCATCTCTCCGCAGATTTCAAGGGAAATTTGTGGAAAGATCTCGGAGGAGCAAGGTAGGGACTTTTTAATTTTAAAAAAAATGCTAGCTTTAAAAATGATTGAGAAGCTTGGGGGCAGGGCTTATGATGCAGCTGATGATGCTCTGTCCCAGCAGTGGGCATGCTCAAGACTGAGACTAGGGACAGAGCTAAGGTGCTGGTGATGTCACAGCTCACCAGTGCTAGCAGGAACGTCACCCTTTACACTGCTGTAACTTTGGATAGACTGCAGCTAGAAGCATGATCCTGCAGTCATTTAAAGGTATTAGTGTGTCCTTTTTAATAAAGCCACCTGTATGGAGACCACAGCTCCCCTTAAGAGGGATCGCCCCAGTGCCAACCCTGCTCAATTCCTACAGATAGATGTGTCTACAATGAATTTTTGAACAGAAGGGTTATGTTGTTTTAGCTTCAGATAAAAGGATTCCAGGCATTGTCTGCAGACATGTTTTATGTCTCACCCTGCGTTGTATATAAAAAGGATAATATTATAATGCTACACGCAACGAGAAAGTCAGACAATAAAATACTTTCATATATAATGTCCTTAACAGCCCCCCAATTGGCGTGGATTTGGTTTCACCTTGAAAATTAAAATCCGTGTTGGAAGAAGCCATTGACGAGAGGGGGGTGGGGGTGTGTTCATCGTAACAAGATGTTACAAACATCTGAAAACAGCTGGTGGAGAGGCAGACACATACAGATACAAGGGTAAGTAAGGTAGAAAGTAACGTGCAACTAAGGACAAGTTCATTTTACAAGGTCGTCAAGGCGTGCTAGGAAAGAGAGAGGTAAGAAATCAGCTGGTATGAAAAGTTCCCAGAAATCAGCAGAAAAAATGACCATGGGGAATTTACAGGCAGGGTTACTCCCTTCTTAAAGCAACGGTACACCATTTTTAAAGGGTTTGTGGGACTTTAAAGGGCATTTTCACTCCTTAAATGAAAAAAAAATTAATCACCACCCCGACCCAAAACTGCAACAGTTACAAAGCCAGCAGATGTAGGACTGACCTGTTATAGGTAAATGTTCTTCTCCTCTTCCCTCTGTCTTTTAAAAGGTCTCCATCTCTTCTCCAAACTCTCAGCTTGTTATGAGCTTGCACGTGCTCAGATGAAGCATCTAGGGAAATAATATTCAATTATTGGCTGTTATGTCAACTTTCATATTAATGATGAATAGTTGCTAGCTGGAGAATCAGGAAGCAGAATGAGGGTAAGAGCAAAGCCACACTGCATCCACTGGAATCACACACACAATCGCACCCTATAGCTATGTCATTAGCTATAATGAGTGGTTAGCTATGTCATCAGTTATAATCAGTGTTTAGCTATGTCATCAGTTATATCAGTGTGTTAGCTAGTCATCAGTATAATCAGTGTTTAGCTATGTCATCGTTTAATCATGTGTTTAGCTATGTTCTCAGTTATAATCAGTGTTTAGCTATGTCATCAGTTATAATCAGTGTTTAGCTATGTCATCAGTTATAATCAGTGTTTAGCTATGTCATCAGTTATAATAGTTGTTTAGCTATGTCATCATTATAATCAGTGTTAGCTATGTCATTAGCTATAGAGTGGTTAGCTATGTCATCAGTTATAATCAGGTGTTAGTATGTCATCAGTTATATCAGTGTTTAGCATGTCATCATTAATCAGTGTTAGCTATGTCATCAGTATAATCAGTGTTTAGCTATGTCACCAGTTTTAAATCAGTGTGTAGCTATGTCATCGTTATAATCAGTGTTTAGCTTATCGTGTAGCAGTTTTATCAGTGTTAGCTATGTCATCAGTTATAATCAGGTGTTTAGCTATGTCATCAGTATAATCATGTAGCTATGTTCAGTTATAACAGTTTAGCTATTATCAGTTATAATCAGTGTTTAGCTATGTCCTCAGTTCTAATCAGGTTTAGCTATGTCATCATGTTCTAATCAGCTCGTATGAGCCAGATGCCATCCCCACAAGTATCACACTTTCCATCACCAGGGCAGAAGACTTTAAACAATCAGAATAACATCCTTAATGACTGTTCCTTCCGCTTATGCATTTTAAATGACTACATGGGTTTAGATATCTAAGATAGGTACAATCCATTCGAGGTTATAAAAATGATGTTGAATGTACATCAGCCAGGAGGTCTAGAGGAAACAAAGCTGGAAGAACAATAACCACTATTGGATTTTGAAGGGGAATGTAAGTCAATAATTAAAACAATCCCAAACGTGATCAAACTGGAATTTAAGAGAATAAGGTGTATCTATGGGGGGTGGGGTACCCGCAGAAGAATACCGAGGTTTGGATAATCGTAACCAGGGTGCTGGCTATAAAAACATCATGTGTATGGGAAAGAAATCAGTGCATCTTTCATGAACACAGATATTGAAACAACAGGGATACATATCCTCTGGCACCCATTCATGGGACCGACCCCTCGGTAGGGTTCCGAGAGGGATCAACTATTCCCCTAAGCTCACCGAGCCCACCTTCCTACAAAGAAGGCTACGGTCAAATATGACTCAGGGGGAAACAAAAAACAGGATGCACAGGGGGTCCTCGGGGATAGAAGATTTCTCCCATGTAGCCCCTGAAACCACAATCCTGAAAGATGAATGATTCAACACATATGTACCACGAACATGTCCTTCTGTGGAATATGAATCCTTAGCAAGCAATTTTTGATATTAACACTGTTATTAATCTTTTTCTTTGCTAAAAATCGTATCTGAAGATACTATCAAAGCCTAGTAGGGCCTTAAGGGCATGTCCCCCCACCAAAACTATAACCCCCCCATCCATCCCCATCCTCCTCCCACCCATCCTATCCCCTGGGGGGGTCGCCCCACCATGTAGTGTATGTTTAAATCCTTCACCTCACCATCCCAGCTCCATATGGTTCTTCCTGTAGTTCCCCCCAAATGTCTCCCAAAACGCCCACCAGAGATGCAGGTCCATTAGGACTCTGACCTCCTACCTTGCCTCCGGGGAGAAGTTTGGCATGCGTACTTGCCATCCCTTCTCGCCCCTCCCGTCCCTCTCCCTCCCCCTCCCTCTCCCTCCCGAGTAGATCTTTCCCTTCCCCCCTAGGTGTAAAAATCTTTTTACACTACCATTTCCTCCGTCCCGTCCCCGTCCCCCCGCCCTCCCCAACACCGCTCTATTTGTAATTATCAGAAATGCCCAAAACAATTACTACCTTACCTCTTTCCTCTTTCCCCGCCGCACTGAACTCCTGGCAGCACATCCGTGAATTGGCTGGCCGCTCAGCCATCACAGACACGACTGCTGGTTTTCCCCCCTGCCCCTCAGCTTGCATTTTCTCCTGCCAAGCAGAGGGCCTGGCAGCGGGCGGAGGAAAGAGGGTAAGGTAAGTATGTTTGGGCAGTTTTCTATATACAAATATAGTGGTTGGGGCTGGGGGACAGGGAATTTACATGTACAAATTTTTTTAGAAGGTGTGACATAACCCTTTAACTTGTGATTGGATCACCTATTAGTTGTTTGTATACTCATTGATTTTAATAGATATATCCGTAAATTGGTATTACTGGATATTTTTCGGAAGGTTGAAGCTTAGGGTACCAGAACCCCAGGGAGAAACATTAATCTCCATCACGGGGAGACAGTACAGAAAAGGTTGGTAAGGGTGTATAACTCTGGAAATTACTAGAAATCACAACTCCTTACCCTACAGCAAGATTTATTTGGAACAAAACGTGACACATCACAGGGAAACCATCACATAATATGAATTACACATGCTAATGTGCAGAAACCATCATCTTTTACCCTCGTAAATAGGAAGGGTCACTACTAGATTTTGTTCTATACAATATGTATGCAAGATATTCTTAAAATAAATGAAGCAACTAATACAACAAACGTCAAAAATTTTAAGTGTAACAATCTTAACCGCAATGAACTTTGGCCCTAGAGAATTTAGCACATGGGACCATTCTTTTTGTGAAAACTCACCTCCGATTAGGGTGGATCTATGTAGTTCAGGATGCACCGACTACCTATATGACATTATGGCAGCTATCGTATCGGAATATATATCCAGCAACTTCCATATGACCCCCATTGTGGCTTTAAAAAAGTTACGAAATAGTATAGATGCTAGGGACTGTTCTTTAATTTTGTTAAACAGAGCAAGGAGTTTCTTCTTTGGGGGCAACACCGGGTCACAATATTTCTGCCCTACCGGAAAGTTGCATATACTATCCCTCCTGAGGAATTTTTAAGGGGGCCAATTGTTGTCCTGTGAATAGGCTCATGCAATGGCCGTTATCTAGATACAATCGTATACTATTGATGAGCCCTGGACTAAGATTTACCCCTACTATCTGAAAGACTCCACAGATATTTGAATCAGTGGAGCGAATACAATGAAAAAACCTACAGTGGTAACCTTTGGATGCTAAGGCATTATACTCATCTATTGATCAAGTCGAAGCTTTAATGACCAGGTACAATACTGTTACATACAACAGTTTTATACCCAAAAGAACAGGAATTTTTTCATTTTATAATTTAACCAATTATCTCCCTCACATCCAACTATTTTATGTTTGATAAATATATCTCTTAAGAGGGGCTGCGATGGTGCAGTTTCTCTCACCAACATGCCCATTTTCATGGTGTGGGTAGGAGCATGCACCATCTTTTGTGACACACAACCCCTTTAAACAAATTGTAATTTCTATATAGATATATAGATGATCTTATTATACTATGGATGGTGATCTGGGAAACGGCATTAGCATTTTGTGAGTACTGCAATAACACTGGTGGGGTATAGAATTTTATCCATCAAATAGAGAGAACACCATAGAATTTCTGGATGTAACATGAATGGCTGTGAACGGAAGGATAAGTTAAGATCTAATAGGAAACCTATCTCTCGAACACACTTTTACAGGCATCATCGGCACACAATGCATCCACCATTAATAGTATACCTTATGGGCATTCCTGAGAATAAGGAGGATTTGCAATAATGTGGATAGGTTACCACACAAGCAATGCTATTTTGGGACAGACTCAAAGAAAGGGGCTATGGATACGAATACTATCACAGAAAGCATATGATGGGCAGTATGTTGAAACGAAGGCCAATTGTTGAAACATCTAAAGATTCTGACGATAAAGAAAATCATCAGAGAACCGCATATTTTATTAGTACATATAACAGACACAGCTCTCTTGTCCGTAAGATCATCAGAAAACATTGGGGCTAACTTAGATGGACCATAACTCAAAAGACTGCATAGGTCCCTGCCCCAGAGTTACGTACCAGGAAAGGAAGAGTATAGGTTCTATAGTCTCTCCCAGCCTCTTCACAAAGCAAATATTGAAAGTAAAAAGAGCCATGGCTTATGGAGAAAGGGTTGTATGTATGCGATACTCCAGATGTAATTTATGTAAATATTTGGAGGTGTCCAATAATTCAAGATACCACCACAGAGAATTTTTGATATAACACATATTAAATTGTAAATCCAACTTTGTGGTCTATATGGCTCTTGTCATATGTTACAAACACTATATGGGAAAACGATTAGAGCTGCGGCAGTAAGAATCATGGAACCTATCAATGCGATTAGGGAAGGGGATAGGAAATCGGCAATTTCATCAAGCAATATTCACAATATTATAAAATTCCGATTTAGATAGGTTACACAAACCACACGGAAGGGGAATTTACACAAGAGATTGTTGAAAAAGAAGCTTTCTGGATATTTAGGTGCAAACATTAACCCACACAGGTCTCATTTTAAAATTGAGCTAGTGTGCTATATGGATTAATTATCGGACTAGCCTAATGCATTATTTGAGTATATTCAATGTCTTTTATATATGTACTGGTTATTATGTACTGTTTGTGTTATGTTACTATTTATTACTATTTATATGCGCTATGATCATATATATGGCTATTGTTCATATATACCTTTGCCATTTATATATGGGTTTTATATATGTGTTGGTTGGTATATTTATTACTGTTATATAGTGCTATTGTTCATTTATATAGTCGCCATTTATTTATATGGTTTAAAATGTTGGCATATATAATGTCTATAATAATTGGTAGAAGAATATGTATAATAATATTGTATATGGTTATTTGACCATCAAGACTGATATACATTGTACTGTATTCACTACTATAGAGCTCTTATACTAATGTATGCAGTATGGAAATGAATGTATTTACACTTACTACCTGGATATATATAACATAGATTTAACTGTAGATTAGTTAGTATACAAAATAGAATAATATCACAAAATAATTATTTATTATACAGAACGTTCATTATAATGTCCTTTTTTTTTTATAATGTTTTTACTACCACCTGTTTTTTTATAAACACTATGACATATTTAATAGGTTAATAATATGCAGATCACTCATAGTTACGAGTTGTACAAATCAGTGGATATCTTTTTGAGATCTATATTAATGTATAAGTCACGTTAGTGTTTTATATAAACTTTGCACGACACAGTTTTATGAATAGATCCCATAGGGACTGTTTGACAATTACCCTCTTAGAAATACATTTTCATATACTAACATGTTAGTACACTCTGCAACGGTTTAGGGTTGAGATAAACATTATTAGGTATGCATGTATACACTTTGTAGAAATTTGCATAACAGTAGATGGAATATTTTATATCTTTTCTCTTGTTAATTCTTTTTATTTAGTATGGCTGACAATGGCAACAGTCATGCCTTTATTCACATTTAAATACAAGAGGCTTTGATCCCTCTCTGTTGATTATGTCATATGTTTTTACACTATTAGATTGTATATAACCATTTTGTCACTTAAGGGTTAATAGGGTTTTGGGGTATTTAAGGGAGTAGGAATCATGGGAAAATCCTCTCCCTCAGTGAGTCTATGATGAAGCGGCCTAGGACGCCGTGAAACGCGTCAGACCACTGTTTGGTTGCAACCTCTGTGATTTTTTGGCACAGCCTTTTGATTTTATATATGTGGATTGAATAAAAGCTTATGATGACCCACCATGCTATGACTGATTCCTAACTCTGGAGCGATCCGCTCCCTGATGTCTGTTCTTCGTTCCACATACTGGGCAGAGCCTGGTGTGGGTGGTAGTTAAAACACCCTGGCGGGTGTTTAACCTTCAATGAACTGATGGTGAGAAGCCTTGTGGAATTACCCCTGGGTAATATTTAATACTATAAGAAGTTAAAAAGGTGTTTCATATATACTGGAGCTTTACATTGTCCATTATTCACGTCTATAGTCTCCCTTACTGTGAATCTACTTATTGGTTTTCTCACTGCTCTGCAGCTGAGGCAGGACAAGAACAGGCCAACCAGTACTCACTCTACAGCTCACATCCACGGGAATAGGTTAAAGGTCACACTGGGCATGTGGCACCCCCATTAAAGAGGGAGGGGCAACACTAACAATTTGTTGTTACACAAATAACAATATGTTTTGTTACAGTGCAGGGTTTCAACTGGCTGACCACTTCCTAACCTCTCTCCCCAAACTGAGCAGTAGAAAACTGGAAAGGAATAAAGGAAATTCTGGACCCTTCAGGAGAAATGAATTCTCCATTCCATAGAGTCACTGCTATGCAATCGAATTTATACAAGTTCATTTCTAGATTTCGTTCCATAAATGAACCAAGGAGAGATCATCTCTTAAATGGACAGCAGGTGGCGACACATTACAAAAAAAAACTGGAGCAATCTGAGCATCTGAAGATAGGAGCTGAGATTCTTTGATGAGGTCCTTCATATGCACAATCATATAGCATACTGATAGGTTGTATGTGTCTAATGTGCTTAGATTGTAAGCTCTTCAGGGCAGGCCTGATGCGAATGTATACATGTAAATTGTAAGCACCACGAAATGGTTGTCGTTAAATCAAACATATATAATAATACACTACAAAAGTCCTCCGGTTACTATAATTTTCTTTTACTCCTCCCCTCCTCAGGGAGATAATCTTTTTGAAAACCACTCTCTGTGGTGATATGACCGAGCATGTGTAAGGTCACTGACCTAGAGGAGGGCAGTAACTGCGATTGCTGTTGTAAAATATTTTATTTTGTATCTTCGGTTAGAAATAAAAAAAAAAAAAAGCTGAGAAAATGTGTTTTAGGGTTAACTGTTACTTTAATTTAATCATAATTAAAGAAGAGTTGAGTAGTCCAACATGGGTTTTAGCCTGAGTGTCTAATTATAATACTCAGAATTCCAAATTAAGGGACACCCTTGTGTTCCTTCACAGCCGATATCATCAGCTCCTTCTGTGGACCTTGAAACGGGCAATATTTCCATCTGTTAGCGAATCATTTTATCCTCAACTTGTACAGCCACTCTTAAGAAGCCACACTGAAATCCCAAGTCTTCATCAACGGTCAGGTTAGTAACACGTTATTGCACTGTTTAAATCCTCTCATTTACCAACAGTTAAACGTGAATAAATGTTTACTTTGGGGGGACAAATTATTTTGACATTAGTTGCCAATCAGGCAAATAGAATACTGTGGGTAGCCAATAGATTCAGTTGCTGGATGTTGATATCTTATTTCATTTGGGTAGCTGATGCATTTTACTGGATATGTTAATTTAACTAAACCTTTAAATAATGTTACTAAACAGGGAATGCCATTTGCTTTTTTCATTTATAACTTTCCGATCATCAGATCGTTAAAAACTCTAATTCTAAGTCTAATGATGTCATGTGATACTTTAATAAATATTAAAGTAACATTAAAAACTATTTTCTGAAATAACATTGGGTTTTTTTTAAATGTCTGTGTTGTTTATATCCTAATTTGTTGTAATTTAGAAATTTTCCCAACAATGGGTTCTAACTTCCCCTTTGAAAACACTTTCGTGTAGGTACTGAAAATCGATCTACATTAAAGGAGACATTTTTAGCTGTGAGTTTGCTGAGGCTGCGGTTCCTATAAGTAACACAGCGCTGTGATAGTTTGCATTCATGCTGTGAAACGAGAGACTGAACTGAGACAAAGTAGGGAAAGGGTAAGATAGACCAAGCAGCAAAATAAGTATATCTGTTGTATTCAATTAGATCAACTGGACTTGAAATGTATTTCTTGAAGACGTTTCGCTAGTCATCCGACTGGCTTTCTCAATTCAGAATGACTGTACAAGAATCTGTGGTCATTATGTACCCTGAAAATCCCAATTAGCATATCACACAAGCCAGTGGTTAGGGACATTATGAATGCAAGGCGTGGATGTATTGTGGATAAGAGTGATCGAAACTGCCCAGAGTAAGGTTTAAAACAGCATTGTACATGGCAGACAGTGTGTCGAACCCCCCACCTCTATTTAGGCTTGCTTTCTTTATTTTCACAATATGGCCTCCTTAACACCTCTCTTAAACCAGTCACGTTCCTTTGCCATATGTTACATTACAATTTTCAAAGGTATGTCCTTTATCCTAGATGCAGGTAAACGGCTGAGTCCTGACCCGAGGAAACAGTGTTTTTTGAAAATTTTTCTTATTTCTCATCCCTGCTACATATGGGATACCATAATCCAACAAAAAACAGTACCTTCCACACACTATGGCAATGTGTTCTCTGGTCCTTTATGCATCCATCCCCATGCAGGAAATAATAATCAATATCCAAGTAAAGTGATTAGGAGTAAGGAAACCAGGCAAGCAGGAATGCTGCCGCAAACTTGGCTAGTTTTATTAAACGCCCGACATTTTTTCACGTTCAAACCCTTTATCACTTGAACGCAAGAACATGTTGTGTATTGAATAAAACTAGCCAAGTTTGCAGCAATTCTGCTTTGACTGGTTCCTTTCTCCTACTCACTTTACTTGTACATGGGATGACCATGTTCTTCCTCCTGTTTTTTCTTTCCTCCCCTTCACTGTTGGTATTCGTGTTCTTTTCTTTCCTTCTACTTCTTTTGACAAAGGCCCAGTCTGGATATCCCAAGTTTAAGGGCTCCTCTGAGATTTTTCATTTCTTTAGCCTTCGCCTCTGTGCTAGTGGGATGTTCTCGGCTCTGTGTTGCAGGGTTCTGAGGACCCCGCTTGGTGATCTAAAGGGTGGTGGGAGTCAAACATCAATACTGATGTGTGTGTTGGTTTTCTGTAAACCTCTACTTCCGTTTACCATTTTCCTTAACTTCTACCAAGCAGTCCAAGAAAGCCAGGTGTTGTTTGTATCTTCCCTTGTAATTTGATTTCTGGTCTACCCGCATTAATGTGTTCTGTGAAGCTTGTACTTCCTTCTGGTGGAGTTTAACCCAGGTGTCATCCCATATCTGAACCAGTGGCTAGGTGCTATGCCCTTAAAGGGTTTCTACCTCCTCCATGTAAAGGTTGCCACAATGGATTAAACTGGAGATCACATAGCACATCCATGTTTTTGCTTCTAGAACTTATCCCTAATACGAATAGGTGGTATTCAGGCACAAGTCCAGTAGGAACACACACTGTTGTGGGTTAAGATCGTTTTCTCTGGTAAGGTCTGTCCCTGGCCTAAACTGTCTGCCATGTACAATCCTGTTTTACACCTACCCTGGGCAGTTTTGATAACACCTCTTAGCCACAATGCATCCAACCTTTCATCTTCAAAAGATCCCTAACACCTGCCTTCAAATGCTAATTGGACTTTCCAGGGTACATAATTGCCAACACGATTCTTGTACAAGTCATTCTGAGTGAGAGATCCAGTTGGATGACTATGAAACGTCTTCAAGAACTAAACTGTAAGTCCAGTTGATCTAACTTAATACAACAGATATACCATGACCTGGATGGATGAATATTAAGATATACCTGACCTGGATGGATGAATTTACAGAATACGATGACCTGGATGGATGAATATTACAGATATACCAGACCTGGATGAATGAATATACAAGTATCCGTGACCTGGATGAATGATATACAGATATACCATGACCTGGATGGATGAATATTACAGATATACCATGACCTGGATGAATGAATATTACAGATATACCATGACCTGGATGAATGAATATTACAGTATATACCATGACCTGGATGGATGGATATATTACAGATATACCATGACCTGGATGGATTGAATATTACAGATATACCATAGACCTGGATGGATGAACTATTACAGATATCCATCCTGATGAAATATTACAGATATGCCTGACCTGGATTATGAATATTACAGATATAGCGCTGACCTGGATGAATGAATATTACAGATATACCATGACCTGGATGAATGAATATTAATCAGATGATAATTTCCATGACCTGGATGGATGATATATACAGATATACCGTGACCTGCATGAACGAGAACTTTCACAAGTTTTCCACGTACTAACTAAGTTAACCATTTTATTTTTGCACCAATATATTCCATCCCTTTTATAGAGAAAGCATTTAAAGGGCAAATGTGGTCTCCAAGCAGAAAGCGTTAAATAAAAGTCCTTCTGACTTACCTTCAAAACAAACCCGGTGGGTCACATTTCTAGTTAAAACTTGTAATAAGTTTATTCTGGAATAGTTTAGCAATATAACTTCCTGAACACTTCCTGCTTTGACCAGCTTGTAGCCATGTGACCAATCTCTGCTCGCATAATAGCCCCTCCTCTCAACTAGTCAATTTAAAATAAAATAAATTAAACTATGCATTACTTCATCTGTCATACTCCACTCAAGTCCGCCACCTGCGCTTACTGTTTATCAGTATCCAAGTGCATGGTTGTATATATCATCTGTACATCATTACGTAACATACTAATGCACCAACAGCAGAGCATACAGACACAAGTAAGGCTTTGTGTGCTGGCTTTGTCTTTGGGGTGGTTCTGATACATATATTTGATCTGGAGACTGTACTAGAGGGCTGTGGCACGATGCACAACTTTGGCCTACAGGTCCTGACCTAAACTCCTGGCTGGCGCCCCCCTGGTAATGCAAGCCGTGCGGTCGCACAGGTCGCCCATATCAAAGGCCGGCCCAGGAGCAGAGGGCCAGGTGATGTCAGCTACTGAACCAGGAAATTTGAACATTATCCGCAATACAATTTTCACAGGCTACAGCCAGAGATTGTGATCTAGGGCTAATTTATAAGGAAGACTGCCGGCGTTTTATTTAACCCTAAATTGGATATTGTAATAAAACCCGATTAGTGCCCCATAACCTTTAAGAGGAACCAATTTCAGATTAAGATACCAGTATCCATCTTGCCTTCCAGCCATTGCAGGTTTGATGACACTTTTCTAAAAGGGCGTCTGGTTCATTTGACCTCATCCAATCATTTCCGCTCTTGGAAATTCCTCTTGGCTGAAGTTATACATTATAGATAATTAAGATGATTTTACGAGGCCACTTGAGATTTCTGCAAACGAACCGGTTTTTACATTTAAAGTGATATCATCACGCACTGGGAATAAGCATTTAAACAAGACCTTGCATCGCTCGTTTCATCACTAATGATGTCATCACATTCCTCCTGCTGTGTCCCAGCATGCACATTTTGGAGCTTTGTGATATCAATCACATTATTAACCAATCTTTTAACTTGTCTGTTCCCACATCCCCTGGAGTTTGTTTCATTGTTTGACATAAAGTCCAGGTTTCTGTACGCTAAGCCATTTTAAGGACCACCTCTATTCCAGCTGGGAGAGACCACTCTGTCACCCAGGGGGAACAAAATGTTTATCTGATTTAAATAGTACCACTCCTGATGTCCTTCGCACATTATTTTTAATTATAATTATTAAATGTACTTTTTTTGCTTTGACTTTGAAATCTGAAAATACAGTGACAATTACGGGGCAAATGACCAAACCATCCCTCCCACCCCAAGACGCAACACTGGGGGAGGGCTAGAGAATTTCCTGAGCATGTATCTGTGTCACTGACCCACTCTGTTAAAGGGCATGTCCACCCCCAAACTATATCCCCCCCCACTACTGCCCCACTCTGTAGTGTAATAAAATCCTTTCCTATATCCCAGCTCCAAATGGTTCTCCTGTAATCCCCCCCAAAGTCTAAAAAACTGACCACCAGGAGGTTTGCAGGTCCATATAAGACTCTGCCTCCTGTATACCCTCCGGGAAATTTTGTCCTGCGCACTGCACCTCCCCTCCCCCCCCCCCCCCCACTCCCTCCCGTTTTCAAGCCCTCCCCCTACCATTAAAACCCTATGCCCATTAGTAGGTTGCCTTCCCCAGCCCCAACCGCATTATTACATTTTCCAGAGACTCTCCCCAATTAGTTACTTACCTTACCTCTTTCCCCTGGCGTTCTGAACTCCCCGGCAGCCGAATCAGGACGCGGCTGCCGGTCCCGCCCCTACTTGCAGTTCATGCAAGCAGAGGCTGGGATTGTGCGGTGGGGGAAGAGGTAAGGTATAACTATCGGGGCTCTTTTCTGGTAAATCTAATAATGCGGTTGGGGCTGGGGGAAGGTGCCCTACCACATGCCCTTTAAAATCGGTAACCTGAAGAATTAAATGATTTGATGATTTCTCCTCAATGTGCTAATTTCGGAGGGTGAGAAATACAGATATCTGTTAGTTATCAGATATAGAATTCATACAGGGTCATTTACATACATTTTGCTTTTACTTCTGTTTATTGCAATATCTGGGGCTAAAATTGTCTTTCCAGTGGTAAAAAACCATGAATCACAGATGCAACGAACCTATTGCGAATCCGTAGAAATGTGTGTTCAGTATGGCAGTAAAACATCTGCTCTGTACCTTTTGATCAAAGTCTTTTTTTTTTTTTTTTAACTTTTCTTCTTCATTTTGACCTTAACATCCCGTATTTAGTGGATTCTGTCTGGTTCCTTTGACCACGACTTGTTAACTTTTCTGTCTGTGTCTATGCAAGAAAATAAGAGCTAATGACTAGTTGGCACAGAGGAGCCCATGGTCCGGGTAATGTTTCTAACTTCAGAAGTGATTTTGTCTGACTAAGGTTACTCAACCCCTGCTGGTACTGAACAGAACAAGACGAATCTCAATACGTTCCCTGTCCTGATCACAAATAACATTCAATGATCTTATCCTCTAGTTCACAACCTAATAATCTAAAGGGCATGTTCACCCTTAAAGGACAACTCCACCCTCAGAACATCTTTTAGAAAGAATGGCCTCTTTAAAATATGTTGATATATCATACTTTGTCCTATGAATTCATTACTGTATATCTGCTATGCTTCTGGTACCTCATGTAACTGAGCAATTAGAAACCTTACTGAGCCTGTACGAGCCTGGGCATGCTCAGAAGAACAGATAGGAATGGGTCTGGACTTGCCCTTAAAACAAACACCACTAACCGCAACTGCTTTTTTTTTTTTTTACCAGTTTATTACATATATTTGTAACCAGATATTTAATAAGTTCTATTCCTTTTGGCAAAGGTATCTGCCTCTGCTTCTGCTCATGAGCTTTATATGGCTTAGCATGTGCAGAGGAGGCAGCAGGGGAATAATCCATGATTATTGGTTGTAATGTCCGCACTCACATGCTTGATTGACTGCATGGAGGGAGGGGCCAGATTATCTGCCAAATGGGGATAATATTATATCTTTTATAATATAAATAATCTGGTTACAAATGCGGGTAATAAGGTGCCAGTTTTTTGGTGTGGACTTGCCCTTTAAATTGTTCCTTATCCATGTACCGTCTGTCATCTACCTTTAGGCTGGGTACACACCAATATTTTTGGATGACCGACCGATTCACGGCATTTTCGGCGGTTGACTGAAAATATCGTGGTGTGGGGCGGGCGGCCACGACCGACATCATTCGTTCGTCATCCCAATCGGAAGAACGAACGATCATACGCGGCGGAAAATCGTGCGGTTCCCTATGGGGGCCGAATTTGCCGCAACCAACGGACATTTGTCCCGCCGACCTCGCTCAGGACAATATATCCGTCCATGTGTACTTAGCCTTAGATCATCTAGGAAGGATACTAAATCACATACATGGATAAATTCCCCTTAGTCCAAACCCATTTCCCTTTAGAAGCTCTATCGCTGTTACTATATTATTTAGGTGTACTTGTCCTTTACTGTAAGCCGCACGTGCAATTGCCAGGCAGTTAATCTCGTTTCCCTTTACGCGGATTTAACAATATGTTAAATTTAAAAGCTGATTAGCAGAAAATTGGATTTGTAGAAACTTTAATGTCCTGTAAATGACCGTGACAGATTGAATAAAGACAGAAGAATAAAGGTTTAATCCGAGGACACGGAGTAGAGGAAATAAATTTCATATACCCGATTGGTTGGAGAATGTGTTTCTATTGGCAATTGTCTTGATACAGCAGTGTTGTGATTGGTGGTTCACCCTTAAAATAAAACTGGTTCATGTCAGTTACCTGCCCCAATTCCAATCAACATATTCAGCACACATTAGATGTATTATTAACCACATATTTAAAGATAATATTGCTCTCGCAGAGTAAGTTGGCCCCTCCCTTCATACAGTCAATCAAGGCTGTCACTGCTGACATCACAGCCAATGATGACTGCCTTTTTCCCTGCTGCCTCCTCTGCACATGTTCATGTTCAGAAACCTGTGCCAGAGTAAATGTGGGCATACTTTCAATGTGAGGTGTATGTTAACCCTTTGTATCTTCTCTTTTCCCCCAATACATTCTTACCATTTTAGTATGGTTAGCAATCCTTTGCTATTATTGTAGTGATCTCAGCGCTTGATGTAAGTGACTATTTATATACATTCTGCAATTGTTTCTAAGCTCTGGGATGAAAATATTTTACCTGCCCCTGCATTGTTTGGAGTAATCTCAACTGGGTAACATTGTTCTCCTTACAACCAAGGGAGACAATAGTTATCAATAGAATCTCGATTGGATATTGCTTATTGTGATTATGTTTCTGCTGTATAAAGGGCATGTCAACCCTAAAATAAACTCCTTAGTAATGTTTAACATCTCCCCCAAACCTAAGTGTCGCAATATTTTTTTATGTTTCAAAGATGCCCTGAGCTTTCTTTACTTAACCCTGTCCTAGGGGGCGGTGCCAGGCAGCGAGGGACCAGGTCCAGGTAGTCTCTATAGGGGAATCTTTGAAATTTAAGGTTATTGTGAAACCTAGGTTTGGACGGGTGTTAAACATTTTAAAGTAAACTTTTGTTTAGGGTGGACTTGCCCTTTAAAATACTATCAAACAGCGGGGCCCTTGTGCTGTGAATACTAGATTGACCTCTTTTTCTTAATGTTTATTTCTGCAATAAATCATCTTATTCCAGGCTGAGAATTCATGTACACGAACAGGTCGTTCCTTCTAGGAACTTATAATTACAGTGACGGATATTACAAAGATAAACCATTCAGTGGATTGAAATCTCTGATCACATGGCAGGAGCGCTGTGATCTATAAAGTTAGTTTCTCCTCTAGGTCTAGGGGATTCAATCACCGTTATTGGGAATCCCCAAGATGAATATTTCATCCAGAAGTCCTATTCCTACCTTGTTTTTATGGTTTTAGAGAACCCCACCCTAATTGCACCCTTTGTCAGACTTGCACACAGCATTCAATGTAACTGGTTAATGTACCAATATGTATGCTCAATAAATCTACATATATAATATCTGTAGACAAACACTTTATGTTGGTATTTATAGTACAACTGCTTCCTGGGTGTTGGGCCAGTAAACGGAAGTACTAGTAAGTCTGATAATAAATGAAGTATATGTATATTCTGTGTATGAAACTGTAAACGATACCCACCGTAGTCCATATTATAAAACTCTTTATTGTCAATGTTTTGGTGCCTTTGCACCTTCATCAGGACAAATTAACACCAGAACCTTTTTTATTTTTTAACTTTAAATGAAAACACTGGAATGGTGCCCCCCCTCAAATCCCAAGATCCTCTGCTGCTTGTAACACCTTCCTGCCAGATTTATCTTCATTTGGCACCAGTCCCACAGATTTGAATGAGATGACCCCAGCAGCAGAGACTATGGGAAACAGTATTGCCTTGTATACATGGTTTTAAGGTACTTTATGAAGTAGCATCTGTCAAAAGTAAAAAAATAATGTTGAGGGAATCAGGAGAACTTAAAGGAAATTCTACATTTTTATACAAGAAGTAACAATTTTAAACCCCTTCACAAAAAAATGCTCCTCGTTACTAGTACTCAGGTTGTGCTCATAAACCACCAAGTATATTTATTGGACCTGACTTTCTTCAAGTATAGTAATTCATCAATGGCCTCATGTGTTTCTCACACGCTTACGTTTTGCGATCCATTCGCATGTGAATGCCATGCCAGGCTTACGCAATGTGTTGGTATTGCATTTGCACATTTCGAGCAGGTCACCAAGCGTTGTAATGTGGCCACAGCCTAAGGCATTGATTTAAGAATATTACAAACCCAGTGGTTAAGACCTATAGCGTTGGGGTCCTCACGTTGGACACTATTAATCTGGGAGGTAAAATTGAGTAATAATTGCCCTTTAATATATTATATTTCCTCTAATAGCACCCAGCTGACTTTTCCTTTAAAAGAGAGTTAATTGTTGTGCATTTAACCCTCTTGTGAATGTTGTATAATAGGAGGATTGGTTACATGAATTTTTCATTATCACGCTTTTCTTACATTGATCTTCCTTTAGATAGTAAGTAAAGTACAAGAGCATGCCTATTGTTATACATTGTACCTTCACTCTAGGTATTTATTCTTTAATAGCAGCCACCTCTGGGCAGAGTACCGATAAGAGTACCAATAAGTACCAATAAAATGAGTTTTGATAGAGGAGAATAGATACCAACAGGTACCATAGAGTTCCGGTAGAAACCAAACAAAGAGCAACAGATACCACAAAGTACAAATGATGGCCATAAGAGTACTGAGAGAGTCCCAGCAGAGGACCATGGTACCATAGAGCACCAACAGAGTACTGTCTAATACCAACAGACACCATCAGAATACCTATAGAGTACCACCAGAGTACCAATAGAATACTATAAAAGTTCCATCAGGGTTCTGATAGAGTACCAGCAGAGGACCGATGTAGTACCAACAGGGTACCAAAAGAATACTGTCAGAATACCAGCAGAGACCAAAAGAATACCATCAGAATACCAATACCAGTAGAGCATCTACGAGTACTGGTAGAGTACTAATAGAGTACCATTAGAGCACCAAGGAGATTAACAGAATACTGTCAGAATACCAATAGGGCACCAACAGAGTACTAATAGAGTACCAATAGAGCACCAACAGATTACTAATGAGTACCAATAGAGCACCGAGAGAGTACTAATAGAGTTCATATGTGTATTAATAGAGTACCCATAGAGCACCAACAGTACTAATAGAGTACCAATAGAGCACCACAGAGTCCCTACAGAGTACTAATAAGTACCAATAGAGTACCAGCAAAGTACCAATAGAGCACCAACAGAGTACTATAGAATACCAATAAAGCACCAAAAATACTAACAGAGTACCAATAGAACACCAACAGAGTACCAATAGAGCACCAACAGTACTATAGAGCACCAACATAAATACTAACAGAGTACCAATAGAGCACCACAAAATACTAATAGTGTACCAAAAGAGTACTAATGAGCACCAATAAGTACCATTAGAGCACCAACAGAGATTACGAATTCAGTCAGACACAGTACCCACAGAGTAGCGAGTAGCTGTCAGAGTACCCACAAGTAGGGAGTACTTTCAGTAACCCACAGAGTAACGATGCTGACAGAGTACCCACAGACCTGATAGGTTTACTGATATTAGGTTCCTGTCAGCAGCAATGTCAGTCCTGGCAACCCCTTTGTACCAGGCCCTAAAGCTGGGTACGCAAATTACCAATAAGGTACTGGCGGGATTGGTTCTTTTTCGGTAAGTGTGCTATGACCGTTTCCATCCCAAGGAACGTTCAGCTTGGCACTCGAAAGGTTGTTACATGAGCCCTGTACTGTAGTAAGGCAATCAGCTCCCGATCGTAGGGTGAGTGGCCAGTCACGAATCTGGAATGACAGAAAATCATGAGCATGAGTTTCTAAACCGGCATTAGTAAGGCTGCCTTAGAAATTACAAATACGTATTTCACATTGATAACATCTGGAGCATTAGAAGTGTGAATGTTAGTATGGAATCGGAGTATCACATTGGGAATAAAAATGTATTAACTGTAAAATATAAAAATATTACATATCAGCAAAAAGTACATCATGGTTGTATTAAAGTCCAAATTATACAGGAGGTTGACTTCAATAACCCTATACTTAAAACAGGCAGTGAATGTCTAATACATGGTGTCTATATTACACAGATCCCAAGGGTGTGTCTATATTCCACAGCTCCCAGGGGTGTCTATATTACACAGATCTAGGGGTTCTATATTCCACGCTCCCGGGGTGTCTATATCACAGATCCCAGGGTGTTCTATATTACACAGATCCCAGGGGTGTCTATATCCACAGCTCCCAGGGGTGTCTATATTACACGATCCAGGGGTCTATATTACACAGCTCCCAGGGGTGTGGGTCTATATTCCCCAGCTCCCAGGGGTGTCTATATTACACCAGATCCAGGGTGTCTATATTCCCAGCTCCCAGGGGTGTCTATATTACACAGATCCTAGGGTGTCTATATTACACAGATCCCAGGGGTGTTATATTCCACAAGATCCCAGGGGTGTCTATATTACACAGCTCCCAGGGGTGTCCTATCTATATTACACAGCTCCCAGGGGTGTCTATATTACACAGATCCCAGGGTTTCTATATTACACAGCTCCCAGGGGTGTCTATATTACACAGCTCCCAGGGGGGTGTCTATCTATATTACACAGCTCCCAGGGGTGTCTATATTACCACAGATCCCAGGGGTGTCTATATTCCACAGCTCCCAGGGTGTCTTATTACACAGATCCCAGGGGTGTCTATATTCCACACATCTCCAGGGGTGTCTATATTACACAGATCCCAGGGGTGTCTTATCCACAGCTCCCAGGGGTTCTATATTACACAGATCCTAGGGGTGTTCTATATTACACAGATCCCAGGGGTGTCTATATACACAGATCCAGGGGTGTCTATATTACCCAGCTCCCAGGGGTGTCAATCTATATTACACAGCTCCCAGGGGTGTCTATATTACACAGATCCCAGGGGGTCTTATTACACAGCTCCCAGGGTGTCTATATTACACAGCTCCCAGGGGTGTCTATCTATATTAACACAGCTACCAGGGGTGTCTATATTACACAGCTCCCAGGGTGTCTATATTCACAGCCCAGGGGTGTCTATATTACAACAGCTCCCGGGGTGTCTATTACAGCTCCCAGGGGTCTATATTACACAGCTCCCAGGGGTGTCCTATATTACACAGCTCCCAGGGGTCTATATTACACAATCCCGGGTGTCTATATTCCACAGCTCCCAGGGGTGTCTATATGTACACAGATCCCAGGGTTGTCTATATTAACAGCTCCAGGGGTGTCTATAGTACACAGATCCCAGGGTGTCTATATTCCACAGCTCCCGGGGTCTATATTACACAGATCCCAGGGGTGTCTATATACACAGTCCAGGGGTGTCATATTCACAGCTCCCAGGGTTTCTATATTCCACAGCTCCCAGGGGTGTCTATATTCCACAGCTCCCAGGGGTTTCTATATTCCACAGATCCTAGGGTGTCTATATTACCAGCTCCCAGGGGTGTCTATATTCCACAGATCCCAGGGGTGTCTATATTATACAGATCCCAGGGGTGTCTATATTACACTGCTCCAGGGGTGTCTATATTCCACAGCTCCAGGGGTGCCTAGATCTACACAGATCCCAGGGTGTCTATATTACACAGATCCCAGGGTGGTCTATATTACACAGATCCCAGGTGTGTCTATATTCACCAGCTCCCAGGGGTGTCTATATTCCACAGCTCCCAGGGGTATCTATATTCCACAGATCCTAGGGTGTCTAATTCCCACACTCCCAGGGGTGTCTATATTACACTGCTCCCAGGGGTGTCTATATTCCACAGCTCCCAGGGGTGTCTATATTCCACAGCTCCCAGGGGTGTCTAATTCCACAGATCCTATGGTGTCTATATTCCACAGCTCCCAGGGGTTGTCTATATTACACAGATTCCAGGGGTGTCTATATTCCACAGCTCCCAGGGGTGCCTAGATCACAGATCCCAGGGGTGTCTATATAACACAGCTCCCGGGGGTCTATATTACACAGCTCCAGGGTGTCTATAACACAGCTCCCAGGGGTGTCTATATTACACAGCTCCCAGGGTGTCTATATTACACAGATCCCAGGGGTGTCTATATTACACAGCTCCCAGGGGTGTCTATATTACACAGATCCCAGGGGTGTCTATATAACAGTCCAGGGGTCTATATTACACACTCCCAGGGGTGTTATATTACACAGATCCTAGGGGTGTCTATATTCCACAGATCCCAGGGGTGTCTATATTACACAGCTCCCAGGGGTGTCTATATTACACAGCTCCCAGGGGTGTCTATATTACACAGCTCCCAGGGGTGTCTATATTCCACAGCATCCCAGGGGTGTCTATATTCCACAGCCCCAGGTGTTCATATTACCAGCCCCAGGGGTGTCTATATTACACCAGGCATAACCGATCATGGGTGTCTATATTACACAGATCCCAGGGGTGGTCTATATTCACACATCCCAGGGGTGTCTATATTACCAGCTCCCAGGGGTGTCTATATTAACACACATCCCAGGGGTGTCTATATTCACACAGCTCCCGGGGTGTCTATATTACTCAGATCCCAGGGGTGTCTATATTACACAGATCCCAGAGGTGTCTTCTATATACACAGTCCCATGGGTGTCTATTATACACAGATCCCGGTGTCTATATTACACAGATCCCAGGGGTGTCTATATTACACAGATATCCCAGGGGTGTCCTATCTATATTACACACATCCAGGGGTGTCTATATTACACAGATCCCAGGGGTGTCTATATTACTCAGATCCCAGGGTGTCTATCTATATTACACACATCCCAGGGGTGTCTATATTACACAGACCCAGGGGTGTCTATATTACACAGATCCCAGGGGTGTCTTCTATATTACACACAATCCCAGGGTGTCTATATTACCAGTCACCAGGGTTGCTATATTACTCAGATCCAGGGGTGTCTATATTACACAGATCCCAGAGGTGTCTATCTATATTACACAGCTCCCATGGGTTCTATATTACACAATCCCAGGGGTGTCTATATTACACAGATCTCAGGGGTGTCTATATTACACAGATCCCAGGGTGTCTATATTACACACTCCCAGGGGTGTCTATATTACACAGATCCCAGGGGTGTCTATATTACACAGACCCAGGGGTGTCTATATTACACAATCCAGGGGTTCTATCTATTAACCACATCCCAGGGGTGTCTATATTACACAGATCCCAGGGGTGTCTATATTACTCAGATCCCAGGGGTGTCTATTACACAGATCCCAGAGGTGTCTATCTATATTACACAGCTCCCATGGGTGTCTAATTACTCAGATCCCAGGGGTGTCTATATTACACAGACCCGAGGTTGTCTATCTAATTACACAGATCCCAGGGGTGGTCTAAATTACACAGCTCCCAGGGGTGTCTATTACACAGAACCCAGGGGTGTCTATATTACACAGCTCCCGGGGTGTCTATATTCACAAGATCCAGGTGTCTATATTCCACAGCTCCCAGGGGTGTCTATAGTACACAGCTCCCAGGGGTGTCTATATTACACAGCTCCCAGGGGTGTCTATATTACACAGATCTCAGGGGTGTCTATATTTCACAGCTCCCGGGGTGTCTATATCACAGTCCGGGGTGTCTATATTACACAGCTCCCAGGGTGTCTATTCCCAGATCCCATGGGGTCTATATTACACAGCTCCCAGGGTGTCTATATTACACAGCTCCCAGGGGTGTCTATATTACACAGCTCCCGGGGGTGTCTAATTACACAGATCCCAGGGGTGTCTATATACTCGCTCCCCAGGGGTGTCTATATTACACAGATCCCAGGGTGTCTATATTACACAGATCCCAGGGGTGTCTATATTACACGATCCCAGGGTTCTATATTTACAGATCCCAGGGGTGTCTATATTACTCAGCTCCCAGGGGTGTCTTATATTACACAGATCCCGGGGTGTCTATCTATATTACACAGATCCCAGGGGTGTCTATAGTGACAGCTCCCTGGGTGTCTATATCACACAGCTCCCAGGGATGTCTATTACACAGATCCCAGGGGTGTCTATAATACACAGATCCCACGGGGTCTATATTACACAGCTCCCAGGGTGTCTATATATTACACACTCCCAGGAGTGTCTATATTCCACAGCTCCCAGGGTGTCTATATTCCACAGCTCCAGTGGTTCTATATTCCACACATCCCAGGGGTGTCTATATTACTCAGATCTCAGAGGTGTCTATATTACACGCCCCGGATTCTATTACATAGATTCCAGGGGTGTCTATATACCAGCTCCCAGGGTGTCTAATTACAGAGCTTCCATGGATGTCTATTACACAGATTCCAGGGTGTCTATATTACACAGCTCCCAGGGTGTCTATAGTACACAGATCCCAGGGGTGTCTATATTACACAGATCCCAGCGGTGTCTACTACATTACACAGATCCCAGGGGTGTCTATAGTACACAGATCCCAGGGTGTCTATATTACACAGATCCCAGGGTGGTCTATATTACACAGATCCCAGCGGTGTCTATCTACATTCACACAGATCCCAGGGGTGTCTATAGTACACAGATCCCAGGGTGTCTATATTACAACGCTTCCATGGTGTCTATTACACAGATTCCAGGGGTGTCTATATTACACAGCTCCCAGGGGTGTCTATAGTACACAGCTCCCAGGGGTGTCTATAGTACACAGATCCCAGGGTTCTATATTACACAGATCCCAGGGGTGTCTATATTACACAGCTCCGGGGTGCTATATTACACAGTCCCAGGGTGTCTATATTAACAGCTCCAGGGGTGTCTATATTACACAGATCCCAGGGGTGTCTTATTACACAGATCCCAGCGGTGTCTATCTACATTACACAGATCCCAGGGGTGTCTATAGTACACAGATCCCAGGGGTGTCTATCTATATTACACAGCTCCCAGGGGTGTCTATATTACACAGATCCCAGGGGTGTCTAATACACAGCTCCAGGGGTGTCTATATTACACAGATCCCACGGTGTCTATATTACCAGCTCCCAGGGGTGTCTATATTCCACAGCTCCCAGGGTGTCTATATTCCACACATCCCAGGGGTGTCTATATTCCACACATCCCAGGGGTGTCTATATTCCACACATCCCAGGGGTGTCTATATTACACACATCCCAGGGGTGTCTATATTACTTAGATCTCAGAGGTGTCTATATTACACAGCTCCCAGGGATGTCTATTACACAATTCCAGGGGTGTCTATATTACACAACTCCCAGGGGTGTCTATATTACACAAGCTTCCATGGATGTCTATTACACAGATTCCAGGGGTTTATATACACAGCTCCCAGGGGTGTCTATAGTACACAGATCCAAGGGGTGTCTATATTACACAGATCCCAGCGTGTCATCTACATTACACAGATCCCAGGGTGTCTATAGTACACAGATCCCAGGGGTGTCTATATTACACAGCTTCCATGGATGTCTATTACACAGATTCCAGGGGTGTCTATATTACACAGCTCCCAGGGGTGTCTATAGTACACGCTCCCAGGGGTGCTAGTACACAGCTCCAGGGTTTATAGACACAGATTCAGGGGTGTCTATATTACACAGATCCCAGGGGTGTCTATATTACAACAGATCCCGCGGTGTCATATTACACAGCTCCCGGGGTGTCTAAGTACCACTCCCAGGGTGTCTATAGTACACAGATTCCAGGGGGGTCTATAGTACACAGATCCAGCGTTCTATATCACCAGATCCGGGTGTCTATAGTACACAGATCCCAGGGGTGTCTATAGTACACAGATTCCCAGGGTGTCTAAGTACACAGATCCCAGGTGTCTATAGTACACGATCCAGGGGTGTCTATCTATATTACACACTCCCAGGGGTGTCTATATTACACAGCTCCCAGGGTGTCTATCATATTTACACACAGCTCCCAGGGTGTCTATATTACACAGATCCAGGGGTGTCTATATTATATAGATCACAGGGTCCCCCCCTATAAAGAGAGAGGTCATTGTATTACTGGGCTGAGAATTTGGCACTCTCGGTAAATAAGTAAATATGAGTGCACATGAACTACAACTCCCAGCATCTAGAAAGGGATGGCTGGGAATGGTAGTTCACTTATTGGTGATATTTGCATTATAATTTTGCCCTGTCCCTCTAATTGGCTATTGTGTCCTTCTTCATCCCTGGGCAATGTTACAACACTAAATGCTGCACATTAACCCAGCACTCCCTGCGGGCCACTTCATTGTCCCGTAACAGTGGCACGTGCAGCAACCCGGATTCTGACAGCTGAGGGGGCGTTCGAGACTCCCGTCATTCACCCAATCTCCGCCCCTAGTGACACGCCCCCTCAGTCTCTCTAACCAGCACAGCTGAGGCTGGGTTGACTGTGAGCAGTGTGGAGCTGTCACTGTGACTGGAGGACTCTCGGGTGATGGGGGCTGCTGAATTCCAAGTGCCAGGGGCCCATCTCATGGTAAGTACCAGCCTGGGGGTCCATCTCCCCTGCCCAGTAACAGAGCCTGTACCTGGGTATTTATAGCTGGACAGTGGGTGTCCCATGGCACAGGGATCAGGTTGCACAGGTGCCTTTAAATACCATGGTGCCCGTGCCCCTTATTATTATATAATACACCTGGTGCCCTGTGCCCCTTATTATTATATAAATACCATGGTGCCCTGTGCCCTTATTATTATGCAAATACCATGGTGCCCTGTGCCCCTTATTATTATATAAATACTGACAGTGTGTAACCCTTTACATGCTGGGAGTCTGGTTCCTACATGGGCATAATGGGTTAATAATGACACATTCTCTATGGGAGGGTCATAAGTGGCATAGACCAGGAGTGACCCCTTAACTTTCAGCTGCTCTAAAAGGCAACAGGGGCCCCTCTGTGTATCATGAGAAAAGTCCTAATATCTGACCTGCCAATAGCCAACTGGCCACTGTGTTATCTATCGCAATTACCCCTTTTGGCCCAGGACAGGTGACATATATCACACTTACGTACACACTTACACATGGACATACACAACCTAGATACACTCACACTTTATACACACACAGAGACTTACATACATGGACATAGACACTTACACGCACACATAGACACATACACACTTACACGCACACACATAGACACATACACACATGGACATACATACACACATACACATAACAACAACACCTTGCCTATGCTGTTCCTCTATAGCTGTAGAGGCAGATAAAGAGTTCAGGTTACTGTGGTTTACATTGATAAGGACTGTATACTGTGTGGGTCCGCTTCATTACCATTATATGTTGTATTGGGGGTGGGGGGTATTTAAGGGACACTACAGTATGTTCACAGTATCCATCTGTGTGTCCACCTTGTCTGATAACTGGCTGCATGTGGAAGTTTGAACTTGATGGTCTTTATTTCTACTCCAGCTACTGTTACTTTGACGTGGAAGGTTGCCATGTTGCTTGTTTTGTAAAGAATGAGATTTCCTGTGTGTCCCCAAATACATTTAAATGAAAATATTACTTTTTAACGGAGCTGCCATATTGTTTCCCTTAGCCTTCGTTCACACTATTGAGCTGCGATATAGTGTGTTGCGTGCAGCAGTTTGGTGCGTTAACTCCATCGTTGCCATGCGAAAATAATGATGCGTTAACGCAGCGGACATCGCACAAAATCATAAAAACGGGTGTTTCCGCTGCATTAAAAAAACGCCTAGAATGAACGTAGCCTTAGACTGTACAGTATAGCGTATAGCTCATTGTGTGTACAGAACATTCATTCTCTGTAATATTTATATTTATACTATGGGTGGGAGCTGCCATATGTGTCCCTTAGACAGTACAGTATGAGGTATAGCTTATTGTATGTACAGACCATCATTTCTCTGTATATTTATATTTATACATATGGGTGGGAGCTGCCATATTGTTTCCCTTAGACAGTACGTATGAGGGTATAGCTTATTGTGTGTACAGATCATTCCTTCTCTGTATATTTATACATATGGGTGGGAGCTCCATATTGTTTTCCCTTAGACAGTACAGTATGAGCGTATAGCTCATTGTTGTACAGAACATTCATTCGCTGTATATTATATTTTATACATATAGGTGGGAGCTGCCATATTGTTTCCCTTAGACAGTACAGTATGAGGGTATAGCTTATTGTATGTACAGAACATACATTCTCTGTATATTTATATTTATACTATAGGTGAGAGCTGCCATATTGTTTCCCTTAGCTGTACAGTATGAGGGTATAGCTTATTATGTGTACAGAACATTCCTTCTCTGTATATTTATATTTATATATGGGTGGGAGCTGCCATAGTGTTTCCCTTAGACAGTACAGTATGAGGGTATAGCTTATTGTGTGTACAGAACATTCCTTCTCTGTATATTTATATTTATCATATGGGTGGGAGCTGCCATAGTGTTTCCCTTAGACGTACAGTATGAGGGTATAGCTTATTGTGTGTACAGAACATTCCTTCTCTGTATATTTATATTTATACATATGGGTGGGAGCTGCCATATTGTTCCCTTTGACAGTAACAGATAGGGCTATAGCTTATTGTGTGTACAGAACATTCCTTCTCTGTAAAAAATGGTGCTAATTTTGCCCCAACCAATCAGATGTTAGCTTTCAAATATTAAATAATATCTGATTGTTTGGGCAAATTAGCACCATTTCTAACGATAAGAACTTTTATTGTTTGTATTTTAGCTGGGGTTCCCCTTTAATGTTACTCCTCACACATGCGCTTTTTCATGCACACATGATCCTCAACAAAAATGGTGATTGTAACACATTTAATACTGGAAAGCAAAACACATAGTAGTTGTGCCTGGGGGCTTTGTCAAAATGTGTCTCATAGTGCTGATTTATACCCTTCGTCTTCCTTAGTTCTGTCTCTGTCTGCAAGTCCACCCATTAAATTAAAGGTTAATCACCCCCCAATTCTCAAAACTGCAATAGTTAAAACTGAAAGATGTAAGACTAACCTGAAATGCTGCTTGGCGTTCTGTTACATCTCTTTCTGCTTCCCGGTTCTTCCGGTTAGCAGCTGTCAGTCATGGATGTAACAGATGATATCTCAACCAATGACTGAATGCTATTCCCCTAGTTGCTTCCTCTGAGCATGTGCAAGACCCCGAGAGCTTGGAGAGGAGGTGAAAACCTTTAAAGAGAGAAAAGAGAGAAAAGCATTTCACTGCATAACAGGTTATCCCTTATCTTTCGCTTTCTAACTGTTGCAATTTGGGAAGGGGGTTACCTTTTTGTATAAGTTTTGATTTGAGGGGGAACGGTCTAAACTCACTGACATTACTATGATTAGCAATGTGGAACTCAGCCAGAAATTCAGTAGGAAAACACCGCGAGCGACATTGTCTGTATCACATTATCAGGTATAATGAGATGTTTAGAAATTACTAAATCCTCTGGGGTAACAGAAAAGTTTTTTTTTTATATTTCAATGACAAAATTCATTATATCTGGGCACAGCCTCCCTGTATTCTTCTCATTGAACCTGCAACGGATTTCCCTCTTCTCCTTGTTCCAAGTTATGGAATCCCAGATGTTATAGGGTAGAATTAGGACGTTCCTGTATCCAGCCCGTTACAATGTATTTCATGTTCAATGGGTAACAAATGGAACTGTAGGAGATGAGGAGCCAATCTGCAGCCCACAGCTGTGCCATGGAAATATGTGGGTCAATGTAATAGTAGATCGGGCGTATGCCACTTTGTGAACTGGAGACATAACAGCTCCATCAGTCAAGAATATGTCTACAGATCTGCTAATGGGAATAATTCACCACCTATTGTAAAATATAACAATATTAGAATCACCAAGTTCCTGTATATAATTTTATTGAAAAAACTAATTATGAAGTTTACTTTAACTATTTTAAGGTACACTTTTTCTATTCTTGTGACACACCTCTAAATACTGATTATAACTGATAATATAGTTAAACACTATTCTCATAATCATCTAACACTGATTATAACTGATAACATAGCTAAACACTGATTATAACTCATGATACGCTAAACACTGATTTAACTGATGATATAGCTAAACACTGATTATAACTGATGACATAGCTAAAACCCGATTATAACTGATGACAGCTAAACAATGATTATAACTGATGACATAGCAAACACTGATTATAACTAGTGACATAGCTAAACACTGATTATAACCAATAACATAGCTAAACACTGATTATAACTCAGGATACAGCTAAACACTGATTATAACTGATGATATAGCTAAAACTGATTATAAACTGATGACATAGCTAAACACTGATTATAACTAGTGACATAGCTAAACACTGATTATAACTGATGACATGCTAAACACTGATTATACTGATGACATAGCTAAACACTGATTATAACTGATGACATAGCTAAACACTGATTATAACTGATGACATAGCTAAACACTGATTATAACTAGATGACATAGCTATAATCAGTGTTTAGCTATGTCATCAGTTATAATCAGTGTTTAGCTGTGTTATCAGTTATAATCAGTGTTTAGCTATGTCATCAGTTATAATCAGTATTTAGCTATGTCATCAGTTATAATCAGTGTTAAGCTATGTCATCAGTTATAATCAGTGTTAAGCTATGTCATCAGTTATAATCAGTGTTTAGCTATGCTATGTCATCAGTTATAATCAGTGTTTAGCTATGTCATCAGTTATAATCAGTGTTTAGCTATGCTATGTCATCAGTTATAATCAGTGTTTAGCTATGTCATCAGTTTTAATGTGTTTAGCTATGTCATCAGTTATAATCAGTGTTTAGCTATATCATCAGTTATAATCAGTGTTTAGCTATGTCATCAGTTATAATCAGTGTTTAGCTATGTCATCAGTTATAATCAGTGTTTAGCTTTTGGGTTAAAAAAAAATCCTTCCTCTGCCTAGGAAAGTTACAGGAAGCTGATCTGCCTTTACAATTCTTCCGCTTTCCTGTATCTGGCCGCTGGGACTCACTCAAGCACGTCCACTGCTCATCTGGATCCGTAATTCTGATGGGTTTCTCAGTTGGGGGCACAATGGCTGCTAGTTCGTGCAATGAAGTTGCTTGAAACTACAACTCAGTGACAATTTTAACTATTTGGGTTTTAAGAGTGCCCTGTCTTCTCCTTTTATTCCCTTATACTTTCTTATAGGGGGTAGAGTTGATGCACTTCCCCCTTTTACTATATGGGGGTCAGAGGTGAACTCTTCTTCTTTCTTTACAGATATATGGGGGTAGAGTTTGCCCTTTTGTTTTTATTTCCACCTCTCAACACCCCTTATTTTATGGGGGTCAGAGTAGGAAGAGTGGTCAGCAGAGTCAGAGGTTTCAGAGGCGGTCCAGATAGTCAGCGTTCCTTTTACATAGTGGGCAGAGTGCCCTTTAACTATATGGGGGGGGTCAGAGTGCCCTTTTACTCTAGGGGGTCAGGCGTTCCCTTTTCTTCCCCACATTGATTATATAGTAAGTGCCATCCAATATTGTTGATTGTCAGATGTCCGCCCATCTATATAGTCTTAAAGGATTAGTTAAATGGGCACTTATCATGCACTTACTGGGGCAACACGGGAGTTGAACTATATGGGCATGATAGTTAAAGGGCACTGCTGACGCTCCGTCAGTAGATGTCACCTTTTTAAAATTTATTATTAAATGTGGCCACTTGGGCTCTATGAGGTCAGTCAGATTGTTTTCAGACCGCGCAGCTTTCGTTTTTGCCTGTATTATCTGGGGCCGTCACAGAGCCCCATATACCCCCATATAATAAAGGGCACTGGCTGACCCCCAGTATATTAAAGGGCCGTGCCCAGATTAGTGTGAGTTTAGATCAGGGCACTCTCGATGAAGCCTCCCAGGTGTATAGTATGGTGCACTTAATGTATACCTATGGTGATAAGTAAATCGCAGGCACTTGCTGATTGACCCCCAGTAGTCAGTAGCCATAGGTCGGGCTTTGTCAGCTCGACCCACATATCAGTAAAGGGCACTCTGAGCCCCCATTATAGTAAAGGACACTCGATCTCCGAATAGTAATTTGTATATAGTACGCTTTTTATTTTCCGCCCCACTTTATAGGGTTTTGTGTTGATAGCCTAGTTATATGTCACATTGTACTTAGATAGTTTTTAGTAAAGGGCACTCTGACCCCCACCAATATAGTAAAGAGCACTCTGACCCCCATAGTCATAAGTAATGGGCACTCTGACTCCATATATAAATGCCACTCTGACCCCGCATCTCCATATTAATAGGGCACTGCCCAGTGCACGACGCCCCCATATTAAGAACCTACTGGTGCACCCCGGACATTGACCCATATAGTAATGGGCACTCTGAACTCACATATAATAAAGGGCACTCTGACCCCCATATATAAAGGGCACTCTGACCCCCATATAGTAAAGGGCACTCTGACCCCCTATAGTAAAAGGAAAACTGACCCCCATATAGTAAAGGGCACTCTGACCCCCTATAGTAAAGGGCACTCTGACCCCCATATAGTAAAGGGCACTCTGACCCCCCATATAATAAAGGGCAATCTGAACCCAATAGTTAAAATTGTCACCTGAGTTGTAGTTTCAAGCTGTCATTTGCACTGAACTAGCAGCCATTTTGCCCAAACTGAGAAGACCCACAGATTACAGGATCCAGATGAGCAGTGACAGTGCTGAGTGAGTCCAGCGGCCAGATTACAGGAAGCAGGAAGGTGTAGGCAGATCAGCTCCTGTAAATTTTATGCAGATGAAGGATTTTTTAACACAGCGCCACTCTGGTTACTACCGTAATTGCAGCATTTGGATCTACATTAGGACTTGACCCGAGAATAAGCCGAGGATAGGCTAATTTTAAAGCCTGAAAATCTCGACTTATATTCGAGTATATACGGTAGCATATAGGCAGTTTGGCTTTATTTCAAAGTTTTTATTTTTTTTCCAAAGTGGACCCCTCATATTGTGACAGCCCCATAACCCCACCCCTCATATCGTGACAACCCCATAACCCCACCACTCATATTGCGACAGCCCCATAACCCCCACCCCCTCATATTGTTTTCAACACACACACCCCCCAACAACCATTCCGTGACACTTCCAAGATGTGTGTGCTATTCTGGCAGCTGTTTTCTGTGAGTATTGGATGCAGTACATAAAACCTAATGTTCAGGAATGTTTACCCATCGCAATCCATAGCGTGGCCCAGTGTTCACTAAAAGAGACAGATTTCACCTTCCTCCATACAGAACCCTTTACTAATTGAATACAATGGACAATGGACTCTGTGATATATAAATACTTTACATACATTTCATCATCTGAGATCTCTCTCCCCTTTTGCAACAATAACCGTTTCGGACAATTTCTCAAATCTTCTGATAAAACACAAAACAGATTCACTCCTGTGACTCCTTTATTCTCACCTCCTGTGAATAATATTACGCTCGGGGGACCTGGAACTTACCTTACTGCCGCTCCACTGCAAGCTCCTTCACTGAAGTCGTTCTGTCCCGACCGTGCACATGCGCGCCACATACAAAAGATAGGGCGCGATCGGGAGAGGAGAGAGAACAGTGTTAGTGAAGGAGCGGCTGCAAGTGGAGCGCGGTAAGGTAAGTTCCAGGTCCTCCGAGCGTAATATTATTCAACAGGAGGTGAGAATAATATCGCTCTCTATTGCCCCCTTTAGGCACCAAGCTGATAGTGGCTCTAGTGCATTGCAAATGCAGTGTTTCCTTTTGCGAATCTTAGAGATTACACCTTAAAAAACCTTTAACGACTTGGTTGCGTGACACAAAATTCGTTATTTGTGACTAAAGTCACATTAACGCTTAGCACATTGGTAAACGTGACTTAAGACAAAAATAGCGGATAACGGCTCTCGGTACATAGCCCTGTCAGAATCACCAAGAGGCAATTCACTGTAAAAAAAAATTTATTAATCCTCAGGTCTACTTCCCCTTTATACTTTTATAATTACAGTATATTGATAAAATTGCCCTGGTGTATTTGATCCAATATATAAAGACCCTTTTTGTTTGTTGGAAGATGAGCCCCATAGACCATATTAATTTTACATGTCGTGCAGTGACGCAAAGCGGCCGAGAGGTCTCAGTTTACCTGTAACCATCTCAAATAGCAGAATATCATGTGTCTCTCCATTGCAATTCAAGTTATTTCATCCCCAGGTTAAAATAGCCCGAGAGCGTCAGACACAGTTAGTGTAATAACCGACAATCACACAGGGAAACGTGGAATTCACCCCATAGCTACGGAACAACTCACTTATTTGATTACCATCAGACAGCTTCAAAGAAGTTAACTTAGCTAGGTACACACTATACAATCCTTCTCCTGACCGATCGTTCGAGGTTTTGACCGCTCAGCCAGGAGGAAGGACTGTCAGTCGCGGCAAAAGTATAACAATTAGACGCGAACGATCGTGTGATCCTAGAGGACCGCAATCGGTTGTGATTTTCCGACCTGTCCAATCGTTCGTTCGATTTGGACGAACGAACAGTCGCGATTGGTCGGCTGCACAAAAAGCGCCCCATACAAAAATTCGGCCCAACCAACCGAGACACTGAAATGACGGTCGGTCGGGCCAAATTATTGTATTGTGTGTACCTAGCTTTAGACTGCTATCATACAGGAAGGCAGATCAATATGAGTCAATCACTGACTCACGCCCCCATCTTCCCTAACTCCACACACAAAGCCCTCCTCCCATTTTTTCAGAGCGCTTAATTGTATTTTTCCCCAAAAGATTAAAATTGAGCAACACACGTCCATGCACAAAGGCAATAATGGGTGAAAAGCACATTGAGGGACTAATAAAGAAAACGACCCACAATGCCTTGCAGACCTGTATACACCTGTGTCTATTTTCACACAGGCTACCTAATTGAAGGAGGGAGTGGAAAGTCAGGTAGATAACATAGGACGTGCACCACTGGGTGTAGTCAGTGAAACTAGTTGGGTTCTGATTAAACCTTTGCAGGAGACACAAGGATAAAATACATGTGAAACTAACTTGTAGGCATTAAATGGCAGGCCTGGCAGTCCTGTTTATGGGTGATGTTTTAATCATTTTCCTATAGCAGGAACATTTAACAAGCAAGGATTTATTTAATGCAGGTTAAAAATACTCATTGGGCTGGATTAATAGAAGGCAGTGTTGAGTACATACTAGAATAAATGGTATTTAATACTGTACAGCCTTTTTACCGCGATATACCGTTAATATCCCTAAAGTTTCCAAATGAACAAGTACCACACAGATGTTCTTTCTGATAATGTCTTTCTTATAGCATGGTCCTTCCCTTAAGGTGGTCATACATATGAACGATAATGGGTAAATCCTGTCGGGGAACGATGCAATTTATCTATTATCGTTAGTGTGTAGGAGCTTTTCCCAACCAATAGGAGTGCCGATTGATCGTGAATGACAGAAGTAGAGGGAGCCAATAAATTGCAGTGTATGGCCACACGGCAGAGAGATCGGGTCCGTATGTATGTTCCCAGCCTGTGTGCCGACAGATAACAATGTGATCAGATACCAATGTGATCTGTCGGCACACATGCTGTGGAATCGCATGTGTATGGCCAGCTTAAGAAATTAATGTGTTGAATGCGTGTATGACTGCTGCCTGTCATCTGTACAGGCATGTCGGAAATACAGCAGGGTACTGCAAGCGTGGTAACACTGATTCTTCAAAGCATAATGCTAGTTCTAGCAGTGGTGGGCACTTAAATAACTGACATATTACTTGGCCTTTAAACATCATCCACCATATAAAACAACATTATGCCAGCCCTTCCCTAAGCAACTTCCTAAATAGGTTCTGAGTAACTTTCATGTCTAGTTTCATTGGCAGATTATACAAAGACCTCATTACCAGAGAAATGCTAATTAATCACTGTTGGTAGAATAAAGGCTTCCGTATCCTGCATAGTAGCAACATAACAAGGCTGGCAGGAGGTTTTTATTAGGCTAAGGGCATTTCAATAATTTATATTTATTGTCCCGGCCATTAGGAATAATTACATAGGCGGCATCCTGCTATTGCACTAAATACCAATGTATACAATGTATATTAACAAGGATTCCCAATCAGGTTTGGTTCCAATGTAAAGAACAATTAACATCACATAATGATTAAGAACATGCTGCCAAACAAATTTATCAACCAACCATAGGGATTGTCTGCAACAGCAGGAGATGTAATATGTTTGCATTTTATGGGGTCATATTAAACCCCATCGTTGTTCCAAAATGATGGAGTTTTTCTGTGCTCTATGGTCAACACATTTATAGAAAATATTTATGCTTAAAAAACAGAAAAATCGAATGAAAATTGCAATAAAGCTTCTGTTTTACAACCTATGGGAAGTTATGAAAGGGAAATTTTATTTATTTCTTTTTTTACTTGTCACGGTTGTGAAAATTTGGCAATAAAAAAATTCCCAGGTGCCCCTTTTTCACTGTTCATTAAATTCCTGTCTGTTCTGACCATAAAATCTTAGTCCTTGTTGTGGGAATGAAGGGAACCTGCACAGGCGAGAAATTCAGGGAGGGCTCCAAAGCTGTTTCTATTTTCTATTTGGGGAAAGGCCTATGGAGCAGGGTGGAGAGTCCTTAAGGAAAGAGGTGCGGGGTGTAAACAGAACTACAGGTGTGACTGGCCCTAGGTATAGTAAATGGGCGAGCGTGGAACTTGAAATAAGAAAAAAAAACTATTACTTCTAGTAAAACTAGATTAAATATACAATCATCTCTTACACAGTCAATGGTAGTCTGTTGTATTCAATTAGATCAACTGGACTTGAAATGTAGTTCTTGAAGACGTTTCGCTAGTCATCCGACTGGCTTTCTCAATTCAGAATGACTTGTACAAGAATCTGTGGCTATTATGTACCCTGGAAAATCCCAATTAGCATATCACAGCCAGGTGTTAGGGTGTGATTAGATAGTGGCTAAGATGGTGTTATAGGAACGCCCAGAGAAGGTGTTAAAACAGCATTGTACATGGCAGACAGTTGGTGTCGAACCCCCCACCTCTATTTAGGCTTGGTTTCTTTATTTTCACATAAATGGCCTCCTTAACACCTTCTTGAACCAGTCACGTTCCTTCGCCAGTATGTTAACATTAAAATTCAAAGGTATGTCCTTTGTCCTAAGATGCAGATACACGGCTGAGTCCTGACCCGAGGAATTGGCTTTCTGTGGGCCATACGTTGATGAAGTTGCTGTTTGGTCTCCCCACATACAATCAGAGCATTCTTCACTGCACTGCACTGCATATATGATGTCGCTTTCTTGTGTTTGTGTATTGGGTTTCGCGATGTACCAATTGCTGCCTCAGTGTGTGTTCTGTTTAAAGCAGACAGGGATACGATGTTTTTGGAAAATTCTTCTTAATTTCTCGGAGACCCCTGCTACATATGGGAATGACCATGTTCTTCCTCCTGTCTTGCTTTTCCCTTCACTGTTGGTATTGTGTTCTTTTCTTTCCTTCTACTTCTTTTGACAAAGGCCCAGTTGGATGGGCTGTTCGCCATGTACAATGCTGTTTTAAACACCTTACTCTGGGCGGTCCTATAACACCTCTTAGCCACTATCTAATCACACCCTTAACACCTGGCTGTGAATGCTAATTGGGATTTTCCAGGGTACATAATAGCCACAGATTTTGTACAAGTCATTCTGAATTGAGAAAGCCAGTCGGATGACTAGCGAAACGTCTTCAAGAACTACATTTCAAGTCCAGTTGATCTAATGAATACAACAGATATACCATGACCTGGATGAATGAGAACCTTCACAAGCACAGTCAATGGCTTAGATTTGTGAAATAAATATTAGGTTTTTCCTATTATCTATTATTAGGTTGCCATATTTTACAGTACAAGCTATTTACAAAACTGTACTTGGTATTGTAATATTATTTAGTCATGTAATTACCTAAACAATCAGTAAGGCAGCTCCAGACTTGTTACTGTTACGGAACTACTTTTTGCCTATTGGGGTGCTGGGAAAGTAGCAAAAGAAGTTTTCTCTTTTTGAAATAAACGATCAGGGAACAGACGCCTTTATGGGAGAGCTGCGGTTAAATGCTGTGGGAAAGCTGCCTATTTACTGTCCTACCCTAAGGAATTATGGGAAAGCGAAACAAGTTTAACATTAAAAAAAAAAAAAACAGAACCAGAGATTATTATGCAGATTCCACTTCTTATGCAACAGATAATTCCGACACCGATTCCGTCTGTGAAAGAAAACATTTAATCCTGCGAGAAAATTCTAAATTGGGCGATGATATTAATAAGCTCCATGTTGTCATACTCACAGCTTTCAATTACACAGCTACTCAGATATCCACAGCTAGGGTAAGACTTCAACTCCCCGCATTCTTAGCTAGGAACAACCTGAGAACTGTCGGAATGAACCATCAGACTGTGCAAACTTCAAAGTGTAAAGTTGGTCACAAGTCACATGTTTACACAAGATTTAACTCTTTTGGGACTGGGGCCTTGTGTCACTATTGTGTGGTTTGCACCTGTCGTGTTGCCTTTATTCACGTAATATTTTAATTATTGCCAGGGAATGGTGCCTTTCAGGTATTCCTAAATTACCTTTTGATTCCTTCAGGCTGTCAGAGGCTGCTGGGAGTTTAGTTTATTTACAAATCAATTGCAGTGACAGTGCGTTTATCAATAAATAGTACATTTTGGCCAATCACGTGGACAATAGGCCACACGGTCATTTGCACCTACTATCAGCTTCAAATTTACCTGTGGAGTCAAAAATATAAATTTGGGGTTGGCCTGTGTGTATCAGTCTTTAAGGGGAACTGATGTACATACTTTCATATGAAAGCCCTTAGTCACATTGAATCGATCCAATGCGACCCTTCTAGCTGCAGCCGCAATCAAGTTATAACCTACCCTGTAGTGGATTTCTATGGAGGAGCTGTAAGATTATAGCCTTATAATTCTACAGTTCCAGGAGGAGAAGGAAAACGGAAGCCACAAAGGGGTAGGTTATAATAAATAATGCACCCCAACTGTAAATTAAGGGATATTAGAAGTCACCTTGGAGTTCCGTGCCCTGTATAAAAGGTACTCGGCCTGCAGCCTCGTGCTTTTGATGAAGGTCCTGGGAATCCTTCCGCTGTAAAACTCAACGACGTCACTGGTCTGGTTGCCTGCCCCGTACGCCGGGTGATGCATGTGCGTCATGGGCTGCAGCTAAAAGTGTCAGCATTGGATCGATTTCAGTGTAATACAAAGGGCTTCCATGTGAAAGTTTGTACACTTTAGTTGCCCTTTAAAAGTCATTTTTACATTGCTGTTAATAACACAGTATGTAGTAGACTTTCCATTTCCCCCTGGAACGCAAAGCAGAACTGTATCATACAGTATCCTAATTACACGATGGATGCAATGCCTTCCGTGAATACGTATCCTTAATGTCTCCGCTGATTCCGTCGCTGTCAGGTAGAATTTACATTATTCAAACAAAAAGCTAATCCGCTCCAAGTTTTATTGCCAAAAGATTCCCGGCTGAGCCAAATCTTATCAACATTAAACAAAAACAATCAGAAAAGGCTTCCATTTACTGAAAGTAAAACCATTTATGTCAATCTACCCTTTTTTACCTTTAACAAATGTGGGAAGTGAAGAGCTCTGTACACTGAGTTCACAAAAACATTTATTTAGGGGAGAGATATCAGTCAAAGCTTAAGTCTAAGGGGGAACTAAACTAATGTGCCAATTCATACAGCTTACCTGCCAGACAATCAATTTGAAGGAACCGCCTTGCCGGACATACGATTGCGATTTACCATTCATTTTGAGATCTTATGTTGGTCGCAAAAAAAGCCGGCAAGGCGGTTCCATGGAAATTGATTGTATGGATCGATCAGGCAGGAAAGTTGTATGTATGGGCACCTGTAGATGCAAATTATTCAATCGGGTTATTCAATAAAAGTGTTTATTGTTAAAATGGGGCTAATTTTGCCCCAACCAATCAGACATTAGCTTTCAAATGTTAATATATCAGATTGGTTGGGGCAAAATTAGCACCATTTTTAAGTAAAAGAACTTTTTGAATCTCCTGTATAATTCCTATTTAGCAGAGAGGGACGTCTAGATTGTGCCTGAGTGAATGGTAAACTATTGTTCAGAGCTATAGAAGAAAGCAAATACAAACAGGAATACTTTTTACCAGAGAGTTGTAGTTCCGACACACCTTTGGGGAGATACTCATTTTCCACTCAGTTTGGACCCCCCCATAAAAGTCCAACATCCGACTGTAAATCAGATGAACAGTCCCAATGCTGTCAGTGACGGAGTCAAAGATCATTGGGTGTTTCACAGACTGAGCCAAGAGGTTGTGAAATCCTCAACCCCTACGTCGTTTGTTGGATACGAAAGGGAATCTTGTCTTACCAGACTTCCTGTTGTATAGTAAAACTCATTTAAAAAAAAGGGGGAAGTTTTATAGTAAGAACTATAGTAAGAACGGGAGGGAACAACACTTCCTCAGCCAGGTGAGAAGAAAAATGCGACTTTCGTTAGTTTTTGCTTTTTCAAAAGGAAATTATTCCTAGGGGCCAAGTGAAAAGCACACACACATCTGCAATGGAGATTTACAGTTCCTCAGCTGTGTTAGGCACTAACCTCGCAACAGGAAGTCAGGGGCAGCTTCCTCTTCTAGTTACAAATATATATAAGGAAGTGAAATAAAGTGAGGATGATCTCTGATCTTTGTTTTAATGTTCTGAAATAGTGTAAAATCAGAATGCATATCAACTATAGTGCACATCCTATAACCTACCCCTGTAGTGAATTTCTATGGGAGGAATTATAGCTTATAATCTTACAGTTCCAGGAGGAGAAGGAAAACCAGAAGCCACAAAGGGGTAGGTTATAATAAATAATGCACCCCCAACTGTAAATTATAAGGATATTACAAGTCTCCTGGAGTTCCGTGCCCTGTATAAAAGGTACTCGGCCTGCGCGCCTCTGCTTTTATATGGTCACGGAACTCCTCTGTGACTTCTAATATCCTTATAATTTACAGTTAGGGGTGCATTATCCACTATATAAACAATGCTTAATTAACTATGACACAAGTTATAATTGCTGTCATCAGTTATAATCAATGTTTAGGTATGTCATCGTTATAATCAGTGTTTAGATATGTTCATCAGTTATAATCCGTGTTTAGCTATGTCACTCGTATATAATCAGTTGTTAGCTATGTCATCAGTTATAATCAGTGTTTAGCTATATTCATCAGTTATAATCACGTGTTTAAGAGTCCATCAGTTATAATCAGTGTTTAGCTGTCATCAGTTATAATCAGTGTTTAGCTACGTCATCAGTTATAATCAGTGTTTAGCTACGTCATCAGTTATAATCGGTGTTTAGCTATGTCATCAGTTATAATCGGTGTTTAGCTACGTCATCAGTTATAATCGGTGTTTAGCTACGTCATCAGTTATAATCGGTGTTTAGCTACGTATCAGTTATAATCGGTGTTTAGCTACGTCATCAGTTATAATCGGTGTTTAGCTATGTCATCAGTTATAATCAGTGTTTAGCTATGCATCAGTATATCGTGTTTAGCTATGCATCAGTTATAATCAGTGTTAGCTATGTCACAGTTATAATAGTGTTAGCTATGTCATCAGTTATAATCAGTGTTAGCTACGTCATCAGTTATAATCGGTTGTGTTAGCTACGTCATCAGTTATAATCGGTGTTTAGCTATGTTATCAGTTCTAATCAGTGTAGCTATGTCATCAGTTATAATCGGTGTTTGCTACGTCATCAGTTATAATCGGTTGTTTAGCTACGTCATCAGTTATATCGGTGTTTAGTTATGTCATCAGTTATAATCGGTGTTTAGCTATGTCATCAGTTTAATCAGTGTTTAGCTATGTCATCAGTTATAATCGGTGTTTAGTACGTCATCAGTTATAATCGGTGTTAGCTATGTTATCAGTCTTAATCAGTGTTTAGCTATGTCATCAGTTATAATCAGGTTTAGCTATGTCATCAGTTTTTAATCAGTGTTTAGCTATGTCATCAGTTTAATCCGTGTTTAGCTATGTCATCAGTTATAATCCGTGTTTAGCTATGTCATCAGTTATAATCAGTGTTTAGCTATGTCATCAGTTATAATCAGTGTTTGTTTAGCTATGTCATCAGTTTATAATCGTGTTTAGCTGTCATAGTTAATTAGGTTTAGCTATGTCATCAGTTATAATCAGTGTTTAGCTATGTCATCAGTTATAATCAGTGTTTAGCTATGTCATCAGTTATAATCAGTGTTTAGCTATGTCATCAGTTATAATCCGGTTTTGTTTAGCTATGTCATCAGTTATAATCAGGGTTAGCTATGTCATCAGTTATAATCAGTGTTTAGATTTGTATCCGTTTAATCAGTGTTTAGCTATTGTCATCAGTTATAATCAGTGTTTTAGCTATGTCATCAGTTATAATCCGTGTTTAGCTATGTCATCAGTTATAATCAGTGTTTAGTATGTCATCAGTTATAATCAGTGTTTAGCTTTGTCATCAGTAAAAGTCAGTTGTTTAGACTTGTCATCAGTTATATCAGTGTTTAGCTATGTCATCAGTTATAATCAGTGTTTAGCTATGTCATCAGTTATAATCAGTGTTTAGCTTTGTCATCAGTTATAATGAGTGTTTAGTTATGTCATCAGTTATAATCAGTGTTTAGCTATGTCATCAGTTATAATCGATGCTTAGCGATGTGATTGGTGTCATGTGACTCACTGGAATGTGTGTATTATAGGAAATAATGTACCGGTAAACCATAGGAATATTATACATCACTTGGGTTATCTGTGACCTATATAATATAATATATGTGCACTTCAGTGGTGTAACTACCACCACCACCACCACGTAGTGGGCGGCCACCAGTCAGAAGGTGACATTTCATCATCAGCTGCCAATAACGTACATCGATGGTTGAAGTATTGATATCCCGTGGTGCGAACAGACAAGGGCGCCTTTAGAAAAAACTCTAGTTCCTCTACTGGGGCTATTTTGCAATGGAGAACAACAGTGAATAATATCCTTATGATAATTACTCAGCTACTGTACGTCTGAAAATCACGTAGAGATCACGTCACTACAAAGAAAACACCCACGAGGCTTCACCAGCGTTTGTAGAAAAAGGGCAATAATCTTTAACCCTTGAATCTCTACCCCACTTAAAGCAAAACATTGTTAGATTTGGGTGTTGCCATCTGATAACACTGGTTATACACTAGTTACATATCAGGTAGAATCAGGTAGATGTTGAACATCAATTGAATAATGATTGGTACATTACAGACGCTCGGTCTGCATATTGCAGAAACGTTAGGTGACAATTTGCTAATGTTTGGTCAGTGTGGTCCGTCATGTAGTTCAACCTCCTCCATCCTTTACCAACGGAGATTCACTTTGCACCGAGACATCCCGAATGCATCACCTTCCATTTATCAACATTGAATCCCATCTGCAACGTTGTTGCCCATTGTGACAACCTAAATCATTTATAAACAGAGGAAATAGTAGGGCACCCACTGGGTAGAGATGGACCCGAATATGAACACGGTCCCGATGCGGATTTCACTGATCCGCCAGAACTTGGACTTTGCGGATTTCGGACTTTTTTAGGATTTTTCTCAACCACTGAATATTTTCTAATTTAAAAATCGAACATTTTTAGGCATTTCCAGACATTTTGAATTTAGAAATTGACGATTTTCCAAATTCTGGAAAATTCGACGCGGAATGCCATGCAAATGTGGGTAAATCCCAGTAGGGATTCAGCCACTGCGGGATTTTAACGCCAGCTATCGTTAAAATCCTACGCTAAAACGAGTGCAAACGCGATATTAAATCGCGAGCGTCGGATGCGCGGGTGTTTTTTTTCAGAACCCACGCATCCAACGCTAATATTGAGCTAAAGTCTTTAACGCCATATATTTGCCCAGCGAGTCTGAGTAAACGAGGCCCATTGATTTCAATCGTTCCACTTTTTTTGAATTTTCAGATTTTTTTTGTAAATCCGTCAAATTGCAACCAGAATGGATTTCAGAGAGTTCACCCATCTCTAGCACAGAACCCTGTCCACGTGTGACAATACATGTATATCTGTGTTTAGTTAATTCATTAGTCCCCAATGTATCAACAGACTTAGCAAAATCTAAGTACACCCCTTCCCAATCACTTATTACAAACCATATCAGTCCGAACACTAAATATACCAATGTCGTTCACTTTACCTGGCCAGCAAGGAGGCATATAAGTAATTTACATGTAATCTACTTGCGGTGGGTACTAGTTTTAAAGGGCAGGTGAATGCTATAATGATCTTTAAATGAGTCTATTCCCCTGCTAATGGTAATCTATCTATTTCACTTTCAAGGTCTCATTCACTGACCGTGCTCTCCTGCAGTAAAAAAAGAGACGTTCATAATGATTTGAGAAAATGTAAGTTCTTTGTATAGATTAGTTGTCCTTTAAAACTGCTGCATAAAGGAAATTTTACTTGGTGAAACTTTGCAAAAAAAAAAAAAAAACACATCTTTGCAAAAATCAATCCCCCGAGCTAGAAATACTCTGATTTAATGCTGCACTTTAGTTTCCATTTAAGCCACAACTATTTTTAGGTCTGTGGTGCATTTGGGAGTCTCCCATAACCCCACTGGGCTGGACCGAGAACTGGGTTAGAAGTCACATACAAATGTGACCACAAAACATTAAATAAAGGAAGTCGGACGTCCCTAAAGGTAATGCAGGTAGGTTTCAAGGTGTCGGTAAATTGTACTTCCCCTTAAATTTAACCCTGCTGGAAGCTGTCACCCGAAGAAAGATTTTTAAAAATAACGATGGGTCTGATGCCAATTTTGAGTCATTCGGAGAGACTGTCGGTTACACACGCCTGTGCCAGGAGCGGAGGAACGGGTTAAGAATGGGCAGGGTCATTTTGTCGAAAGGCAGACGCTGGTTTTCTCTCCAAATGGTCTCCGCTTGCTGTGCTTTTTATATCCCTCGATAATCGCCCCAACTCAGTGTAATAGGAAGATTGTGTGTACTTGTCCCTGGCTGTTTACTCTCTGGCCGCTCTCCCTCTCCACATTTCTCCAATGCCTGACAAAAAATAAAAGCTGCCGACAAAATGGCGGAAGAGGACGGACATTTTGTGGCAGATGATCCGGTGCTAAAGATATACGCCGGGCAAGTTCTCTTCTGGCTCTGTCGTTACCAAAAGCGACACTTTGGTTTTATTTCTGGCACGGAAAAGAAAGGAAGTCAAGCGATCGCTCGGTTTTAACACGGAGTAATTAACTCTTTCCTTGCATAAAGACAAAGCAACACAACCAGATCTGTGCTCCAAGTTGAAAGGAGGTTAACCCCCGCACTGCCGGACACATGTTAACTTCCCAATTTCCTTTCCTGTAGCACTAAACATTCCCTCTGCTTCTGATGGCGAAATAGATGTTTTGGCGTAGAGAAGTTAGCGGAGGACCTAGTTAGTGTCGTTATTTCTATCGCCCCCCCAAATCAAATGTTTGTGTATTGCCTTATAGTCCCCCAAAACCTTGAACTGGCAAGGACTAAACTTTTCAAATCTGCTCTTAAATCTACTTCCGCCTTTCCCGTACATGGAAGCTGCAGAGGGGTCCGGACCGGCAGCCGCATCTGTGATCGCAAATGCCGCTGCTGGTCTGGTCGCTTCTGCTGCTTCCACGCACAGAAAAGGCTGAAGGAAGCTGGGGGAATGAGGTCTGGTAAGTACATTCAAGAGCAGATTTGAAAATTTTAGACCTTGCGAGTTCAAGACTTTGGGGGGCAATTAAGCCTTATACAAAATTTAGTTTTGGGGGTGGACATACCCTTTAAAGGGGAACTATGGTCTCCATACAGGTATCCTACATTAAAAATACCTATATCATATCTTTCAAACAAGCCTAACTTATTGTCTCCAGCTGTTGTGAATCAAATGTTATAGGCATGTTAATTTCTACTTCCTTGTTTGCATTTCTGCTGTCACAGAAACAGCACAGGCCCCACCCAATAAAATAGATCTTTTATGAAGCTAGCTACAGGCCTGCACCCCTTCTCTGTCCTTTCCTCTGACCATGGACACCTTAGGGAGAGAAAACATTTCCTTTTAGGCTTGTATTTAGCTTTGAATATGATAAAGAATTCAGGGAATTCATATGATGTAGCCGATTGTATTTCAGCAGTGGAATACTGGGCATGCTCAAGCCAGAGGCTTGGTAGTGATGTCACAGCTCACTGTGTAAGCCGGAAGCACCACCCTTTATACTGACTTCAGCTAGAAGAATTATCCTGGAGTCATTTTAAAGGTAGGAATGTGGTCTTTAAACTAGAAGGCAATTGTATAGAGACCACAGTTACTCTTAATCTTGTGCTCTAGTATCTGCAAAATTACATCTCTTAAATCAGCACCCAAAACGACAAGGGAATTGCATAAAATTTAGATCCGATTTTGCGGTGTGAGAATTTAAACATATATAAAACCCACAACACATCTAGAGGTTTCTAATGTATCTGTTCTTGTAAATAACGTATTGGTTCCTCGAGAAAACCAACCAGAGATCAGCGTGAATTACGCCTCCTAAGTAACTTCGGCTCCCTGGGCAATTACCGAGGATTAAAGATCGCAGACGTTAAACCAACATTTATGGAAGAGCGCAAGTTCAGGACCGAGTTTGAACCCAAATGCCATCTGGGATTTTCTCGTTTGGATTTTAAAACATTTAATGAAAATAATGATTCCCAGAGACGGGAGCGAAATGTCAGAGATTTCTCAGCTCTCTGTTTGGATTTTATTTTTAAATGGCGTTTCCCTTCACCTCTGTTCACATTATTGTTTAATGTAAATATCCATCTTAATGCAATTCGTCATCTGCACACAGTGGAAAACTTAACACTTTGGTATAAACTTGGTTTACTTTCTTTTAGGGTCCATATAAAATGTCCCCGCGGGCGGATTTCTCTAGTAAAGAATCGCACATTTGCAGCACACCTGGATTCTTTACATTGCACAGGCCTTTAGCAAGCACGCGCATAGCGGTGATCGTTAACCCCTTCCTGATACAGGGCCTTTAGCAAGCACGCGCATAGCGGTGATCGTTAACCCCTTCCTGATACAGGCCTTTAGCACGCACATGCATGGGAGAGAGCGTTAACCCCTTCCTCATACAGGCCTTTAGCACGCACATGCATGGGAGAGAACTTAACCCCTTCTCATAAGGCCTTAGCACGCACATGCATGGGAGAGGGATAGAAATAACCCCTTCCTCATACAGGCCTTTAGCACGCACATGATGGGAGAGAGCGTTAACCCCTTCCTGATACAGGCCTTTAGCACGCACATGCATGGGAGAGATCGTTAACCCCTTCTTTATACAGGCCTTTAGCACGCACATGCATGGGAGAGAACATTAACCCCTTCCTATAACAGGCCTTTAGCACGCACATGCATGGGAGAGAGCGTTAACCCCTTCCTGATACAGGCCTTTAGCACGCACATGCATGGGAGAGATCGTTAACCCCTTCTTTATACAGGCCTTTAGCACACACATGCATAGGAGAGTGTTAACCCCTTCCTGATACAGGCCTTTAGCACACACATGCATAGGAGAGTGTTAACCCCTTCCTGATACAGGCCTTTAGCACAAACATGCATAGGAGAGTGTTAACCCCTTCCTGATACAGGCCTTTAGCACGCACATGCATGGGAGAGAGCGTTAACCCCGTCCTGATACAGGCCTTTAGCACGCACATGCATGGGAGAGAGCATTAACCCCTTCCTGATACAGGCCTTTAGCACGCACATGCATGGAAGAGAGCATTAACCCCTTCCTGAATCAGGTTTTTAGCATGCACGTGCACGGCAGACAACATTAACTCCTTCCTAATACAGGCCTTTAGCACGCACGTGCATGTCGGAGAGGGTTAACCCCTTCCTGACACTATTCTCATGCCCTGGAACGTGAAGTCTCACATTCACTGTCTAGAAATAATTCATAATAGCACAGATATGTGATATATAAAGTTATTATGTAGCGCAACGTATTCCAATACAGACAAGGGGTAAGTGTTTAATGCCAGTGCACCGAAGGTTAATTATCATGGGCAGTGACAAGGCAAAGACATTTTCTATGCGGAGTTTACAATCTAAATTATTAAACTGTAAACTGCGCTACTAAGGGAATCAATATGGCAGCTCCCGTTCATATGTATAATATATTAATTATACAGAGAAGGAATGTCCTGTACACACCAAGATATTGGTAATAGGAGAGGTTAAAGTGACCTGGGATTGGGGGGTCTTACATAACTTTATTCTGTGTTGCGGTTTTCCGTTTAATCAGTTTTCATATCAGCCGGTAACAAGGGAGCTTGAAATCCTCTTATCTGAAGGGCCAAGATCTGTGGCCTCCAAACAGGATATTTAGTTCATACGTCATTGTGTGTGTGACAGGGCAACAGGAAGTCACAAAATGACACAAATCAACAAAGGGGAAATTGTACATTATTTGGAATCCAGTTGTAAACGTTAACTACATTGATATCATTGATTCAAACAAAATGATGGGTTAAGCCCCCCAAACACGGAATCAACATTTTGCGTGATCCGATAAATTCGGAACGCTCAAAATATCGAAAACTTTTTTCTGTTTTTCCGACCGTCAATGATGGCCGGTATATCGGAAAATATTCCGCTGACCCTAACTTCAGTCCCCGTCTACCCGCAGGCTTCCCCTTGGGATCTGCGGAGAGACGGGGATTGAAAATCGGAGTCACAAGGTCAAGGTGGGGAATTTGTTTCGCCCAATCGGAAATCTGCCAATGTATGGCTAGCTTATGAGAGTGGGGCCTGTAGATGTAGTTTACGTTTAAATGGAATGATGGGTAAATAATTGCGATTTACAGACGACCACCGTAGTCTAGATTTCTAGCTACGTTTCCCACTTTTAGCAAAGGTGATCTGCCCATCTCTAGGAACATGACATGTGACATATATTGACCTATGGTAGAGCGTGTTAATTCTGTATATATGCGCACGGCCAATCATAATGCGCTTCTATCCTTTAAAAAACCTTAAAAGGCCTGACTGATCCTATTGATGTGACAGTAACGGTAAAAGAACCCCAAGCCCCAAAAGTGGATTAATCTCATCTCTAAAGGTGGACGTTTCCTCTAATGACTAATAGCGCATGAATGAGCGTGGCGTGACGTGGGGAGGCTATTTTCAACACGACGGGATTAAAATGCAGTCGTAAACAAGAAGATCCGGTTGTTGAGAAATGTAGTTTTGTAACACCAGGCAGAGGTGCATTTTCTATTGGGGGATTACGCAAACAGCGCGCATTTTACTTCTTAAAGGGGCACTATGGTCAAAACTTTCATCATCGATATTGATGATCGTAACCCTCTGCTTTCCCAATTAATGTGAAATCGTTATTTTGTATGTTGATTTTATGCTCAGTTTTAAGCTGATATTGAAATTGAGGGAGCCACCATGTTTAGTATGGGCACTTCCTGATGCGGACGTCATGTTAACTTTCCATTGAAGTAGAGAAAACAGGGCATGTGCCCACTGCTTACAAGGGGGCGGTGCAGACAGAAAATTACATCTGCACCGCCTGGTAGATATTGGAATCAGCATCGCTTTTCCATCATTTGGGGCCTCATTTACCCAGACTCGCTGGGCAAATATAAAGTCGCGGTGGTTCGCTAACAGTTAGCGCAACTTTAACTCCATATTAGCGCCGGATGCGTGGGTTACACAAAGATCACCCGCGCATCCGACGCTCGCAATTTAATATCGTGTTTGCGCTATTTATATATTTATACAATTCCTCAAAAAGACATTTATCCATACCATAATTGTGGTACAAAATTAAAGTGAGCTCTGCCTGCCGCCTCTCTGATGTATATCAGGGGTGCTGCCCTGAGCATTTTGCTCATATTGCCTCATTAGAGAGACACCCCTGAATATTAGGGAGAGAAGCGAAAGTTTGTTTGAAAGGTTAAAAAAAACAACTTTTAAAACGATTTTTTTATTTTACCTGAGATGATAATCTGCAAAAAGCACTAGCACAAGCAAACATTTGCGCCACTTATTAAATAAGCCCCTTGGTGTGCTACTTCCCGCGGTTATAAAGAACTGGAGAATGTCTTTCCCCACGATGGGTTAAACCCTTCTCGCTGCGGGCTGAATGCAGCTCTATTATTGTCTCCTGTTTGCATGGAAAACATTTTCCGTGTTGCAACAGAGAGATAAGCAAACAAGTGACTCTTGTGTGGGGCATTGTGAAGGGTCCGGTTGGGGTTATGTCAGGATAAAGTTTACCCCTCTCTAACAGGATTGGGCCTCCACTTCATAAACAGAGCTGGGATGACGAACTGGTTCAAGGTGCAGTTGATTTCAGAGACTTTAATGAGTATTTCTGGTTTATGACCAGGATGCGACTTATTTCCTTCTGCTGGATATTTCACACTTGTTAACTCTTTAAGAACCCGGAGACGCCTGTAGCATGAATCACGCTATGACGGAGATGGCGGGCCCTTGTCGATTGCTCCTTTAAGGAGACGACGAGCGATTTCAAAGGATTTTTTTTTTAACTGACATTTACCATAATTATTTATTCAGACTATTAAAGCCATTAGACCGGTTAGTGCGTACTGCGGTTATAAACTTACGTATAGAAACGTATAGGGCGGGTAGCGCCAGTGTCGTTCAATTGTGCCTCCCTGACAATGTCTATGTATCCAATAAAAGTAAGAAAATGTCCAAGTAGTTAGAACACCTGACATCCCTGCAGCTCCTTATTAAGGGTTAAATAATGTACCCAGACGTCTTTCTGTTTCAGTTTCCCCTCCTTATAAATATTGGCAGAGAAAAAGCTGTAGGGCACAATCTAGATGATATTTGACAGGTTATTTGCCGTTTGATTTAGCAAAACATGGGCAACGAATAATTAAAAAAAACAAAACTTTTACTTCACCTTTAAAGTTAGTTTTTAAAATATTTAATATTTTCACAATGTGAATGAAGTCTAATTCCACTAGTGAATCCCTGCATAATAGTATATGTGCTTATACACCGAAAATCAACCAATCACAGCGCAGCGTGCTCCCTTTAGTGCCAGACAATTCATATCTGTATATAACATCGAAGCGTTGGCTCTAGACCATGAACAGGATTATTTTTGTCTCTCCTGGGAGACAATATTACAGGTTACTTTATTTTAAAGAGTAAAGCATTAGAAGAACATGTCCGTTGTTGCCAATATAATCACAGAACTCCCCGGAGACTTGTAATATCCTTATAATACACCACAGACATGAATAACCTGTAAATTATATCCTTAGGATCAGTGCTATGCATTTCTGTCCACTTTGCCATCCGCCTGTGTCCGATTTTACATGCGTTTGCGTTTACATAAAAAAAGTGTCATAGTAACTGTGTCCGCTTCTATCCGCTTTTTTATGCGCTCCCATAGACTTGTATTAAGCGCAATTTTGACAAAAACGGACTAAAAATGGTGATCGCATGCATTCTAAAATCGCAACGAATCACAGCGTACACAGTGGGTCCACTTCCCGCGATTTACATTATAAATAAAATGGCATTGCGGATCGTAAAATGTAAGCGGATCACAAAACGCAGAAAAAACGCGCTAGTGTGGCCTAGCCCTTAGCGTCATGGCTTATGATTGGTGCTTCGCTATGTCATCAGTGTCACATGACTCACAGGGCTGTAATAAAGGATGGATACCCGTCATTACCGATAATAATCTGCATCTTCTGTATTATAATCAGTAATGTTCCTCCCCTGTTTTCAACCTGACCTCCGTACTTTACGCTGTGGCCACACTATGACGCACGGTAACACAAGTGAAAGTTTTATGCGCGTCACCATGCGTTTGCGCTGGGATTCTGCCAATATTCCGTTATCAGATCGCACAAAATTTCTCAAAAAAAATCTCCCCTTAAAAACTGCAGGAAGCTCGGAGGCTCAAGGTGTGGAACTCGATCGGAATAACATCTGCCCGTGTATGGCTAGCTATGTCCGTTTAAGAAACAACGTTTAGGTCACAAACAGTAACAAAACACCAGTAAAGAGAGAGACAAAACCTAAAGACAGTCTTTCATATTATTTCCATAATCACCAACTAAGCACAAATAAGTTCCCTGTATAACTCAGTCTATGTCCTTGTACCTTTATATGGACACAGAACTCCTCAGTGACTTCTAATATCCTTATAATTTACAGTAGGGGATACATTATCCCTTATAATCATGAGTGGTAACCAGAGTTCCCTGTATAACTCAGTCGTGTTCTCTTGTACCTTATATGGACACAGAACTCCTCAGTGACTTCTAATATCCTTATAATTACAGTAGGGGATACATTATCCTTATAATACATGAGTGGTACCCAGAGTTCCTGTATAACTCAGTCTGTGTCCTTGTACCTTCATATGGACACAGAAATCCCAGGACTTCTAATATCCTTATAATTACAGTAGGGGATACATTATCCCTTATAATCATGAGTGGTACCCAGAGTTCCCTGTATAACTCCGTCTGTGTCCTTGTACCTCATATGGACACAGAAATCCTCAGTGACTTCTAATATCCTTATAATTTACAGTAGGGGATACATTATCCCTTATAATACATGAGTGGTACCCAGAGTTCCCTGTATAACTCAGTCTGTGTCCTTGTACCTTTATATGGACACAGAACTCTCAGTGACTTCTAATACCTTTAATTTACAGTAGGGGATACATTATCCCTTATAATACATGAGTGGTACCCAGAGTTCCCTGTATAACTCAGTCTGTGTCCTTGGACCTTATATAGACACAGAACTCCTCAGTGACTTCTAATATCCTTATAAATTACAGTAGGGGATACATTATCCCTATAATACAGAGTGGTACCCAGAGTTCCCTGTATAACTCAGTCTGTGTCCTTGTACCTTCATATGGACACAGAACTCCTCAGTGACTTCTAATATCCTTATAATTTACAGTAGGGGATACCTTATCCCTTATAATACATGAGTGGTACCCAGAGTTCCCTGTATAAACTGCAGTCTGTGTCTTGTACCTTATATGGACACAGAATCCTCCAGTGACTTCTAATATCCTTATAATTTACAGTAGGGGATACATTATCCCTTATAATACATGAGTGGTACCCAGAGTTTGTATAACTCAGTCTGTGTCCTTGTACCTTCTATGGACACAGAACTCCTCAGTGACTTCTAATATCCTTATATTTACAGTAGGGGATACATTATCCCTTATAAACATGAGTGGTACCCAGAGTTCCTGTATAACTCAGTCTGTGTCTTGTACCTTATATGGACACAGAACTATCCTCAGTGACTTCTAATATCCTTATAATTTACCGTAGGGGATACATTATCCCTTATAATACATGAGTGGTACCCAGAGTTCCTGTATAACTCAGTTGTGTCTTGTACCTTTCATATAGACACAGAACTCCTCAGTGACTTCTAATATCCCTTATAAATTACAGTAGGGGATACATTATCCCTTATAATACATGAGTGGTACCCAGAGTTCCCTGTATAACTCAGTCTGTGTCCTTGTCCCTTCATATGGACAAAGAACTCCTCAGTGACTTCTAATATCCTATAATTACAGTAGGGGATACATTATCCTTATAATACATGAGTGGTACCCAGAGTTCCCTGTATAACTCAGTCTGTGTCTTGTACCTTATAGGACACAGAAATCTCAGTGACTTCTAATATCCTTATAATTACAGTAGGGGATTACATATCCCCCCTATATACATGAGTGGTACCCAGAGTTCCCTGTATAACTCAGTCTGTGTCCTTGTACCTTTATATAGACACAGAACTCCTCAGTGACTTCTAATATCCTTATAAATTACAGTAGGGGATACATTATCCCTTATAATACATGAGTGGTACCCAGAGTTCCCTGTATAACTCAGTCTGTATCCTTGTACCTTTATATAGACACAGAACTCCTCAGTGACTTCTAATATCCTTATAAATTACAGTAGGGGATACATTATCCCTTATAATACATGAGTGGTACCCAGAGTTCCCTGTATAACTCAGTCTGTATCCTTGTACCTTTATATGGACACAGAACCCCTCAGTGACTTCTAATATCCTTATAATTTACAGTAGGGGATACATTATCCCTTATAATACATGAGTGGTACCCAGAGTTCCCTGTATAACTCAGTCTGTGTCCTTGTACTTTTATATGGACACAGAACTCCTCAGTGACTTCTAATATCCTTATAATTTACAGTAGGGGATACATTATCCCTTATAATACACAAGTGGTACTGTATAACTTATCCTAAAAATATTTATTGTGTCTTTAAGGTTGAAACATGTTTGGATTAAGATCTGCAGTTGAGTGGGACAATTTTGTGATATGGCTGTCAGCTGGTTGCATGTTACATGGTAGATCACAGGTTTTTGCTACCATTACACAGTTATCATTGCCAACTAGTCAGCTGCCTGACATTGCTGATTTCAGCCTTGCCTGGGTTTTGGCAATCTCCTTTTATCTGGATTTAGCTGATGTTGTGTATAAACCCTTTGAAGTAACAGAAATCCAATTGAATGCTTTGTGCCACTTCTTTAAATGAATTCATCTCTCCGTATCATCCCCCACCAAAAACTAAACTAAGCGCCTCTGACGTCGTCTTTTTAATGTTCTATTTTCAGAATAATCCCCCCTAGAAGGTTCTAAGCTTTTCCAGACAACACAACACTTAGCCCTATCGATCCGACCCTTTTGGGGGTATCAGAGTAAAGAAAAAACACCGTGCCACATCTAGTTTTTTATTTCGAACACTTGGCATACATCGACAAAAAAACACCGTGCCACGTCTAATTTTTTTTATTTTGGACGCTTGGCATACATCGACGAAAAAACACAATGCCACGTCTAATTTTTTCTTTCGGACGCTTGGCATACATCAATGAAAAAACACAGTACCACGTCTAATTTTTTCTTTCGGATGCTTGGCATACATCAACGAAAAAACATAATGCCACGTCTAATTTTTTATTTTGGACGCTTGGCATACATCGACTAAAAAACACTGTGCCACGTCTAATTTTTTATTTCGGATGCTTGGCATACATCGACTAAAATAATTTTTTATATAGGACGCTTGGCATACATCGACTAAAAAACACTGTGCCACGTCTAATTTTTTATTTCGGACGCTTGGCATACATCGACTAAAAAACACAGTGCCACGTCTAATTTTTTATTTCGGACGCTTGGCATACATCGACTAAAAAACACTGTGCCACGTCTAATTTTTTTTCTATTTTAGGATGCTTGCATACATCGACTAAAAAACACTTGCCACTTCTAATTTTTTATTTATGATGTTGGCATAACATCGAGGGGCTTCTCTGTCTGTCTTTTGTCCTGGAGCCTAAAGAGTAACAGGTGGGGCAAGGGCATCGGTATCAGTTAGGAGGAGTGGAGACACTTGTCCTCAGGCGCCACCGGGGATCTATACGGGGGGTGGGGAACGAGGGGACATAGCGGTCAGAAAGGCAGTGGTTGAAAAAAAGGAGTAACGAAAAAACACTTGTGTGGCCACGTGCTAATTTTTTTATGCGGGACGCTTGGCATAACATCGACTAAAAACACAGTGTCTCACGTCGGTAATATTTTGTTATTTCGGCACGCTCTGGGCATACATCGCTAAAAAAAACACGTTTCTGCCCACGTCTAGCTTTTTTTATCTTAGGGACGCCTGGACAACATCGACTAAAAACACTGTTGCACATTCGTAATCTTTTTGCTTTTTTGGACGCCTTGCGCCATACATCGACTAAAAACACTGTGCCACGTCTAATTTTTTTATTTCGGACGCTTGGCGATACATCGACTAAAAAACAACGTGCCACGTCTAATCTTTTCCTTCGGCACGCTTACGTTGGCATACCATCGACAAAAAACACTTGCCACCGTCTAATTTTTTTTTTCGGCACGCTTGGCATACATCGACTAAAAAACACAGTCATCGGCTAATTTTTATTTTCGGACGCTACAGCTGGCCTACACGGACAAAAAACCAGTGCCACGTCTAAGCTTTTTATTTCGGACGACGCTGCATCATTGGCAGTTATCAGTAGACACACAGATTCTTTCACAGTGTTGGAGGATTTTTACATTGAAGACTTCCCAATTATCCACTTTGCATGGTTAACCCCCATAGCTTGGATATGCAGACCATATTGGTGAGACAGTTCTATGTCGCTTTCTCTCTCTTTATCTTGACATGGAGCTTTTAATCGCTCAATAAATCAGACGTTTTCTTAAAAGAACGACGCAAATCATTCGATAGACCGCGTTCTGTCGAAAAACGAGACACCACTCTATAGTGCAATCTCATTACGCCTTTTAACAGCCTCACAGAACTTGTAAAATTCACATTGAAAACCTGACTGGCTCACCTTATAAACATAAGTTGCCTCAAGGTATGACAAATTCCCCACTTAAGGCCCAGTGTACGGGGCTGAAATAGTCATTTGGTTCTTGGATTCATTTTAAATTCTCTACAATATTTCTGACATGCAGTCTACTCTACGGGGACAGATTAGGAAATATTCCGTCACGCTCGCTCTCCCAGGCTGACAAATCGGTCTTTTCTAACAAGTTTAGACAGTGCGTCGATTTACTTTATCTATAAAAATCACTGGGGGACTTTATATTGGGAAAATCGATATTAGTCCTCCGGTGAAAGGATTTTATTTCTGTTTCTGTCCTTAATGAAGATTAACCCTTTCCACGTTCAGGAAACGTTAAAAAGACATTGAAAACCACGTCAGTTTCATCGCGATTGGTCGGTAGCCCCAGTTAGGTATGTAGGGGGTTAAATCGCCTTAAAGGGAAATTAGCCTTAAAGTTTTCTCATGTTTGTAAATTTGAATGAATCCCCCAGTTGAGGTGTTTAAAAACAATTGTATCTGCAGCATTTAAGATCAGATGTGGCTCATGTCAATCTGCTGGCACAAACCACAACATGGAGAGCAGGAAAGCTATATGGCAGCTCCCACCAGTATGTATATACAGTAAACCAATATACAGGAAAATAACACTTACCGACTGGATCTGCTGTCTCCGTGAGGCTGGTGAAACGCTGTAAAGAGTGAAACAGAATATTTGGTTAGAATAGAGCGAGCCAATCACGACGTGAGCAGATTAGACACAGATATTTTTTTCTTGGGTAATTTTTGGATGTAGGAAGACACAGAATCCGTCCCATTGGGTAACTGGATCCAGTTGTTTGGTTGGTTAGAATCGGCGTGTATGAACCTCCCTGCCCTGAGGCTTCCCTGTGCCTCCTGGGAACATCTGCAACACGGTGCCGGGGGCCTGGGGAATGCCACCATGGCAATTCTACATGGTAACTGCATACACAAATACCACTGGATACAAACCCTGTAATGTGGTTACCAACTATTCCCTTTAGAATCACACGTGCTAAGGGGCTGTCAGTATTTCCCATTTGATCAGATGCAGGCTGTATTGGTTTCAGTGAGCCATACAGTAGTCGTTACCCAGCATGCACGCTCACGTTACAGCCAGTATACAGTTACCCAACATGCACCTGTTACCCTACAGGCTAGTACTCAGTTTCCCAGCATGCACTCGCCCCTTCAGCCCAGAAATCATTACCCAGCATGCACTCTCACCCTATAGCCCAGTACTCAAGTTTCCCACATTCACATCTCACCCTACAGCCCAGTACTTAAGTTTCCCACATGCACTCTCACCCTTCAGTCCAGTACTAAGTTTACACAACATGCGCTGTTGCCCTACAGCCCAGTACTCAGTTTCCCAGCATGCACTCTCACCCTTCAGCCCAGAACTCAGTTACCCAGCATGCACTCTCACCCTACAGCCCAGTACTCTACTAGTTTCCCAGCATGCACTCTATCCTACAGCCCAAAACTCAGTTACCCAGCATGCACTCCCACCCTTCAGCCCAGAACTCAGTGACCCAGCATGCACTCTCACCCTACGCCCAGTACTCAGTTTCCCAGCATGCACTCTCACCCTTCAGCCCAGAACTCAGTTTCCCAGCATGCACTCTCACCCTACAGCCCAAAACTCAGTTACCCAGCATGCACTCCCCCCCCTTCAGCCCAGAACTCAGTTACCCAGCATGCACTCTCACCCTACAGCCCAGTACTCAGTTTCCCAGCATGCACTCTCACCCTTCAGCCCAGAACTCAGTTACCCAGCATGCACTCTCACCCTACAGCCCAGAACTCTGTTACCCAGCATGCACTCTCACCCTACAGCCCAAACTCAGTTACCCAGCATGCACTCCCACCCTTCAGCCCAGAACTCAGTTACCCAGCATGCACTCTCACCCTACCGCCCAGTACTCTGTTACCCAGCATGCACTCTCACCCTCAGCCCAGTACTCAGTTACCCAGCATGCACTCTCACCCTACAGCCCAAAACTCTGTTACCCAGCATGCACTCTCACCCTTCAGCCCAGTACTTAGTTACCCAGCATGCACTGTCATCCTAAGCCCAATACTCAGTTACCCAGCATGCACTCTCACCCTACAGCCCAGTACTCAGTTACCCAGCATGCACTTTCACCTTACAGCCCAGTACTCAGTTACACAGCATGCACTTTCACTTTACACAGCCAGTACTCAGTTACCCAGCATGCACTCTCACCCTACAGCCCAGTACTAAGTTACACAACATGCACTCTCACTTTACAGGCCAATACTCAGTTAACCACAGCATGCATTCTCACCCTTCAGCCCAGTACTCAGTTACACAACATGCACTATCACTTTACAGCTCAGTTACTCAGTTACCCAGCATGCCCTCTCACCCTGCAGCCCAGTACTCAGTTACCCAGCATGCATTCTCACCCTACAGCCCAGTACTCAGTTACACAACATGCACTCTCACTTTACAGCCCAGTACTCAGTTACCCAGCATGCACTCTCACCCTACAGCCCAATACTAGTTACACAACATGCACTCTGACTTACAGCCAGTATCCAGTTACCCAGCATGCACTCTCAACCTATAGCCGTACTAAGAGAACCCAACATGCACTCTCACTTTACAAGCCAGTACTCAGTTACCCAGCATGCAACTCTCACCCCTACAGCCCAGTACTAAAGTTACACAACATGCACTCTGACTTTACAGCCCAGTACTCAGTTACCCAGCATGCACTCTAACACCTATAGAGCTCGTACTAAGTTACCCCCCCAACTGCACTCTACTTACAGCCCAGTACTCAGTTACACCAGCATGCACTTCCACCCTACAGCCCCGTACTAAGTTTACCCAACATGGCCCACTTCACTTTAGCCCAGTACTCAGTTACCCAGCATGCACTATCACCCTACAGCCCAGTACTAAGTTACACAACATGCACTCTGACTTTACAGCCCATTACTCAGTTACCCAGCATGCACTCTCACCCTATAGCCCTGTACTAGTTAACACAACCATGCACGCTCCCTTACAGCCCATACTCAGTTACCCAAGATGACTCTCACCCTACAGCCCAGTAACTGTTACCCAACATGCATCTCCCTTACAGCCCATTCTCAGTACCCAGCATGCACTCTACCCTATAGCCCAGTACTAAGTTACCCAACATGCACTCTCACTTTACAGCCCAGTACTAAGTTACCCAGCATGCACTCTCACCCTATAGCCCAGTACTAAGTTACCTAACATGCACTCTCACTTTACAGCCCAGTACTCAGTTACCCAGCATGCACTCTCAACCCACAAATATATTTAAAAAATGTTTTTAAAAGAAACACACACGCACGCACACACACACACGCTCCCCCCCAGCTTTGAATAATGAAGACATTCAGACACCGTGCCTTTAACAATGAGTCATGGGATAAAATTCAGAGGCTTCCATTTAAATGGAGATGGTAAATAATAACTCAGTCTGTTATTTGTACACCGACCATTTCAATCTCTGGTTAATGCAGCGAGAAGAGATCAGCTGGTGTCGTGGAATTAACCAGAGATCACAATCTCCCAGTCTAAACCTCGCCCTGTCCTCATATAAACCCAGTCTGGGTGGAACCCGTAAGGTGCCCGTAAGGTGGAATTGTCTGCCAAATGGCTTTTCGTGGAATATTGATCCTACCGTAAATATTCGTATAAAGTCAATATATTCCTGGACATTGACCAAACAAAATGATCCGAACCAGAGGCCCTGAGCGTTTAAATACAGCAACTTGGGGACGTCAAGGTGACTTATAAAGGATAACTATTGTTTTAAAAAAAAAACAGATAAAATGGGTAATACAGGCAAAAGTGAACAAATAGTCACTCAGTTAGGGAAACAAACGCGGATACTTTCATTTTTACAAATGTCCCTTGTGTAATTTATCCATATAATAGTCATTCAGCTATGTCACAGATCATGTGACCATTGCTTGTAGAAAAAAAACCAAGTACAACAAATAAAATCCTAAAAAGCGAATCCACCAGGGGGCGCAGGTCTTCAACAAAGTTCACCAAACAGCAAAAGGAAACATCAAGTATTAGACATAACCCCCCTTTACTGTGTAATATGATAAAAGCCAATTTTGTCCCCCCCTATTACTATTCCATAATGCCTTGACCCAAATGTAGGTTACTAATTTGCATTTCATTATTTTTAATACATTCCTTTCCCTTTTGTTTTGTTGGATTGGTTGTATAAAGACCAGGAATATGTATATGTATATATGTATAAGACTAATTGAATACAATGTCTCCGAGATAGAAACGGTAGAGGTGGGCCTATTCAATACGTCAGGAATGCTGATATACCCTCATTCAGCCAATAGATGGGGCCAACATTAGCTAGTCTCAATAGGCCAACATAGAGTTGATATCCAACCCATAGGTCTTCTCTGGTCATTGTTAAACTATAATCCTTTCTGTCATTATAACATTATAATGTTGTGTTGTCAGGAGCCCCCTTGTTTGGGATATTCCTGTTTATTGAGTCCCAACATTTTCCCAGGACCTCAACCCTGCAGCCAATGGGAAACCTTTCTGATGGCTGTAACTTTGTTGCCTTAGGGCTGCTGTTATCAGCTGACCACTACAGAACTGGACGCACTTACATGCAACAAGATATTCATTTCCACCTTTGGTTGCCTTTAAAAACCAAGAAATTACACAGCAGATGGCAGTGGACATTGATAATTAATAGACGACAGATATCACACAGACAGAACAGTTTCCGTACATAAAATATGATTAAAAAAATGACCACCAAAAACCACGAAATGTAACGCGTGGACTTTCCTGCTCGTCGCATTTACCCACCTCTGGTTTAGGATGTAGTTGCCCTTTAAAATGTAAGGGACATTTCCCAAGAAGCTGATTCCAATGAGATCATCTGACTACCCATAATTCTGCAGGGCTGAGCAATGCCCAAGGATAATTCGTGTAGGGTATCCAGTCGCCTTGCTTAGTGTCTTGGGTCACTGTCCCTTTAAATTCTGTAGCTATCAGCGCCCACCTTTTAACTCTTTCCATCCTGAAATCTCTCTCTCTCTCTCTCTCTCTTGGATTTCTTTCCACCAATCCCCTCCTTATTCTTTCATTTCAAAGTCAACCTTTAACCCATCACCTGCCAGTATCCTTGTCTGCAGCAGATGACCCCCTTCTTTTCCCTCTCCTAATGCTCGCCGTACAGCTGCCACCTTGTCTCTCTCACTGCTCAGTATCTCTTGGGCTTCCTCATACCGAGCTCAAAAAAAAAAAAAAGAAACCTTCCCTCTCTGCCGTTAAAGGGACAGTAACACTTTAGTAGAACTTCCGACCGATGCGTTATCTCTTATCGATTTTTATTATCGATTTATCGACTGTACCGATAATATTTCCTTTGATGAAAATGTGTCGAAAAACAAAAGTGTCCCGTTTGGTGTGTCCGATACGGTCCGCGGACAATACTTGGTGTTGTGTCATTGTGTGTAGGGCCTTTATAACGTTTTGTCATTTTGTCTTGCTTTTGTAGTTTTTTTGCATTTTTAGTTTTATAGTTCAAAACAAAAACAAAATTTGGGTTTGTTCGCTCATCGTGATGGAACACGCACGGCCACTGCCCGTTTTAACGCGTCTTTTTAAAGGTGAATTGTTCGCTAAGGATTGTGGGAAAATCTCACATGAAATCATCTCAATGCTGTTCATACTCTCAGACTGTTCATTTGTCTCAACCAATCAGATTTCCCCTTTTTATGCCATCTGATTGGTTCCTGCAGATTAAGAGGACCCCCTTATTTAAAAGGCACAGCAGGAGAACCATAAGGAGGTAGGGATTTTTATAAACTACACAGTGGGGCCAGTATGGGGTTAAATTTTATTTTGGGGGGTGGAAATGCAATTTAAATACAGTCCCATTGACTTCTATTGGTGTCCGCAACACATAAAACTGCATGTGGCTGTGCAGTGCCCCAGTGGCGTAGCTACGGACTTATGGGCCCTGATGCAAAATTTGGGCATGGGCCCCCAACACTGCCGCAAGCACAAATCGGCACTGCAAACCAAATAATCATTGGTAAAATGCTTTGTATAGATCCACTGGTAAAATAGTTGGCACAAAGACTGGTTAAATGCTTGGCATGCAGACACTGATAAACTGGCTGGTTAACTGGCACCGCACACAGCCAGGCACTGGTTAAATGCTTGGCACACAGACAATGGTAAAACAGTTGGCACCCAGACTGGTAGTTTTGGAACCTTAGCACAAAATGGGGCCCCTTCTTAGCCAAGGGCCCTGGTGCAGTCGCATCCCCTGCACCCCTGGTAGCTACGGCCCTGCAGTGCCCCCACAATGCACTGTGTCTCAGACAGGCCCATTGAGGGACCTTGAAACCGATGGAGGATAAGTGGCGTTTACTGGTGTTACTATAAAAAGGCAACAGACCAGTCTCCTCAAATCTCAATGCAAATGCACTAAAGAAATAAAAGTTGACCGCAAATTGTGGTTTTTAAGGGGAACTTAACCTAGGGTTGTCTCTCTAGATAGTAACTAGGCAAAGTGATAGGGCGTCTCTTTAGACAGTCACTAGTTAAAGTGATAGGGTGCTCTCGAGATTAGGTAAATAGGCCAAAGCGATTAGGGCGTCTCGTTTAGGACCAGGTCACTGTAAAGTGATAGGGTTGTCTCTCTAGATGAGTAACTAGGTAAAGCGACTAGGGCGTCTCTTAGACAGTCATAGTTAAGTGATAGGATGTCTCCTAGATAGTAAACTAGGCCAAGCGACATCTAGGGGTCTCTTTAAGACGTCACAGTTAAGTGATTCGGGTGTCTCTCTAGATAGTAACTAGCGCAAAGCGACTTAGGGCGTCTCTTTAGGACAGTCAATAGTAAGGATAGGGTGTCTCTATAGATAGTAAACTAGGCAAGGCGATAGGGCCATCTATTAGACAGTCAGAGGTTAAAGTGATAGGGTGTCTCTCTAGATAGTAACTAGGCAAAGCGATAGGGCGTCTCTTTAGACAGTCACTTGTTAAAGTGATAGGGTGTCTCTCTAGATAGTAACTAGGCAAAGAGATAGGGCGTCTCTTTAGACAGTCACTAGTTAAAGTGATAGGGTGTCTCTCTAGATAGTAACTAGGCAAAGCGATAGGGCAGGTTTGGCCCCACTTACAAACCCTATTAGGGGCCCTTTAATCTTAATCCATCTTCTTGGTAAGTAAATGATCTGATACTTGCCCCTCTCACCCCTCATATTCATATGATAGTGTTTAGGTCTTGAATTCTTCCATTAATGTGGATTCCCCCAGCAGGACACCGATTCGAACACATTCGTTTATAGCATATATTGGAACGTCTGCGGAGAAGAACGCATCCCATTAGATTTAATGCTTTTCCTTTCGAACCTGCTGCTGTGCTAATTGCCTTTCCTATAGACCGCAGGTGGTTTTGTGTGAAATTACAGAGAACTCTCAATTACTTTGTTCACTTCTAACACAATTCTATCCGTGAGACTCTGCCCATCGAGTTTATTTTAACAATGTCTGAAGTTGTTTGTCCCCAAAGTTATTGCTCTGACCCTTATGCTGCTAGGACTCAAGAAATGGTTATCACGGTGTCTTTTGCTTTCTGTGGCCCTCCTAATGTTGTCCTTTTCCTTCTTTGTTTAATAGGGAACGTAAGTCTAAAACAATTGCGGGTGTTGTAAGATAACATGCTTATATTATAAAATCTCTATAGCAAAGTCCTCTGTGAATAAAAATAATATAGTAAAGCTCTTGCAGAATATGCAACTCTTTTAGAAAATACAATACAATAGCAAATGGGCAGCACGGTGGCTCAGTGGTGAGTTTTTCTGTGGGCCTTGCAGCGCTGAAGTCCTTGGTTCGATTCCACCCTTGGACACATCTGCAAGGATTTTGTATGTTCTCCCCGTACTTGCGTGGGTTTCCGCCGGGCACCTCTGGTTTCCCCCACATCATAAGGCAATACTGATAGGTTGTAGTGTCAAATGTGTTTTAGATTGTAAAGCTCTTCGGGGCAGGGCCCTGATGTCAGTGTATACACTGTAATTTAACGCCTACGGAAGATGCTGGCGCTATATAAATCTACAATAATATAATGTCCGTTGCAAAAAGAGGGGGGGGGAACGGCCACCTAGTGGAGAAAATGTAACTGTATCGTCCAAAACCTATCACTATAGATGGGGTGTTTATGTTACCCCAGGCGCCAATCTGGCTAGTGCCCACAAAAATAACAGTTGTAGCATTTAAACCCAGATCTCATTGTGTTCACACTGTAATGTGACCTCCACAATGTATTTTACCATCATAAAGATCTATTTCCCAATGGATCCAACTCCCTAAATAACTGTCTGGCCCCAGCACAGATTTCCTTGGTTCCATCCAATATTCATAGAGCCCCAATTATCAGGATTAATGAGTAAAATGGGCAGGTCAGAAAGTTCTAAATGAATTCAGTCAATGGCTCTCCCCTGATAGGGAGGATGTAATTACTTTATAGTTTAAATTAACAAGACATTTTCCTCCATTGTTATGGAAAAATGCTTTTCATTATCTCAGGGATTCTCGATAATAGATGATTTTTAAAGTATTTGCTAGGGAAACGTTGAACGCGTCAAGAGACTCTGGAAGAAGTTAAAACGCACTTTCTGAACCGCCTTTCTGACATTTCATAGGAAACCATTTAACATTTCCATACAAAAAGACTGTTTGACCTTCATGTAAAATTAACCTGCGGGGGATTTGGTAGCAAGGAGGATACTAATGGCATGCTACGTCATGAGGTTCTGGGAACATCCCTCACTTATTTTGTTTACTCTGTTACCCTTTGTATGGTAAATTTTCTATTGCAATGCGAATGTGGTTTATCAAAGAAATAACACTTTCTGAGGAAATGCATTAGTCCGTTAAGAACCATGGCTGTTGATTTTATTCACATTAAAGGAAGTTTACCTTCAAACCACCAGTTTTTTTTTGACCCCTGAACATTTACCATTTTATGTCATGTTGAGCTGGTTGTATTTAAATAATGGAAATTGAAGTCAGTGATGCATTACATTTCACACTGCACTCTGGGAAATATCCTTTTCCTGAAATTTATAGTATTATATAGTGCACAGTGTATATTTGAATAGAATGTGTATATTAGAGAAATGTAGTGTAACATAGCATTGCCTACAGTTAAAGGGGAATTTACAGTAACTGATTTCTTTCTGGCTCCTCCACAGTGATTGTCCACTGGGATTCACCTATCTCTGACTTGGGGAACATATGTTAATGAGGGGAGGGGGAGGAGCTACTAAACTGCAGTTACTGACATAAAACGTTTTGAGTAATGTGTTAATTTTTTTTTAGTTTTGTCTGGGGAATATATTGAAATGTAATGGAATGGGTCCTAATGCGGACATACATTTATAAGACCTTTAATAAAATGCCACTGCAACATTCCTACGGCATTTTGAAAAACGCCCGGCGTGATTACCTTAAAGGGCGATGTTATAACCTCTTTCTACCAGCAAATGAACTGTTAACTTGCAAAAAATTAAAGGAGTACCTACAAGTGTATCAAGTTATTTTAAAACTGAAAAGTACTTTGGACAGGGATATAGTAATGGTATTCCACCTTCCAATATTGTTTCTGTGAGAGAGCACCAGCCCCAGAAAATGATTCTGCCAGTCTTCCTCCTGGCTGTCAGCACTCACTTTAATACAGAAATAGTCCAGGACTACCTGGCAATTAAAACCATTAGGGAGTTAAGTTGGCTAGGGGGTGAACAAGCATTGTTAGGGGCGTATGGGCCGTTTCCAGGGCATCGATCAAAAAGTGGGCAATCTGGGGGGAGGAGAGAGGTCTCTCGGGGGGGTTTCATGACTGCCAGGAGGTGTGGGAGACCTGTCACATGGTTTAGGACAAGTCTCTACAGGTGGATTTTAAACATTTCAGGAGCTTTAGGGTGACCTAATTGGAGTGGCCCCACTACAGTGCTATGCTTCCTGTGCTGTTGGAGCGCATATCGGATCGCCATTTTGTTCCATATTAATAGTGTTTTTAATGACCAGAAAGCTAGTGCACGCTCACCTAAGCGTGGTACGATGCGTGACATTTTGTATTGTGCTGCTGTGGGGCCACAGCCTAAGCCTGTGCATCTGTGCCTATTGGTGTTAATTCCCCTGAGTATCTGCCCAATCAGACTGCCCCCTTTCACCTGCATCACATTGCACTATAACTTTTTATTACTTGACATAACCGATGTCCATGTGTACGTAAATACAACACTTACTCTGCACACTGACCCCACCCATTTGAGTGGAGAGTAAACCCACCATGTGGCCCTTGCCCACAATGCCCCTGTTATAAAAGCTCGCCCCTGTATCTAGATCAGCTTGGTGCCCCATTAACGCCTTGCCTCTGTTTGTTTGACATTTGCCTCTTTCTGACATGTTGCGTATAAAAGGAAGCCGTGTCCCAGACTAGAAATGTGGCGTGTTCGTCAGCTCGGTGAGATCAGAACACACAGAGAGCCAACGCTGGGATCGTCTTATCGCCAGACAAAGCAATTCCCCTTTTATTCTCACTAACATTCCACTTGGAAAACACAGGGAGCCTGACAGGAATTTCCTGAATTTGGTTTAGCGTCAGCGAGTAGATATGAGTAGAGTTCCCTGAACCAGTGTTCTCCCCAGAATTTTGTGGTCAAGCGTGCTGGCATGAAATACGTAGCCGGGGTGGGGGTGGGACAAGGAAATTTTGTGGTGGGGGAAAATGGTGCACTGCATCATGCTCATTATATATTTTTACAACATTGCAGGGAATTGTAGTTCTACAACATCTGAAGGTACCCATGTCAAATGGCAGCACCATACATGTGCCACCCTTTTGGGCTTGGGGTCTTGGAAAAGCTCGTTTAACATGCTAAATAAGCTTACAATTGTAAAAAAGGGTCCTGGACTGGGCAGTTTTTGCAGGGTTTTTACTGACTATTGGTACACCTATTACACCTACATCTATTTTTTTTTGTTTCTTTTTTTAAATCACAGTGTTCCAGCCGGGTGGCAGAAAAAGTAGCCGGGTGGGCCGCCGGCTAAAGACCCTAGGGATAACACGGCTGAAACAATATGAAAGATTCCTCCCTTCCAAACGCTTTGGAAAAATAATGTCCCTTGTTCACACAGAGCCCCGCCTAGAGGGTCCCGGTTTAATACACCCCTATATTGTGTTGTCCCAGGTTACATACCCCCCTATACTGTGTGGTCCCAGGTTAAATACACCACTATATTGTGTGGTCCGCAGTTAAATACACCCCTATATTGTTTGGTCCAGGTTTAAATATAACCCCTGCACTGTGTGGTCCAGGTTAAATACACCCCCTGCACTGTGTGGTCCGCCAGTTTAAATACCACCCCCTGCACTGTGTGGTCCCAGGTTAAATATACCCCGTGCCCTGTGTGGTCCCAGGTTAAATACACCCCTGCACTGTGTGGTCCCAGGTTAAATCCCCCCCGCACTGTGTGGTCCCAGGTTAAATACACCGCCCTATACTGTTGTGGGTCCCAGGTAAATACACCCCCTGCACTGTACGGTGGACCCGGTTTAAAACACCCACTGCACTGTGTGGTCTCCGGGTTAATACACCCCCCCCCTTGTTCTCTTTCACGTGTGGTCCCAGGTTACATACACACCCGATACTGTATGTTCCTGGTTAAATACACGCCCCTGACTGTGTGGTCCCAGTTAATACCCCCTCACTGTGTGGTCCAAAGGTTAAATACACCCTTCACTTCGGTCCAAGGTTAACATACACCCTCCTATACTGTGTGATCCCAGTTAAATACACCCCGTGTCACTGTGTGTGTTCCCAGTTACTTACACCCACCCTATACTGTGTGATCCCAGGTTAAATCACCCCTGCACTGTGTGGTCCCAGGTTAAATGCACCCCTGCAGCTGTGTGGGTCCCAGGTTAAATACCCCCCTATAACTGTGTGCTCCCAGTTTAATCACCCCCTATACTGTGTGGTCCCCCGGTTAAATACACCCCCTATACTGTGGGTCCCAGTTAAATGCACCCCTAACTCTTCACTTGTATCCCACCAAGGAGGCTGTTGACATGGTGAGAAAACGCTGGGCCAAGAACATCATACTTACCAGCAGAACGGATCTCACCCAGAAACAGGGGTTTTCCTTGTTGGCTTACGTGCCTGAATACCACCTATGCACAATACAGGGATAAGTTCTATACGCAAAACTGGATGTGCTATGGGATCTCCGTTTCACCCATTGTGGCCAACCTTGACCTGGAAGGAGTATAACCAGGCGTAATACCTTTAATGCATAGCACCCGCCCTGGTTCAGATATTGTATGACACCTGTTAAAATCCACCAGAAGGAAGTACAGTCCTTCACAGAACAACATTAATGCGTAGACAAAACATCAATTCACAAGGGAAGAGGTACAAAACAACAAACTGCTGTCTTGGACTGCTTGGTAGAAGTTAAGGAAATGGTAAACTGAAGTAGAGGTTTACAGAAACCAAACACACAGATCAGTATTTGATGTTTGACTCCCACACCCTTTAGAGCACAAGCTGGTGTCCATCAGAACCCTGCAACACAGAGCCGAGAACATCCCACTAGCACGAGGCGAGGCTAAGATCAACATCTACATAGTAGCCCTACTTAAAAACTTTGGATATCCATACGGGGCCTTTTTCAATCAGAAAAGTTAGAAGGAAAGAAAAGAACACAAATACCTCAACATAGGAAGTGGCACAAACAAGCAAGACAGAGGAAGATAACATGGTCATCCCATATGTAGGCAGGGGTCCTCCGAGAATTTAACAAGAGTTTTCAAAAACACCCGTATCCCGTCTGCTTTAAACCGACAACCACTGAGGCAGCATTTGTACATCCGAAAGACCCAATACCGAAACACAAAAAGCGACATCATATACGCAGAAGTTCAGTGGCAGTGAAGAGTGACATCATATACCAGTGCATTGAAGAGTGAAATCATATACGCAGTGGCAGTGCCGTAAGAGTGACATCATACGCAGTGCAGTGCAGTGGAAGAATGCTCTGATTTGTAGTGGGGGGACCAAACAGCAACCTTCAATCAACGTATGGCCCCAGCACGAAGAGCCAATTCCTCGGGTCAGGCACTCGCCGTGTACCTGCATCTTAGGATAAAGGACTACTTTGAAGATTGGTATTTCATACTATCGAAGTGAACGTGACTGTTCACGAGAGGTGTTAAGGAGGCCATTTCTGTGAAAAAATAACCAAGCTAATAGAGGTGGGGGGGTTCGACACCAACTGTCTGGCCATGTACATGCTGTTTTAATAACACCTTAACTCTGGGCGTCCTATGTACACCATCTTAGCCCTAGTCCCAATCCCCCCTTAACCCTGGCTGTGATATCTTGCTATTGTGGATTTTCCACGGGTAACATAATTGCCACAGTTCTTGTACAAGTCATTTGCGGATTGAGAAAGCCAGTCCGGTCATGACTAGCGAACGTGGCTTCGGTTTTTGTTTTTCTTCAAGAACTAATTTCAAGTCCAGTTAAATCTATTGAATACACCAGACACCCCACATATTACTTTGTGTACCAGGTAATTAAATTATACTCCCCTATACTTGAGAGTGTGGTGCCGCAGCTTTTAAATACACCCCCTATTACTGTGTGGTCCCCCTGCAGCTCTGTACTATGTTATTTCTATAAGTGTAACTGTTAAAGGGGTGATATTGAGAAATACATTGTACAGAGCTGTGCTAAGATCAGGTTCACTTCATTATCCTCCCCCTGCAAACAAGTACAGAGCTGCAGGGGGAGGATAATGAAGTGAACCTGATCTTAGCACAGCTCTGTACAATGTATTTCAATATCACCCTTTAACAGTTACACTTATAGAAATAACATAGTACAGAGCTGCAGGGGGAGGATAATGAAGTGAACCTGATCTTAGCACAGCTCTGTGTAATGTATTTCCTAATAGTGGACCTATTTAAAGGGAGTTGGAGGGTATGTAACATAGTACAGAGCTGCAGGGGGAGGATAACTGAGAGGCTTCTGCAATGCATTCGTTCTATGATATTCTATACAGTCACTGTTTTTAAAGATGTGTCGTATCATGCCGTAATTGGACTATGCTCCAAGCATATTGCCTTGAAACCTAAAGTCTTTAAATACTGTTAGACACTAAATGACATCACTACACTCCATATTGGGCACAAGGGTAACACTGTAAAATCCAAATGACATCACTATCTCCATATTGGGCGAAATGTGAACACTGTAAAATCTAAATAGACATCACTACACTCCATATTGGGCACAATTGTAACACTGTAAATCTAAATGACATCACTCATCCATATTGGCACAATGTGTAACACTGTAAAATCTAAATGACATCACTAACTCCATATTGGGCACAATGTGTAACACTGTAAAATCTAAATGACATCACTACACTCCATATTGTACACAATATGTAACACTAAAATCTAAATGACATCACTACACTCCATATTGGGCACAATGTGTAACACTGTAAAATCTAAATGACATCACTACACTCCATATTGGGCACAATGGGTAACACTGTAAAATCCAAATGACATCACTACACTCCATATTGGGCACAATGTGTAACACTGTAAAATCTAAATGACATCACTACACCCATATTGGGCACAATGTGTAACACTGTAAAATCTAAATGACATCACTACACTCCATATTGGGCACAATGTGTAACACTGTAAAATCTAAATGACATCACTACACTCCATATTGGGCACAATGGGTAACACTGTAAAATCCAAATGACATCACTACACTCCAATGTGGCACAATGTGTACACGTAAAATCTAAAGACATCACTACACTCCATATTGGGCACAATGGGTAACACTGTAAAATCCAAATGACATCATACATCCATATTGGGCACAATGTGTAACACTGTAAATATAAAGACATCACTACACTCCATATTGGGCACAATGTTAACACTGTAAAATCTAAAAGACATCACACTACTCCATATTGGGCACAATGTGTAACACTGTAAATCTAAATGACATCACTCATTCCATATTGGGCACAATGTGTAACACTGTAAATCTAAAGACATCCTACATTCCATATTGGGACAATGTACACTGAAAATCTAATGACACATACATCATATTGGCACAATGTGTAACACTAAATCTAAAAGACATCACATTCCAATTGGGCACAATGTAACACTGTAAAATCTAAATGACATCACTACCTCCAATTGGCACAAGTGAACACTGTAAAATCCAAATGACATCACTACACTCTATTGATACAATTGACATTGTAAATCCCCCAGAATTCCCTGAGGATTCATTGCAGCTCGTTATCAGGATGCAGAATTGTGACCATTAAACTGTTACCGTATAAATTTGATGCCTGCGGTCAGATTACGGGGCAATGGGCGAGATATAGCGGGCCGAGGAAAAACTGGAACCACTGTGAAAGGAAATAAACAACGTTTTCTCTTCTCTTGTTTAAACCTCACAGTCTGGAAACAGCAAATTAATCCTATCCGTGAGATTCGCAATGTTCCTATCAGGCGGTTTCAGTAACGAGTCCAGGAAGGGGATTCCATATACCTTTTATGTGTAGCTTTTATCTGATTCATACAGTGCGAATTGTTCTGATATTACCTGATATTAACAGGGGGATGTAATAAAAGTTCTTATCATTAAAAATGGTGCAAATTTTGCCCCAGATAATCAGATGTTATTTACACTCTTGAAAGGTAACATCTGATTGGTTGGGGCAAACTTAGCACCATTTTAACGATTTAACGGTGGCTCAGTGGTTAGCACTGATGCCTTGCAGCACTGAGGTCCTGAGTTCGATTCCACCCTTGGACACACCGCAAGGAGTTTGTATGATCTCCCCTTCTTGCGTGGGTTTCCTTCGGGCACTCCGGTTTCCCACAATCATGACATACTGATAGGTTGTTGTGTACATAAAGTGATTAGATTGTAAGCTCTTCGGGGCAGGGCCTGATGTGAATGTAGAAAACATGTAGCGCTATATAAGAAATAAAAACATACATTACCCTGTAAATGTTTTTTATGGGAAAACTATCCCCCCCATTGGAAATACCAGAGATCCGGAATGTTACAGTGATTCCCAAAGGCTAGAATATGCAGATTAATGTAACATAAACCAGCACCACGGAGATCCATAATACCAACGTGCACCAACAAGGATACATCAGCCCTGTAACATAGTTCATTGAAAATAATCTCAAATGATCAATACAAAGAGCTTAGAGTTTATCATTGCAACTTCCCCTTGTGCTGGTTTCGAGGACGTTTAGGCCGGTATTTGGTTCTGTTTGATCTCGGGAATGGACTTGTTATGTTAGTAATGAAGATTTGGAATGAGTTGTCCCACATAAAGCAATGCTATATGCTATAGAACTGCTTTGTAATGAGAGAGCGAGCTAGGAGGCCACAACACAGCACCCTCTAGAGGCTTTTTGGAATAACACATTACAGGAAACACTATGGTACCAGAGGAGAATACTGTAGGGGCTATAGTGAATATGGAAAAAGCAGGTAAAATTCTAGGACACATTTTAATTCAGTTCCCAAATTTCATAAAATTCTCAAGACCATTGAGACTTTCTCATTAAATCTGATGTAATAAGACATAGCAAAAAAAGCAAACAAAGCAAAAACCTCAACTTCTTAGTGACTTCTAAAATCATTAAATTTACAGTAGGGGGTACATTACCCTTATAATACATGAGTGGTACCCAGAGTTCCCTGTATACTCAGTCTGTGCCTGTACCTTTAATAGACACAGACCCCTCAGTGACTTCTAATATCCTTATAATTTACAGTAGGGGATACATTATCCCGTATAATACATGAGTGGTACCCAGAGTTCCCTGTTTAACTCAGTCGGTCCTTGTACCTTTATATAGACACAGAACTCCTCAGTGATTCTAATCCTTATAATTACAGTAGGGAGAACATTATCCTTATAATACATGAGTGGTACCCAGAGTTCCCTGTATAACTCAGTCTGTGTCCTTGTACCTTTATATAGACACAGAACTCCTCAGTGACTTCTAATACCCTTATAATTCCTTATAATACATGAGTGGTACCCAGAGTTCCCTGTTAACTCAGTCGGTCCTTGTCCTTTATATAGACACAGAACTCTCCAGTGACTCTAATATCTATTAATTTACAGTAGGGATACCTATCCCTTATAATACATGAGTGGTACCCAGAGTTCCCTGTATAACTCAGTCTGGTCCTTGTACCTTTATATAGACACAGAACTCTCAGTGACTTCTAATATCCTTATAATTTACAGTAGGTGATACCTTATCCCTTATATACATGAGTGGTACCCAGAGTTCCCTGTATAACTCAGTCTGTGTCTTGTACCTTTATAGACACGACCCCTCAGTGACTTCTAAATCCTTATAATTACAGTAGGGGATACATTATCCCTTAAATATGAGTGGTACCCAGAGTTCCCTGTATAACTCAGTGTGTCCTTGTACCTTTATATAGACACAGAACTCTCGTGACTTCTAATATCCTATAAATTTACAGTAGGGATACATATCCTTATAATACATGAGTGGTACCCAGAGTTCCCTGTATAACCAGTCTGGTCCTTGTACCTTTAATAGACACAGAACTCCTCAGTGACTTCTAATACCCTATAATTTACAGTAGGGGATACATTATCCCTTATAATACATGAGTGGTACCCAGAGTCCCTGTATAACTCAGTCTGTGTCCGTGTACCTTTATATGACACAGAACTCTCAGTGACTTCTATATCTTATAATTTACAGTAGGGATACCTTATCCCTTATAATACATGAGTGGTACCCAGAGTTCCCTGTATAAACTCAGTCTGTGTCCTTGTACCTTTATATAGACACAGAACTCCTCAGTGACTTCTAATATCCTTATAATTTACAGTAGGGATACCTTATCCCATAATCATGAGTGGTACCCAGAGTTCCCTGTATAACTCAGTCTGTGTCCTTGTACCTTTATATAGACACAGAACTCCTCAGTGACTTCTAATATCCTATAAATTATAGAAGGGGATACATTATCCTTACAATACTGAGTGGTACCAGAGTCCCCAGTCCTGTACTGTTATAATCTTGCACATGAATAAATACAGACAGACATTACATGGTTACTATGGGAGATCAGTGTAAACTGGTAGTTTATAAAGGGAGAGACCACACTGGATATATTAACACTCTCCTACCAGGTGACGGATTATTACAACGAGACTTTGCGTTTTTATTAACCACATTTGTTTTCCACCTCCACATACAATCTCCAGGTTGGACATTATCCATACAGACACTGGGGGATTTATCTATTGTAGTATAAGTGCAGTGAAAGGGAATATAACGCACCCACCCCACCTGACCATTTAATGTCTTCCTGGGGGGAGAGAGAATCTCGGTGCAGCTCCGAGGGGTAAGTGACATGTTTAGTTCCATCAAGAAGGAGAATATTCGAGGTGGGAAATTCTCATCCGCTGCCTGGGAGCCTAAATAATGTGGGGTCTTTCCTGTATGTGTAGTCGGTCCTGATGTGGAACAGTGTGTACTACTCAATACAGGATTCTCATACACAGTGGACACTTTACACACTATCCACATTAAAGGCAAAGCTCTGGGTGATAATAACAGGAAAAAAAAATTCTCATACATTTCCTATCACCTTTTAGATATATATATTATAATTAGATTATTACTCTATATATCGCACAATCGTGGGAGCTGCCTGTTGAACACAGGACATTTCTTTCTGTATGGTGGTTGAAGCTTTTCCCAACATAGCATTTATTTAACACATTTTATTTATAGATCCCTATTAAATAATATTCAAACGCTGCGTCCCTTTCGACAAATTCTCTCGCAACGTTTACTTGCCCTTCTATCATATTGGTTAAAAGATTCCTACAGAGAGACCGTTCCATCTCCCCAGGGAGGAGCTAGTCCATGTGTCCGTGGTACTGTGCGGAATGTACCAATTTAATGGGGTGTTAGGTGGGGGGAGAGAGAGCGATGGGAACATTGTTCACACATCAGAATTTGTGCCAATGAGTGTGAATATCATGAAACCCACAGTTACATTTGCATTTGTTACGTAGGAGTTGAAATTGCAAATTGGACTGAATGAATGAGCCCCTCGGTTTAACCCTTTAAAGCCTCTGAGGAAAAAAGGGGACGTTAAGTTTAATATGTATCTGGGTCCAGACCCACACTGTAAGAAACCCGATTAATTTCATGGATGTTGGCATATTGCTCTCCTGCCTGACATCTAAGAAAAATATTGTTGCTGGTAGGTCAATTCTTGGCACGCATCAATATTTCCCCTTTATGTTTATAATATAAATAAGATAAATCTAAATACTGCACTTTAATTTCGAAATGCCATGTGATAATACAATATACAGATAAGGAGTGTGGTTAAGTAAAGGGAAGAAGGAATATAAAACCATCAGGTGTATGTTCCCTTTAATCAGCTTTGTTTAGAACCGTTTAAAGGATAGTATTATAAGGATGCAGATGGATTTATGGAGTGTTTTATTAGAATTCGGTCTTCATGAGCTGATATTAGATGGTTATTGCCTATTAAATATGTCTGGGCTCCCCATCTCTAAATGGACAAATACTTTGAGGCTAGGACACACTTGCGAATTCCAATCATTCTGATTGGACACCAAGTGAACCAATCAGAATTCAGCTTTTACTGAGAACTGACCCCATATAATAGAATTCTACTAAACCACTAGTTCATTTACAACGAATCGCAGAAAGCGAAAGATGATACGTCAATTAACTTCAGGGCTCAGACACCAGCCGCTATTAGAACTAAGATACCATTGAGGTTTATATGTATAAGAGCTATAAAGGTCTGCAGCAGCCAATCAGATGTGTAGCACTTTTAAATGCAATGGTAATTAGATTTTGAAACGTCTCAGTTAAATAAATAACTCCAGAGTCTCCTGGCAAGGGAGCTGTCAGTCCCTCTTTTGCATACATCCAGCCACATAGACGATGTCCTTAAGGGACTTTCAAATTACAGTTTTAAATTAAATAAATGATTTATAGCTGAGCAGCCAGACTGACAATCATTCACAATCCGAAATGATTATTGGCTCCGTAAACCTGAGAGGCCAGCGCCTTCACTGTGGTTACCCTTTGCCTTACGTATGGGACAGTTGGGGGAGAGAAAACTAATGTTGGTTTATCAAAGTGTTAGCTCAATGTATTAAAGGGTATCTACATTGGGAAATTAGTACTGGAAACTATATTCATTTTTACTATTACTGTGCCTTTATTTGTTGATCTGTCCCATATTTCTTTAGATATCCAATTTGAACCATTTTGTATTTCTGTTGTAATCAATTGTCTTATTATCATAAACCCTTCTGCTGGTGCAGTTGCTGTAACTTGAATGGTCTCAGTTGGAATGTGTGAATTGCAATGGGAAATCTCTTCTCCCAGTACTGCCTCACAGGAATACAGAGCATGTCTGATGAAAGGAGGAATGGTTAGGAGTACTGAATTAAAGGCACACCTACCTTAGAATAAGTGCTACTTACTGTACATGTTATATATTTATATATATTTATATATATAATAACAATATTTTTTATAGGTTCCCTGCATGAAATAATGGTTGAAATGACAACAACTATAATAAACATTATCAGGTATACGGGATCACTGAGTATACTGGTAGACGCCATAATACCAAACTATATGGAAATTCCTAGTACAAGGTTGGCCCTGTTAACATGTGAGCTGTCAGCCGAATGTTCTGATGGCTGCAGGGGGCTCGCATTCCTAACTGGAGGGGATGAAGTAGGACACAAACCAATCTTATAATACCCTGAGAAGGTAAAGGGTTAAACTGTGCAACTCCCAAAACGGTAGAGTTTCTTAGTTCGCTTATTTCATGCTGTAATTGCTATGTCCGTGTGTCCTAGGAATGTAGGTCAATAGATTATCTACATTTCCACAAAAGCCAAAATGCTCAGTGGCACGAACCGAACTCATTAAACACCAGGATCCTGTTAACCCTAGCACTAAGCAGTTATAGTAATAAACCCCCCGCTCTGTAATAAAAGGAAAACTATAGGTTAAAACTATTAGTTAGGTGTCTGAATGATGGGGAATGCTGGAGTTGTAGTTTTTGCAGTTGTAGTAACATACCAATTAATTAAATGTAAATAATGACATAATATCACGAAAAGCTATTAATAATACGTGTCTATCCAGCCTAGAATTGCACGTGTATGGGCGATTGGTCGGCAGTGTTCTGTGATCTGGCACGGACCGAGCCGCTATGAAATCGATTTCAGCGGAATGCCGAAAAATTCTGCGTGTCTTTAATCCCCTGACGGGCTCCCACCTCTTCCCTTTAAAAAAGCATGCGTGACATTCTCATGATTCACGGTTGCAATGCAATAAAATGCAGGCTGCATGGCTACTTTGAATCCATACAGACTGCGCCATGTTCCACAATAAAATTCTAACTAGCCTTTGATTTTCTATGTATTCAGTTTTAAAAGGAAGAGTGGAGAAATGCTTCCCGACGCGCCTTAAACTCCTATAATGAGCGTGAGACATCGAAACTAATAAAATGGTTAATCCAAGGACGAGTCCCTATTGCCAGGGGATCTGTTTGTGTAGCATAAACACTCTCCTGAGATCTCTTCTCCGAGGAAAGATGTGAACACAGGACTGATTGCTTTTCCCTACTGAGAGCAAAAAAGCAAATCTTTAAAGATATCTGGACATGGATGGATGATTCCGGCCTCCTGGCTTCATATCTCATTATATCACATTCACGCATCTTGGATGACACGATCGCTGTAAGACAAGGTGTTGCGATGGTACCGTATGTTCAAGGAACGTTAGTCAGCATTATGGGAAAGTTCCTAATGTATTATTATAAATAGAATCTCTAGGTTTATAAACAAACGTACAACATCTCATTGCGATGCATTTGCCTTTTTACGTTCCCATATAAAAATTGGTGCATATTTATAAACCAGCGGTTATTGCCACGGTTATCGTTAATGTACGATTGTGGCCATAAATGTACTAAGACGAACTGCTACGAATATCGATCGCACAATAGCATTCGGTGCAATGTATTGAAGGGTGGTCGTAAATCTACAATCGCAGTCATAGATCTATGATCGCGATCGTAAACTGCGACTGCACACCAGATTTACCGGCGATATCGTAGTTTTGCGATTGCGGCAGCGCTCGGTAAAGGCGCGGTATCGCCAAAGAGCGACGCTATAATATAAGCCTTACTTCTTTAAAATAACCTGTTTTTAGGGGACCATAATACTAACTTCCAACTGACAGACCAATAATAAGAAACTACCGCAGTATCGCTGATATTTCGCCATGGCCGATTGCGTGTTGTATTGAAAAGCTTAATCGTGCAAAGAACCCTTAAAGGAACCATACCGTTTAGCTGTGTGAATACTGGGATGAGTTATAGCCCCTTCATAACATAACAATGAAAGCAGACTATAAATATTGTAAACAGTGATGTAGGCAGAACAATGAATTGTAGGTTTGAAGTTTCACAGCTGCTACGATATATGTAGCCCATGCAGTGCGGGATTGCTGTGCCGCTGAGTATCATGGGAATTGTAGTTCTACAACTGTAAGAATGACAATGCCTGGTGAGCATTGTTCTCTATTAGATAAACCTTGTTAAATTGAATGTACTAGAGATACGGGTCGGGCCTATCAGTAACGGAGATCCCATTGGTTAATACTTTAGCTGTAGATGATGTTTAAACATCCCAGGGGCTATTGTAGATTGGGATGAGTAAAGAACATCCCGTGTCTCTCACCTTTCCCATCATACTTCTCACCCACAGTCACTTCTTATCAGACACATAGATTTCCTGTCCCTGGGGAGAAGTGATATGGAATATTAGTTGGCACAATCCAGTAGGCAGCTCTCTTTTGTATGGTGTTAAGAGATGAGGTTTACATTCTACATCCAGGTGTTTATATTTATCTCTCGCCCCCGGCACTGTGTGTGTTATATGGATTATTTGGTTTTTTTAAAAAAAGAAACAGAAATCAGAAACATTTGTACTATCATCTGGCTGCTACACATTGGAGGGTCCCTTTAACAATGCAGTTGTATAAATGTAGCTGAACTACAACAAAATACAGAAAGGGACAATGCTAGATTGAGTAGATAGACTGAAAGATGACTATAGATTGATAGTAGAACTGATGATATAACTATAAACTGATAGATAACTAGTAGACTGATGATTAGAACTATAGACTGATATGACTGATGATAACTATGACTAGATATAGACTGATAGATAACTATAGATGATAGATAACTATAGACTGAAAGATAACTATAGTTGTGTAACACTGTAAAATCCAAATGACATCACTACACTCCATATTGGGCACAATGTGTAACACTGTAAAATCTAAAAGACATCACTACACTCCATATTGGGCACAATGGGTAACACTGTAAAATCCAAATGACATCACTACACTCCATATTGGGCACAATGTGTAACACTGTAAAATCTAAAAGACATCACTACACTCCATATTGGGCACAATGTGTAACACTGTAAAATCTAAAAGACATCATGCAGGGGGAGGATAATGAAGTGAACCTGATCTTAGCACAGCTCTGTGTAATGTATTTCCTAATAGTGGACCTATTTAAAGGGGAGTGTTGGAGGGTATGTCAACATAGTACAGAGCTGCAGGGGGAGGATACTGAAGGGCTCTCTGCAATGCATTTCGCTATAATGTCCTTTTTAAAGGGGAATGTTTGTCCCTACACTCCACTATACTCCATATTGGACAGAATGTGTAATACTGTAAAATCTAAATGACATCACTACACTCCATATTGGGCACAATGGGTAACACTGTAAAATCCAAATGACATCACTACTCTCCATATTGGGCGCAATGTGTAACACTGTAAAATCTAAATGACATCACTACACTCCATATTTGGCACAATGTGTAACACTGTAAAATCTAAATGACATCACTACACTCCATATTGGGCACAATGTGTAACACTGTAAAATCTAATGACATCACTACACTCATATGGGCACAATGTGTAACACTGTAATCTAAATGACATCACTACACTCCATATTGTACACAATATGTACCACTAAAATCTAAATGACATCACTACACTCCATATTGCACAATGTGTAACACTGTAAAATCTAATGACATCACTACACTCCATATTGGGCACAATGGGTAACACTGTAAAATCCAAATGACATCACTACACTCCATATTGGGCCCAATGTGTAACACTGTAAAATCTAAATGACTCACTACACCTCCATATGGGCACAATGTGTAACACTGTAAAATCTAAATGACACCACTACACTCCATATTGGGCACAATGTGTAACACTGTAAATCTAAATGACATCACTACACTCCATATGGGGCAAATGGTAACCTGAAAATCCAAATGACATCACTACACACTCCATATTGGGCACAATGTGTACACTGTAAAATCTAAAAGACATCACTACACCTCCATATTGGGCACAATGGGTAACACTGTAAAATCCAAATGACATCACTACACTCCATATTGGGCACAATGTGTAACACTGTAAAATCTAAAAGCATCACTACACTCCATATTGGGCACAATGTGTAAACACTGTAAAATCTAAAAGACATCACTACACTCCATATTGGGCACAATGTGTAACACTGTAAAATCTAAATGACATCACTACTTCCATATTGGGCACAATGTGTACACTGTAAAATCTAAAAGACATCACTACATTCCATATTGGGCACAATGTGTAACACTGTAAAATCTAAATGACATCACTACATTCCATATTGGGCACAATGTGTAACACTGAAATCTAAAAGACATCACTACATTCCTATTGGGCACAATGGTAACCTGTAAAATCAAATGACATCACTACACTCCATATTGGCACAATGTATAACACTGTAAAATCCAAATGACATCACTACACTCCATATGGATACAATTTGTTCATTGTAAATCCCCCAGAATCCCTGAGGATTCCATTGCAGCTCGTTATCAGGATGCAGAATTGTGACCATTTAAACTGTTACAGTATAAATTTGATGCCTGCGTCAATTACGGGGCAATGGGCGAGATATAGCGGGCCGAGGAAACCTGGAACACTGTGAAAGGAAATAAACACGTTTTCTCTTCTCTTTGTTTAAACCTCACAGTCTGGAAACAGCAAATTAAATCCTATCCGTGAGATTCGCAATGTTCCTCAGGCGGTTTCAATACGAGTCCAGGAAGGGGATTCCATTTATCCTTTTATGTGTAGCTTTTCTATCTGATTCTAACAGTGCGAATTGTTCTGATATTACCTGATATTAACAGGGGGATGTAATAAAAGTTCTTATCATTAAAAATGGTGCAATTTTGCCCCAGATAATCAGATGTTATTTACTCTTTGAAAGGTAAACTCTGATTGGTTGGGGCAAACTTAGCACCATTTTTAACGATTTAACGGTGGCTCAGTGGTTAGCACTGATGCCTTGCAGCACTGAGGTCCTGAGTTCGATTCCACCCTTGGACACATCCCAAGGGTTTGTATGATCTCCCCTTGCTTGCGTGGGTTTCCTTCGGGCACTCCGGTTTCCCCACAATCATAAGACATACTGAAGGTTGTTGTGTACATAAAGTGATTAGATTGTAAGCTCTTCGGGGCAGGGCCTGATGTGAATTGAGTAAATACATGTAGCGCTATATAAGAAATAAAATACATTACATCACCCTGTAATGTCTTTTTATGGGAAAACTATCCCCCCCATTGGAAATACCAGAGATCCGGAATGTTACAGTGATTCCCAAAGGCTAGAATATGCATTTACCATGTAAATAACCAGCACCACGAGATCCATAATACCAACTGTGCACCAACAAGGATACATCAGCCCTGTAACATTAGTTCATTGAAAATAATCTCAAATGATCAATACAAAGAGGCTTTATGGTTTTATCATTGCAACTTCCCCTTGTGCTGGTTTCAGAGACGTTTAGGCCGGTATTTGGTTCTGTTCTGATCTCGGGAATGGACTTGTTATGTTAGTAATGAAGATTTGGAATAGTTGTCCAACATAAGCAATGCTATATGCTATAGACCTGCTTTGTAATGAGAGAGCAGAGCTAGGAAGGCCACAACACAGCACCTCTAGAGCTTTTTGGAATAACACATTACAGGAAACACTATGGTACGAGGAGAATACTGTAGGGGCTTAGTGAATATGGAAAAAGCAGGATAAAATTCTAGGACACATTTTAATTCGTTCCCAAATTTCAATAAATTTCTCAAGACCATTGAGACTTTCTCATTAAATCTGATGTAATAAGACATAGCAAAAAAAAGCAAACAAGCAAAACCTCAACTTCTTAGTGACTTCTAATATCCTTATAATTTACAGTAGGGGGTACATTATCCCTTATATATACATGAGTGGTACCCAAGAGTTCCCTGATAACTCAGTCTGTGTCCTTGCCTTTATATAGACACAGACCCCTCATGACTTCTAATATCCTTAAATTTACAGTAGGGGATACATTATCCCGTATAATACATGAGTGGTACCCAGAGTTCCTGTATAACTCAGTCTGTGTCCTTGTACCTTTATATAGACACAGAACTCCTCAGTGACTTCTAATATCCTTATAATTACAGTAGGGATACATTTCCTTATAATACATGAGTGGTACCCAGAGTTCCCTGGTATAACTCAGTCTGTGTCCTTGTACCTTTATATGACACAGAACTCCTCATGACTTCTAATACCCTTATAATTCCTTATAATACATGAGTGGTACCCAGAGTTCCCTGTATAACTCAGTCTGTGTCCTTGTACCTTTATATAGACACAGAACTCCTCAGTGACTTCTAATATCCTTATAATTTACAGTAGGGATACCTTATCCCTTATAATACATGAGTGGTACCCAGAGTTCCCTGTATAACTCAGTCTGTGTCCTTGTACCTTTATATAGACACAGAACTCCTCAGGACTCTAATATCCTTATAATTTACAGTAGGGATACCTTATCCCTTATAATACATGAGTGGTACCCAGAGTTCCCTGTATAACTCAGTCTGTTCTTGTACCTTTATATAGACACAGACCCCTCAGTGACTTCTAATATCCTTATAATTTACAGTAGGGGATACATTATCCCTTATAATACATGAGTGGTACCCAGAGTTCCCGTATAACTCAGTCTGTGTCCTTGTACCTTTATATGACACAGAACTCCTCAGTGACTTCTAATATCCTTATAATTTAGTAGGGATACATTATCCTTATAATACATGAGTGGTACCCAGAGTTCCCTGTATAACTCAGTCTGTGTCCTTGTACCTTTAATAACACAAAACTCCTCAGTGACTTCTAATACCCTTATAATTTACAGTAGGGGATACATTATCCCTTATAATACATGAGTGGTACCCAGATTCCTGTATAACTCAGTCTGTGTCCTGTACCTTATATAAGACACGAACTCCTCAGTGACTTCTAATATCCTTATATTTACAGTAGGGATACCTTATCCCTTATAATACATGAGTGGTACCCAGAGTTCCCTGTATAAACTCAGTCTGTGTCCTTGTACCTTATATAGCACAGAACTCCTCAGTGACTTCTAATATCCTTATAATTTACAGTAGGGATACCTTATCCCTTATATACATGAGTGGTACCCAGAGTTCCCTGTAAACTCGTCTGTGTCCTTGTACTTTTATAGACACAGAACTCCTCAGTGACTTCTAATATCCTTATAATTATAGAAGGGGAACATTATCCTACAATACATGAGTGGTACTCAGATCCCCAGTCCTGTACTGTTATAATCCATTTGCACATGATAAATACAGACAGACATTACATGGTTACTATGGGAGATCAGTTGTAACTGGTAGTTTAATAAGGGAGAGACCACTGGATATATTAACACTCTCCTATCCAGGTGACTGGATTATTACAACGAGACTTTGAGCTTTTTATTAACCACATTTGTTTATTCCACCTCACATACAATTCTCCAGGTTTGGACATTATCCATACAACACTGGGGGATTTATCTATTGTAGTATAAGTGCAGTGAAAGGGAATATAACGCACCCACCCACCTTGACCTAATTTAATGTCTTCCCTGGGGGGAGAGAGATCTCGGTGGCAGCTCGAGGGGTAAGTGACATGTTTAGTTCCATCAAGAAGGAGAATATTCGAGTGGGTGAATATTCTCATCCGCTGCCTGGGAGCCTAAATAATGTGGGGTCTTTCCTGTATGTGTAGTCTGGTCCTGATGTGGAACAGTGTGTACTACTCAATACAGATTCTCATACACAGTGACACTTTACACACCTATCCACATTAAAGGCAAAGCTCTGGGTGATAATAACAGGAAAAATAAATTCTCATACATTTCCTATCACCTTTATAGATATATTATAATTAGATTATTACTCTATTATCGCAATACGTGGGAGCTGCCATTGTGAACACAGGACATTTCTTTCTGTATGGTGGTTGAAGCTTATTCCAAATAGACATTTATTTAACATCATTTTATTATAGATCCCTATTAAATAATATTCAACGCTGCGTCCCTTTTCGACAAATTCTTCGCACACGTTTACTTGCCCTTCTATCATATTGGTTAAAAGATTCCTACAGAGAGACCGTTCCATCTCCTCCAGGGAGGAGCTAGCTCCATGTGTCCGTGTTACTGTGCGGAATGTACCAATTTAATGGGGTGTTTAGGTGGGGGGAGGAGAGCAGCTGGAACATTGTTCACACATCAGAATTGTGCCAATGAGTGTGAATATCATGAAACCCACAGTTACATTTGCATTTGTTACGTAGGAGTTGAAATTTGCAAATTGGACTTGAATGAATGAGCCCCATCGGTTTAACCCTTTAAAGCCTCTGGAGGAAAAAAGGGGACGTTAAGTTTAATATGTATCTGGGTCCATGACCCACACTGTAAAGAAACCTACCGATAATTTCATGGATGTTGGAGCTCATTTCCGCTGACATCTAAGAAAAATATTGTTGCTGGTAGGTCAATTCTTGGCACGCATCAATATTTCCCCTTTATGTTTATAAATAAATAAGATCTCATCAATAACTGCACTTTAATTTCGAAATGCCATGTGTATAAATACAATTATACAGATAAGGAGTGTGGTTAAGTAAAGGGAAGAAGGAATATAAACCAATCAGGTGTAATGTTCCCCTTAATCAGCTTTGTTTAGAACCGTTTAAAGGATAAGTAATTATAAGGATGCAGATGGATTTTATGGAGTGTTTTATTAGAATTCGGTCTTCATGAGCTGATATTAGATGGTTTATTGCCCTTAAATATGTCTGGGCTCCCCCATCTCTAAATGGACAAATACTTTGAGGCTAGGACACACTTGCGAATTCCAATCATTCTGATTGGACACCAAGTGAACCAATCAGATTCGCTTTTACTGAGAACTGACCCCATATAATAGAATTCTACTAAACCACTAGTTCATTTACAACGAATCGCAGAAAGCGAAAGATGATACGTCAATTCACTTCAGGGCTCAGACACCAGCCGCTATTAGAACTAAGATACCATTGAGGTTTATATGATAAGAGCTATAAAGGTCTGCAGCAGCCAATCAGATGTGTAGCACTATTTAAATGCAATGGTAATTAGATTTTGACACGTCTCAGTTAATAAATAACTCCACGAAGTCTCCTGGCAAGGGAGCTGTCAGTCCATCTTTTGCATACATCCAGCCACATAGACGATGGCTCTTTAAGGGACTTCAAATTACAGTTTTTAAATTAAAATAAATGATTTATAGTCTGAGCAGCCAGACTGACAATCATTCACAATCCGAAATGATTTATTGGCTCCTGTAAACCTAGAGGCCAGCGCCTTTCACTGTGGTTACCCTTTGCCTTACGTATGGGACAGTTGGGGGAGAGAAAACTAATGTTGGTTTATCAAAGTGTTAGCTCATGTATTAAAGGGTATCTACATTGGGAAATTAGTACTGGAAACTATCATTCATTTTTTACTATTACTGTGCCTTTATTTGTTGATCTGTCCCATATTTCTTTAGATATCCAATTTGAACCATTTTGTATTTCTGTTGTCATCAATTGTCTTATATCATAAACCCTTCTGCTGTGTGCAGATTTGCTGTAACTTGAATGGTCTCAGTTGGATGTGTGAATTGCATGATGGGAAATCTCTTCTCCCAGTACTGCCTCACAGGAATTACAGAGCATGTCTGATGAAAGGAGGAATTGGTTAGGAGTACTGAATTAAGGCACACCTACCTTAGAATAAGTGCTACTTACTGTACATGTATTAATTTATATATAATTTAATATATAATATACAATATTTTTTATAGGTTCCCTGCATGAAATATGGTTGAAATGACAACACTATAATAAACATTATCAGGTATACGGGATCACTGAGTATACTGGTAGACGCCATAATACCAACTATATGGAAATTCCTAGTACAAGGTTGGCCCTGTTAACATGTGAGCTGTCAGCCGAATGTTCTGATTGGCTGCAGGCTGCTCGCATTCCTAACTGAGGGTTGAAGTAGGACACAAACCAATCCTTTAAAACCCTGAGAAGGTAAAGGGTTAAACTGTGCAACTCCCAAAACGGTAGAGTTTCTTAGTTCGCTTATTTCATGCCTGTAATTGCTATGTCCGTGTGTCCTAGGATGTAGGTCAATAGATTATCTACATTTCCACAAAAGCCACAAATGCTCAGTGGCACGAACCGAACTCATTAAACACCAGGATCCTGTTAACCCCTAGCACTAAGCAGTTATAGTAATAACCCCCCCCGCTCTGTAATAAAAGGAAAACTATAGGTTAAAACTCATTAGTTAGGTTGTCTGAATGATGGGGAATGCTGGGAGTTGTAGTTTTTGCAGTTGTAGTAACTATACAATTAATTAAATGTAAATAATGACATAATATCACGAAATAGCTATTAATAATACGTGTCTATCCAGCCTAGAATTGCACGTGTAGGGGCGATTGGTCGGCAGTTGTTCTGTGATCTGGCACGGACCAGCCGCTATGAACGTTCGATTTTCAGCTGAAATGCCGAAAAATTCTGCGTGTCTTTAATCCCCTGACTAGGGCTCCCACCTCTTCCCTTTAAAAAAGCATGCGTGACATCTTCATGATTCAGCGTTGCAATGCAATAAAATGCAGGCTGCATGGCTACTACTTTGAAATCCATACAGACTGCGCCATGTTCCCAATACAAATTCTAACTAGCCTTTGATTTTCTATGTATTCAGTTTTAAAAGAGAGGTGGAAATGCTTCCCGAGCGCCTTAAACTCCTATTAATGAGCGTGAGACATCGAAACTAATAAAATGTATTTAATCCAAGGACGAGTCCCTATTGCCAGGGGATCTGTTTGTGTAGCAATAAACCTCTCCTGAGATCTCTTCTCCGAGGAAGATGTGAACACAGGACTGATTGCTTTTCCCTACTGAGAGCAAAACAAGCAAATCTTTAAAGATATCTGGACATGGATGGATGATTCCAGGCCTCCTGGCTTCATATCTCATTATATCACATTCACGCATCATTTGGATGACACGATCGCTGTAAGACAAGGTGTTGCGATGGTACCGTTGTTCAAGGAACGTTAGTCAGCATTATGGGAAAGTTCCATAATGTATATATTATAAATAGAATCTCTATGGTGTTTATTAATCCAAACGTACAACATCCATTGCGATGCATTTGCCCTTTTTACGTTCCCATATAAAAATTGGTGCATATTTATAAACCAGCGGTATTGCCACGGTTATCGTTAATGTACGATTGTGGCCATAAATGTACTAAGACCGAACTGCTACGAATATTCGATCGCACAATAGCATTCGGTGCAATAGTATGAATGGGTGGTCGTAAATCTACAATCGCAGTCATAGATCTATGATCGCGATCGTAAACTTGCGACTGCAATCACAGATTTACCGCGATATCGTAGTTTTGCGATTGCGGCAGCGCTCGGTAAAGGCGCGGTATCGCCAAAGAGCCGACGCTATAAATATAGCCTTACTTACCCTTTAAAATAACCTGTTTTGGGACCATAATACTAACTTCCAACTGACAGACCAATAATAAGAAACTACCGCAGTATCGCTGATATTTCGCCATGGCCGATTGCGTGTTGTTGAAAAGCTTAATCGTGCAAAGAACCCTTAAAGGAACATTACCGTTTAGCTGTGTGAAACACTGGGGATGAGTTATAGCCCCTTTCATAACATAACAATGAAAGCAGACTATAAATATTGTAAACACGTGATGTAGGCAGAACAATGAATTGTAGGTTTGAAGTTTCACAGCTGCTACTGATATATGTGCCCATGCAGTGCGGGATTTGCTGTGCCGCTGAGTATCATGGGAATTGTAGTTCTACACACTGTAAGATGACAATGCCTGGTGAGCATTGTTCCTCTATTAGATAAACCTTGTTAAATTGAATGTACTAGAGATACGGGTGGTCGGTCTTATCATAACTGGAGATCCCATTGGTTAATACTTTAGCTGTAGATGATGTTTAAACATCCCAGGGGCTATTGTAGATTGGGATGAGTAAAAGAACTCCTGTGTCTCTCCCACCTTTCCCATCATACTTCTCACCCACGTCACTTTCTTATCAGACACATAGAATTTCCTGTCCCTGTGGAGAAGTGATATGGAAATTAGTCTGGCACAATCCGTAGGCACTCTCTTTTGTTATGGCTGTTAAAGAGATGGGTGTTTACATTGCTACATCCAGGATGTTTATATTATCTCTTCGCCCCCGGCCTGTGTGTGTTATATGGATTTATTGGTTTTTTTAAAAAAGAAAACAGAAATCTGAAACATTTTGTACTATCATCTGGCTGCTACACAATGGATGGTCCTTTAACTGCAGTGTGTATAAATGTAGCTGACTACAACAAAATACAGAAAGGGACAATGACTAGATTTTGGTAGATAGACTGAAAGATGACTATAGATTGATATAGATGATATAACTATAACTGATATATTAACTATAGAACTAGATATATAACTAGACTTATAGACGTAGATAACTATGACTGATATAGACTGATAGATGTAACTATAGACTGAGTACTATAGACTGCATAGATAGAACTATAGACTGATAGATAACTATAGACTGATAATAACTATAGACTGATATGAACTGATAGACATACTGATAGACTAGATAGATGATAACTGATAGACTGAAAGATAACTATATAAACTGATAGATACTATTGACTGATATAGACTGATGATAACTATAGACGTGATAGATAACTATAGATATTATATAGACTGATAGATAGACTATAGATTGATAGATAACTATGGACTGATATAACTGATAGATAATATAGTACTGATATAGACTGAGATAACTATAGACTGTGATAGATAACTATAGACTGATATAGACTGATAGTACTGATATAGATGTAGATAACTATAGACTGACTAGATAACTATAGACTGATATAGACTGACAGATAACTATGACTGATATAGACTGATAGATGAACTATAGACTGTATAATACTATAGACTGATAGATAACTATAGACTGATATAGACTGATAGATAACTATTGACTGATATAGACTGATAGATAACTATAGACTGATAGATAACTATAGACTAATAGATAACTATAGACTGATATAGACTGATAGATAACTATTGACTGATATAGACTGATAGATAACTATAGACTTATAAGACAGTAGATAACTTATAGACTGATATAGACTGATAGATAACTATAGACTGATATAGACTGTATAATAACTCTGATAGACTTATATAGACTGGTCGATATAGAGAAAACGATATAGACTGATAGATAATTATAGACTGATACGAATGATAGATAACTATAGATGATATAGACTGGTAGGTAACTATATGACTGAATATATAACTATAGACTGATATAGATGATAGATAACTATAGATTGATATAGGACTGATAGAACTGACTATAGACTGATAGATCAATATAGATGATAGATAAGCTATAGACTGATAGTAGACTGATAGATAACTATAGACTGATATAGACTGACTGGTAAAACTATAGACTGATATAGGACTGGATAGATAACTATAGACGTTTATAGACTGGTAGAAACTAAGACTGATATAGATCTATAGATAATATAGACTGATATATATGAAGCATAGATAACTATAGATTATAACTGGTAGATACTATAGACTGATATATAACTATAGACTGATATAGACTGATAGATAACTATAGATTATATAGACTGAGATAATAACTATAGACTGATAGATAACTATAGACTGATATAGACTGATAGATAACTGACTGATAATAACTGACTGAATTCATAGATTATATAGACTGATAATACTATAGACCTGATATAGACTTGGTAGATATAAGATGATATAGACTGATAATTAGACTGATAAGATAACTATAGACTGATAGATTAGATAATAATAGACTGTATATAGACTGATAGATAACTATATATCTGGTATAGACTGAAGTAGATAACTATAATTATAGACTTATATAGACTGATATATAGACTGTATATAGCTGATAGATAACTATAGACTGATATAGACTGATAGATAATATAGTAGTACTTAGTATAGACTGATAGATAACTATAGACTGATATAGACTGATATAATAGATTAGACTGATAGATATATAGACTGATAAGATAACTACTATGACTGATATAGAAGACTGATAGACTAATTATAGAGTATATAGACTGATGAAGATAACTATAGACTGATATAGACTGGTAGATAATTATAGACTTAATTATAGACTGATAAGATAACTATAGACTATAGACTGATAGATAATGTATAGACTTATATAGATACTGATAGACTAAGCTACTGACTGATATAGACTGATCTAGATTATAGACTTATATAGAAACTGAATAGATAACTAAGACTGATATAGACTGGTAGATAATTATAGACGATATTAGCTGAGAGTAACTATGACTGATATAGACGGTAGATAAGTATAGACTATATAGACTGATAGATAATATAGACTGATATAGACTGAGTAGATAATATAGAGACTTAGTATATAGACTGATAGATAACTATAGACTGATATAGAACTGATATATATGTATAGACTTATATAGATCTGATAGATAACTATAGACTCAGTCTATAGTTGATCTGACCAGTCATATCAGTCTATAGTTATCTATCAGTCTATATCAGTCTATACATATATCATCAGTCTATATCAGTCATATAGTTATCTATCAGTCTATATAAGTCTATAATTATCTATCAGTCTATATCAGTCTATGTATCTATCAGTCTATATAAGTCCATATATTATCTATCAGTCATATAAGTCTATAATTATCTATCAGTCTATATCAGTCTATAGTTATCTACCAGTCTATATCAGTCTATAGTTATCTATCAGTCTATATAAGTCTATAATTATCTATCAGTCTATATCAGTCTATAGTTATCTATCAGTCTATATCAGTCTATAGTTATCTACCAGTCTATATCAGTCTATAGTTATCTATCATTTATTAGTTATTTACAGTCTATATCAGTCTATAGTTATCTATCAGTCTATATAAGTCTATAATTATCTATACAGTCTATATCAGTCTATAGTTATCATCAGTCTAATAAGTCATAATTATCTATCAGTCTATATCAGTCTATAGTTATCTATCAGTCTATAAAGTCTATAATATTCTATAAGTCTATATAAGTCTATAGTTATCTACCAGTCTATATCAGTCTATAGTTATCTACCAGTCTATATCAGTTCTATAGTTATCTATCAGTCTATATCAGTCTATAATTATCATCAGTCTATATCAGTCTATAGTTATCTACCAGTCTATATTCAGTCTATAGTTATCTACCAGTCATATCAGTCTATAGTTATCTATCAGTCTATATAAGTCTATAATTATCTATCAGTATCATCAGTCTATAGTTATCTATCAGTCTATATAAGGCTATAAGTATTATCAGTCTATATCAGTCTATAGTTATCTATCAGTTATATAAGTCTATAATTATCTATCAGTCTATATCACGTCTATAGTTATCTACCAGTTATATCAGTCTATAGTTATCTACAGTCTATATCAGTCAAGTAGCTATATCAGTCTATATCAGTCTATAATTATCTACCAGTCTTATATCAGTCTATATAGTTATATATCCGTTATATAAGTCTATAATATATAACAGTCTGTCATATAGTTATAGTTATCTATCAGTCTATATAAGTCTCTAATTATATATCAGTCTATATCAGTCTATAGTTATCTATCAGTCATATAAGTCTATAATTATCTACCAGTCTATATCATTATAGTTATTCTATCAGTCTATATAAGCTATAATTTATCTACCAGTCTATATCAGTCTATAGTTATCTATCAGTCTATATAACGTCTATAATTATCTACAGTATAATCAGTCTATAGTTATCTATCAGTCTATATACAGTCTATAATTATATATCAGTCTATATCAGTCTATAGTTATCTATCAGTCTATATAAGTCTTAATTACTACCAGTCATAACACATCACAACAAATCACCAACACAACACAGCAAACTATAAATTATCTATCAGTCTATATCAGTCTATAGTTATCTATCAGTCTATATAAGTCTATAATTATCTATCAGTCTAATCAGTCTATAGTTATCTATCAGTCTATATAAGTCTAAAATTAATCTATCAGTCATATCAGTCTATAGTTATCTATCAGTCTATATCAGTCTATAATTATCTATGTTTATAAGTCTATAATTATCTACCAGTCTATATCAGTCTATAGTTTTCTATCAGTCTATATAAGTCTATAATTATCTATCAGTCTATAGTTACATCGTCTTATAAGTCTATAATTATCTACCAGTCTATATCAGTCTATAGTTATCTATCAGTCTATATAAGTCTATAATTATCTATCAGTCTATATCAGTCTATAGTATCTATCAGTCTATATCAGTCTATAGTTATCTATCAGTCTATAGTTATATCAGTCTATATCAATCTATAGTATCTATCAGTCTTTATCAGTCTATAGTTATAATCGTCATAGTTATCTACCAGTCATATCAATCTATAGTTATCTCTATCATTCTATATCAGTCTATAATTATCTATCAGTCTAATCAGTCTATAGTTATCTACCAGTCATTATAAGTCTATAGTTATCTATCAGTCTATATCAGTCTATAGGTATCTATCAGTCTATATCAGTCATGTATCTATCAGTCTTATCGTCTAAGTTATCTTCATATTGATCTATCAGTCTATAGTTATCTATCAGTCATATCAATCTATAGTATTCTATAGTCTATATCAGTCTATAGTATATATCAGGCTATAGTTACCTACCCAGTCTATATCAATCTATAGTTATCTATTTCTATATCAGTCTATAATTATCTATCAGTCTATATCAGTCTATAGTTATCTACCAGTCTATATAAGTCTATAGTTATCTATCAGTCTATATCAGTCTATAGTTATCTATCAGTCTATATCAGTCTATAGTTATCTACTGGTCTTTATAAGTCTATAGTTATCTATCAGTCTATATCAGTCAATAGTTATCTATCAGTCTATATCAGTCTATAGTTATCTATAGTCTATAGTTATCTATCAGTCTATGTTATCTATCGTCTATATCAGTCAATATTATCTATCAGTCTATATCAGTCTATAGTTTTATCTAGTCATAGTTATCTATCAGTCTATAGTTATCTATCAGTCTATATCAGTCAATAGTTATCTGTCAGTCTATATCAGTCTATAGTTATCTATCAGTCTATAGTTATCTATCAGTCTATATCAGTCTATCAGTCTATATCAGTCTATAGTTATCTATCAGTCTATAGTTATCTATCAGTCTATATCAGTCTATATTTATCTATCAGTCTATATCAGTCAATAGTTATCTATCAATCTATAGTTATCTATACAGTCATATAAATCTATAGTATCTATCAGTCTATAGTTATCCATCATCTATCAGTCAAAGTTATCTATCAGTTTATAGTTATCTTTCAGTCTAGTTAATCTATCAGTCTATAGTTATCTTCATCGTCTATATCAGTCTATAGTTATCTATCAGTCTATAGTATCTATCAGTCTATAGTTAATTCTTTCAGTCTATAGTTATATATCAGTCTATAGTTATCTATCAGTCATATCAGTCTAGAGTTCTATCAGTCTATATCAGTCTAAGTTATATATAGTCATAGTTATTGATCAGTTATTATCACAGTCTTATCAATCTATGTCATCTTTCAGTCTATCTATCAATCTAGCATTGTCCCTTTCTGTATTTTTGTGTAGTTCAGCTACATTTATACAACTGCATTGTTAAAGGGACCCAATCGAGGGGAAACCAGTGAAAACGATGGGAAGGGTAAAGAGGCATGTACCTGGAGACAGGAAAAGACAACCCACAGAGGGAAAAAAGGGGATCAGCTTTGGCCGAATTCGTCAAAGTGTTCAGTCTGAGGAGAGCCCCTATCACTTTTAACTAGTTGACTGTCTAAGATACGCCCTATAGGGCGTATCTTAGACAGTCAACTAGTTAAAAGTGATAGGGGCTCTCCTCAGACTGAACACTTTGACGAATTCGGCCAAAGCTGATCCCCTTTTTTCCCTCTGTGGGTTGTCTTTTCCTGTCTCCAGGTACATGCCTCTTTACCCTTCCCATCGTTTTCACTGGTTTCCCCTCGATGCATCTCTTTAGACAGTCACTAGTTAAAGTGATAGGGTGTCTCTCTAAATAGTCACTAGGCAGAGCGATAGGGTGTCTCTTTAGACAGTCACTAGTTAAAGCGATAGGGTGTCTCTCTAGACAGTCACTAGGCATATAGGAAATCATTTTGATCTCAATCCTGCCCTCATAACCAGAGCTGAGGATGTTTTATGTAATGCTAATTGCTGATATTGTCATTAAATCTATAGCAACCAGGAAAAACTGATCATAAATGACTTTGTAAATCCTTCTATTGCCTGTGGGGCTTATAAACCTACCGTTTAACTCTTCCTTGTCCGTAAACCTACCGTTTAACTCTTCATTGTCTGTAAACCTACCGTTTAACTCTTCATTGTCTGTAAACCTACCGTTTAACTCTTCCTTGTCTGTAAACCTACCGTTTAACTCTTCATTGTCTGTAAACCTACCGTTTAACTCTTCATTGTCTGTAAACCTACCATTTAACTCTTCCTTGTCTGTAAACCTACCATTTAACCCTTCCTTGTCTGTAAACCTACCATTTAACTCTTCCTTGTCTGCAAACCTACCATTTAACTCTTTAGGTTCGTACACACCTGCATATTTTTACCAGAGCCCAACAAACACCCGCGAAGAACGGCCATTAGTCACGCGTGTGTATGCGTTTGGTCTCATGCACTCCAAAACGAATGGTAGCGCAGCGTATGCAATATGGCCTCCTACACTGACATGCTCTGATCTGCGATTCTTCCTCGCTAACGGATCATAAGCATGAACGTTCGCGTGTGATAAAATGCACTGAGGCCCTGATGGCCCATAAATGGCCAATACATTAACCCTTCATGACCACCAATTATTGTCTAGTTTACAGAAGGAACTGACATCTGATTCTGTACACGAAACAAAAGATTTAATTTAAAAAAAGAAGAAATGAATTCAGTTTAAATGAATCTCCATTTAGGAGACTGGAAAGTTTACATGAGAAGAGTGTTCGCTGTGGGCAAAATTCCGTTCTTATGAGGTCATTATGGAGCCATTTATCAAAACACCAGGAAAAATGCCACAAGACGCCAGGAAAAGACGCTCCCCCAATGCTGCACTTTCTAAAGAGTGACTGGGCAAAAAAAGTACCGAGTTAGGGAATCCTGCTGTGTTTCTGCTGAGTGTGCACTAATCGTGTACAATACACATTCTATACTGCTCTGTGAAGGCTGTGTAAGTGCACTGATTAAATAGATAAATATTGCTGAGTTTACACTATCATAAACCCTCCTTATATAGACAAATACGAGCCGAGGAGGCACCAGTAATGAACAGTTATTATTATTATTGGAGATTTATAAAGCCCCAACATCTTCTGGGTAGAGATGTACTGTGGATTCTAATAGAACCCAGTTTCAAATCGAATCCAAGGGTTTACAATCCCAACGAAACTTTCGGAACTCCCGGAATTTATGAAACCCGGATTTTTCAGAGTTTTTTTTTTATCAACAATTCGATAATTATCGAAATCGAAAGTAGATGATTACCAGAAAAAGACGATTATCGAAATCGAAAGTAGATGATTATCGAAATTGAAAGTAGAATATTATCGAAATCGAAAGTAGATGATTACCGAAAAAAAGATGAAAATCGAAAGTAGACGATTATCGAAATGGAAAGTAGATGATTACCGAAAAAAGATGATTATCGAAATCGAAAGTAGATGATTACCGAAAAAAGATGATTATCGAAATCGAAAGTAGATGATTACCGAAAAAAAGATGAAAATCAAAAGTAGACGATTATCGAAATGGAAAGTAGATGATTACCGAAAAAAGATGATTATCGAAATCGAAAGTTGACGATTATCGAAATCAAAAGTAGATGATTACCGAAAAAAGATGATTATCGAAATTAGACGATTATCGAAATCGAAAGTAGATGATTATCGAAAAAAAGATGAAAATCGAAAGTAGACGATTATCGAAATGGAAAGTAGATGATTACCGATAGACGATTATCGAAATGGAAAGTAGATGATTACCGAAAAAAGATGATTATCGAAATCGAAAGTAGACGATTATCGAAATGGAAAGTAGATGATTACCAGAAAAAGATGATTATCGAAATCGAAAGTAGATGATTACCGAAAAAAAGATGGAAATCGAAAGTAGACGATTATCGAAATGGAAAGTAGATGATTACCGAAAAAAGATGATTATCGAAATCGAAAGTAGACGATTATCGAAATGGAAAGTAGATGATTACCGATAGACGATTATCGAAATGGAAAGTAGATGATTACCGAAAAAAGATGAAAATCAAAAGTAGACGATTATCGAAATGGAAAGTAGATGATTACCGAAAAAAGATGATTATCGAAATCGAAAGTAGACGATTATCGAAATCAAAAGTAGATGATTACCGAAAAAAGATGATTATCGAAATTAGACGATTATCGAAATCGAAAGTAGATGATTATCGAAAAAAAGATGAAAATCGAAAGTAGACGATTATCGAAATGGAAAGTAGATGATTACCGAAAAAAGATGATTATCGAAATTAGACGATTATAGAAATCGAAAGTAGATGATTATCGGAAAAAAGATGAAAATCGAAAGTAGACGATTATCGAAATGGAAAGTAGATGATTACCGAAAAAAGATGATTATCGAAATCGAAAGTAGACGATTATCGAAATCGAAAGTAGATGATTACTGAAAAAAGATGATTATCGAAATTAGACGATTATCGAAATCGAAAGTAGATGATTATCGAAAAAAAGATGAAAATCGAAAGTAGACGATTATCGAAATGGAAAGTAGATGATTACCGAAAAAAGATGATTATCGAAATCGAAAGTAGACGATTATCGAAATCGAAAGTAGATGATTACCGAAAAAAGATGATTATCGAAATTAGACGATTATCGAAATCGAAAGTAGATGATTATCGAAATCGGAAGTAGATGATTACCGAAAATCAAAAGTAGCCGATTTGGAAATTTGAAACTCGAGCTTTCGAAACGAAACTCAACAGTTTCGAACAGTTTCCATGCATTAATATTAAGTTGCATTAATATACACAAGGAAAGCATCAATAATAAACTCTCTGCACTATATACAGTATCTCTGCTGAGTGTGCACCGATAATAAACTCTCTGCACTATATACAGTATCTCTGCTGAGTGAGCATCAATAATAAACTCTCTGCACTATATACAGTATCTCTGCTGAGTGCATCAATAATAAACTCTCTGCACTATATACAGTATCTCTGCTGAGTGTGCACCGATAATAAACTCTCTGCACTATATACAGTATCTCTGCTGAGTGTGCACCGATAATAAACTCTCTGCACTATATACAGTATCTCTGCTGCGTGTGCACCGATAATAAACTCTCTGCACTATATACAGTATCTCTGCTGAGTGAGCATCAATAATAAACTCTCTGCACTATATACAGTATCTCTGCTGAGTGAGCATCAATAATAAACTCTCTGCACTATATGCAGTGTCGTGTATACCCCATTTTGAACCATGTGTACTACTACTGAGTGTGCACCGATAATGAACTCTCTGCACTATATACAGTGTTTCTGCTGAGTGTGCATCAATAATAAACTCTCTGCACTATATACAGTATCTCTGCTGAGTGAGCATCAATAATAAACTCTCTCATCAATAATAAACTCTCTGCACTATATACAGTATCTCTGCTGAGTGTGCACTGATAATGAACTCTCTGCACTATATGCAGTATCGTGTATACCCCATTTTGAACCATGTGTACTACTGCTGAGTGTGCACCGATAATTAACTCTCTGCACTATATACAGTATCTCTGCTGAGTGTGTACCGATAATGAACTCTCTGCACTATATACAGTATCTCTGCTGAGTGTTCGTTATCGGTGCACACTCAGCAGAGATACGCTATAGTGCAGAGAGTTCATATCGGTGCACACTCAGCAGAGTATACTGTATATAGTGCAGAGAGTTCATTTCGGTACACAATCAGCAGAGATACTGTATATAGTGCAGGAGTTAATATCGGTGCACACTCAGCAGAGAATGACACATGGTCAAAATGGGGATACACGATACTGCATAAGTGCAAGAGTTCATGATCAGTGCACACTCAGCAGAGCTGACTGTATCTAGTGCGAGAGTTTTATTATGAGGCACACTCAGCAGAAACACTGTATATAGTGCAGAGAGTTTATTATTGATGCTCACTCAGCAGAGATAATGTATATGCAGAAGTTTATTATTGCTGCTCACTCAGCAGAGATCTGATATAGTGCAGAGAGTTTATTATTGATGCTCACTCAGCAGAGTACTGTATATAGTGCGAGAGTTTATTATTGATGCTCACTCAGCAGAGATACGATATAGGGCAGAGGTTTATTATTGATGCACACTCAGCAGAAACACTGATATAGGCAGAGAGTTCATTATCGGGCACACGCAGTAGTAGTACACATGGTTCAAAAGGGTATACACGACCACTGCATATAGTGGCAGAGAGTTTATTATTGATGCTCACTCAGAAGAGATACTGGTATATAGGCAGAGAGTTTATATGATGCTCACTCAGCCAGAGAGACGGGATATAGTGCAGAGGAGTTATATTGATGCTTACTCAGAAGAAACACTGTATTAGTGCAGAGAGTTTATTATTGATGCTCCACTCAGCAGAGATACTGTATATAGTGCAGAGAGTTGATTACGATGCTCACTCAGAGAGATACTGTATATTAGTGCAGAGAGTTTATTATGATGCCACTCAGCAGAGATACGGATATAGTACAGAGAGTTTATATTGATGATCACCTCAGCAGAGGATACTGTAATATAGTGCAAGAGAGTTTTTATTAGCGGTGCACACGCAGCAGAAGATACTGTATTATAGTTGCAAGAAGTTTATTATCGGTGACCACTCAGCCAGAGATACTGTATTATAGTGCAGAGAGTTAATATCGGTGCACACTCAGCAGAGTACTGTATATAGTGCAGAGAGTTTATTATCGGTGCAAACTCAGCAGAGATACTGTATATAGTGAGAGAAGTTTATTAATGATGCTCACTTCAGCAGAGATTACTGTATATAGTGCAGAGAGTTTTATTATTGCATGCTCACTCAGCAGAGATACTGTATATAGGCAGACAGTTTATTATTGATGCTCACTCAGAGAGATACTGTATATAGTGCAGAGAGTTTATATCGGTGCACATCAGCAGAGATTACTGTATATAGGGCAGAGAGTTATTATTGAGGCTTCTGTGTATATTAATGCAACTAATATTAATGCATGGAAACTGTTCGAAACTGTTGAGTTTCGTTTCGAAAGCTCGAGTTCCAATTTCCAAATCGGCTTACTTTGATTTTCGGTCATCATCTCACTTCCGATTCGATAATCATCTACTTTCGATTCGATAATCGTCTAATTTCGTAATCATCTTTTTTCTGGTATCCTCTACTTTCGATTTCGATAATCGCTTCTACTTCGATTTCGATAATCATCTTTTTTCGGTACTCATCTACTTTCCCTTTCGAGAATCGTCTACTTTCGATTTCATCGTTTTTTCGATAATCATATACTTTCGATTTCGATAATAGTCTAATTTCGATAATCATCTTTTTCGGGTAATCATGTTACTTCGATTTTATGATAATCGTCTACTTCGATTTCGATAATCATCTTTTTTCGGTAATCATCTACTTTCCATTTCGATAATCGTCTACTTTCGTTTTCCATCTTTTTTTCGATAATCATCACTTTCGATTGCGATATAGTATAATTTCGATAATCATATTTTTGCAGTATGCATCTTACTTTCGAATTTCGATAAATCGTATACTTCGATTTAGATAATCATCTTTTTTCGGTAATAATCTACTTTCATTTCGATAATCGTTACTTCGAGTTCATCTTTTTTCCGATAAATCATTCACTTTCGATTCTATAAAATGTCAATTTAGATAATCATCTTTTTCGGTAATATCTACTTCCATTTCGATAATGTCTACTTTCGATTTCGAAATCATCTTTTTTCGGTAATCATCTACTTTCCATTCGATAATCCGTCTATTTCGATTTCATCTTTTTTTCGATAATCATCTACGTCGATTTCATAATAGTATAATTTCGATAATCATCTTTTTTCGTAAATCATCTTACTTTCCATTTCGATAATCGTCTACTTCGATTTCGATAATCATCTTTTTCGGTACTCATCTAGTTTCCATTTCGATAATCGTCTACTTCGATTTTCATCTTTGTTTCGATAATAATCTTACTTTCGATTCGATAATGTCTAATTTCGATAATCATCTTTTTTCGGTAATCATCTACTTGTGATGCGATAATCGTCTATTTCATTTCGATAATCATCTTTTTTCGGTAATCATCTACTTTCCATTTCGATTAATCGTCTATTTTTGATTTTCATCTTTTTCGGTAAATCATCTACTTCCATTTCGGATAATCGTTACTTTCGATTCGATATCATCTTTTTTCGGTAATCATCTACTTTCCTGTCGATAATCGTCTTATTTAGATTTCAATCTTTTTTTCGGTAATCATCTACTTTCGACCATTCGAATCATCTTTTTCTGGTACTCATTACGTTTCCATTCGACATCGTCTACTTTCGATTCGATAATCATCTTTTTTCGGTAATCATCTGACGTTCCATTGCGATGAATCGTCTTACTTGCGATTTTCATCTTTTTTTCGATAATCATCTACTTCGATTTCGATAATCGTCTAATTTCGATAATCACTTTCGGTAATCATCTACTTTGATTTCGATAATCGTCAACTTTCGATTTCGATAATCATATTTTTTCGGAATCATCTACTTGCCATTTCGATAATCGTCTACTTTTTGATTTTCATCTTTTTTCAGGTAATAATCTACTTTCGATTTCGATAATAATCTTTTTTCGGATGAATCATCTACCATTTCGATTTCGAGAATCATCTTTTTCGGTAATATCTACTTTCATTTCGATAATCGTCTACTTTCGTTTTCATCTTTTTTCGGTAATCATCTACTTTCGATTTCGATAATATTCTACTTTCAATTTCGATAATCATTAATTTCGATTCGATTACTCGTCTTTTCTGGTAATCATCTACTTTCGATTCGATAATATCGAATTGTTGATAAAAAAAAATCTGAAAATCCGGGTTTCATTAAATTCCGGGAGTTCCGAAAGTTTCGTTGGGATTTGAAACCTTGGATTCGAATGGAAATGGGTTATATAGGAATCCACAGTACATCCTACCCAGAAGATGTTGGGGGCTTGTATAAATCGCCATAATAATAATAACTGTTTCATACTGGTGCCTCCTCGGCTCGTATTTGTCATATAAGGAGGGTTGATGATAGTGTAAAATCAGGCAATATTTATTATTTAATCAGTGCACTTACACCCTCACAGAAGCAGCTATAGAATGTGTATTGTACACGATTGAGTGCACACTCAGCAGAAAAAAAGCCGGATTCCCAACTCGGTTATTTTTTGCCCAGTCCACTTTAGAAAGGCAGCATTTGGGGAGCGTCTTTTCCTGGCGTCTTGTGGCATTTTTCCTGGTGTTTTGATAAATGGCTCCATAATGACCGCATAAGAACGGAATGTTGCCACAGCGAACACTCTTCTCATGTAAACTGTCCAGCTCCTAAATGGAGATGCATTTAAACTGAATTCATTTCTTCTTTTTTTAAATTAAAGCTTTGTTAGTGTACAGAATCAGATGTCAGTTCCTTCTGTAAACTAGACAATAATTGGTGGTCATGAAGGTTAATGTATTGGCCCATTTATTGGCCTCAGGGCCTCAGCTGCATTTTATCACACGCGGAACGCTTCATGATGTATGATCCGTTAGCGACTGGAAGAATGCAGTATCAGAGCATGTAAGTGTAGGAGGCCATATTGCATACGCAGCTGCTGACCATTCGTTTTGGAGTGATGAGTGGGGGACAAACCCTACACACCGCGTGACTAATTGGCGTTCTTCGAGGGTGTTTGTGGGCCTCTGGTAAAAATATGCCAGGTTGGTACGGTAACCTAAAGAGTTAAATGGTAGGTTTGGCAGACAAGAAGAGTTAAATGGTAGGTTACAGACAAGGATAGGGTTAAATGGTAGGTTTACGAAAAGAAGAGTTTTAAATGGCAGGTTTACAGACCAGAAAGAGTTTAAATTACAGACAAGGGATAGAGATAATACAGGAAGGTAAATTTACAGACAAGGAAGAGTAAATGGTAGGTTTACAGACAGGAAAGAGTTAAATGGTAGGTGTACAGCAATGGAAGGGTAAAATGGTAGGTTTTAAGACAAGGGGAGAGTAAATGGTAGGTTACAGACAAGACGAGTTAAAAGGTAGGTTTACAGACAAGGAAGAGTTAAATGGCAGGTTTACAGACAAGAAAGAGTTAAATTTACAGACAAGGAAGAGTTAAATGGTAGGTTTACAGACAAGGAAGGGTTAAATGGTAGGTTTACAGCAAGGAAGAGGTTAAATGGCAGGGTTTACAGACAAGAAAGAGTTTTAAATTAAGAAAAGGAAGAGTTAAATGGTAGGTTACAGACAAGGAAAGGGTAAATGGTCGGTTTACAGACCAATGAGAGTTAAATGGGGGGATAGGTTTACAGACAAGAAGGGTTACTCTCTCCACTATATACAGTATCTCTGCTGCGTGTACACAGATAACAAACTCTCTGCACTATATACAGTATCATGTATACCCCATTTTGAACCATGTGTACTACTGTATATACAGTAAAGATCTCTGTGCAGTATATACAGTAATTCTGCTAAAATGTACACCAATTAAGATCTCTGTGCATTATATACACTAATTTTGCCCAATTTACACCAATAATGACCCTGTGCTTTTCTATGTATACTGCAATTCTACCAAATGTACACCAATAAATATCCCTGTACACTAGATTATTCTTCCAAATGTACACAAATAATGACCCTGTGCACTTTATACAGTAATTCAGCAAAATATACACAAATGAACCCTATGCACTACTGGATATAAAGTAATTCTGCCAAATGTACATAGATAAAAAGCTCTTTGCACTATATACAGTATTTCTGCCAAATGTACAGCAATATTGACCCTTTGCACTATATACAGTAATTCTGCCACATTTACACCAATAATGACCCTGAGCACTATACAGTATATAGTTTTTCTGTTAAATGTACACCAATAATGACCATGTGCACTATATACAGTATTTCTGCCAAATGTACACCAATAATGATCCTGTGCACTATATACAGTAAATCTGCCTGATGTACACCAATAATGATCCCTGTGCACTATATACAGTAATTCTGCCAAATGTACACCAATAATGATCCTGTGCACTATATACAGTAATTCTTATGACAAATGTACACCAATAATGATCCTTGTGCACTAATACAGTAATTCTGCACAATGTCAACCAAATAATGATCCCTGTGCACTATATACAAGTAATTCTGACAAATGTACATAGTAACATAATGATCCCTGTGCACTATATACAGTAATTCTGCCAAATGTACACCAATATGATCCCTGTGCACATATACAGTAATTCCGACAAATGTACACCAATAATGACCCGTGCACTAATACAGTTAATTCTCCCAATGTACAACCATAACTTGATCCTGTGAACGATATACAGTAATATATGCCAAATGTACACCAATAAGATCCCTGTGCACTATATACAGTAATTCCGACACAATTGTACACCAATAATGATCCTGGTCACGATATACAGTAATTCCGACAATCGTACACCAATAATGATCCCTGTGCACTATATACAGTAATTCTCCACAAATGACACCAATAATGATCCCGTGCCTCATATACAGTTTCTGCCAAATGTATCACCAATAATGATCGTGCACAATACAGTAATTCTGCCAAATGTACAACCAATAATGATCCCTGTGCACTATATAACAGTAATTCCCAAATGTACACACATAATGATCCTGTGCCTGATATACAATATTCGACAAAATACACCAATAATGATCCCTGTGCACATATACGTAATTCCACAAATGTACACCAATAATGATCCTGTGCACGATATACAGTAAATTCGACAAATGTACAACCAATAATGACCTGTGCTAATATCACGTAATTCTCGACAAATGTACACCAATAATGATCCCGTGCACATATACAGTAATTCTCACAATGACACCAAATATGACCTGTCACTATATACAGTATTCTAATTCTGCAATGTCACCAATAATGACATCCTGTGCATCTATATACAGTAATTCCGACAAATGTAACCAAAATGATCCTGTGCACTATATACAGTATTCCGACAAATGTACACAATACATGACCTGTGCACTATATAGTAATTCGACAAATATACACCAATAATGATCCTGTTGCACCGATATACAGTAATTCCACAAATGTACACCATATGATCCCTGTGCACTATATACAGTAATTCCACAAATGTACACCAAATGATCCTGTGCACGATTATACAGTAATTCCGACAAATATACACACAATAATGATCCTGTGCACATTACAGTAATTCCACAATGTACACCAATAATGATCCTGCTGCACTATATACAGTAATTCCACAATTAACACCCTAATGATCCTGCTGCACTATAACAGTAATTCCGACAAATGATACACCAATAATGATCCCTGTGCACTATATACAGTAATTCTACAAATGACACCAATAATGATCCTGTGCACTATATACAGTAATTCTCGAATGTCACCAATAATGATCCTGTGCACTATATACAGTAATTCTCCAAATGTACACCAATATGATCCTGTGCACTATATACAGTAATCCGACAAATGTACACAATAATGATCCTGTGCACGTATATACAGTAATTCCGACAAATGTACACCATAATGATCCGTGCACTATAACAGTAATTCCGACAAAATGTACACCAATAATGATCCTTGCACTATATACAGTAATTCCGACAAATGTACACCAATAAGATCCTGTGCACTATATACAGTAATTCCGACAATGTACACCAATAATGATCCTGTGCACATATACAGTTAATTCGACAAATGTACACCAATAATGATCCCTGTGCACTATATACAGTAATTCTCGACAAATGTACACCAATAATGATCCAATGTGTCACTATATACAGTAATTCCGACAAATGTACACCAATAATGATCCCGTGCACTATATACAGTAATTAATCCCAAATGTACACACAATAATGACCCTGTGCAACTATATACAGTAATTCTGCCAATGTTCACACAATAATGATCCTGGCGGCACTATATACAGTAATTCCGACAAATGTACACCAATAATGATCCCTGTGCACTATATACAGTAATTCCGACAAATGTACACCAATAATGATCCCTGTGCCACTATATACAGTAATTCCGACAAATGTACACCAATAATGATCCCTGTGCACTATATACAGTAATTCTCCCAAATGTACACCAATAATGACCCTGTGCACTATATACAGTAATTCTGCCAAATGTTCACCAATAATGATCCTGTGCACTGATATACAGTAATTCCGACAAATGTACACCAATAATGAATCCTGTGCACGATTATAACAGTAATTCGCCAAATGTACACACAATATAGATCCCTGTGCACTATATACAGTAATTCCGACAAATGTACACCAATAATGATCCTGTGCACTATATCGTACTTCCGACAATGTACACCAATAATAATCCTGTGCACTATATACAGTAATTCTGCAAATGTACACCAATAATGATCCCTGCACAATATACAGTAATTCTGCCAAATGTACAACCAATAATGATCCCTGTGCACTATATACAGTAATTCCGACAAATGTACACCAATATGATCCTGTGCACTATATACAGTAATCGCCGATGTACACCAATAATGATCCCGTGCACTATATACAGTAATTCTGCCAAATACACAACTCATAATGACCTGTGCACTATATACAGTATTCTGCAATGTACACCAATAATGACCCTGTGCACTATTACAGTAATTCTGCAATGTACACCAATAATGACCGTGCACTATATACAGTAATTCTGCAAATGTACACCAATAATGATCCCTGTGCACTATATACAGTAATTCGCCAAATGTCACCAATAATGATCCTGTGCACTATATACAGTAATTCTGCCGCAAATGTACCCAATAATGACCCTGTGCACTATATACAGTAATTCTGCAAATGACACCAATAATGATCCCTGTGCACTATATACAGTAATACTGCCAAATGTACACCAATAATGATCCTGTGCACTATATACAGTAATCTGCAAATGTACACCAATAATGACCCTGTGCACTATATACAGTAATTCTGACAAATGTCACCAATAATGATCCCTGTGCACTATATACAGTAATTTCTGCCCAAATGTACACCAAAAATGATCCCTGTGCAACTAATATACAGTAATTCTGCCAAATGTACACCAATAATGATCCTGTGCACGATTATACAGTAATTCTGCCAAATGTACACCAGAATGATCCTGTGCCCTATATACAGTAATTCTCACCAAAATGTACACCAATAATGATCCTGTGCACTATATACAAAGTAATCTGCCCAAATGTACACCAATAATGATCCCTGTGCATATATACAGTATTCTGACAAATGTACACCAATAATGATCCTGTGCACTAATACAGTAATTCTCCACTGTCACCAATAATGACCTGTGCACTATATCAGTAATTCTGCAAATGTACACCAATAATGATCCCTGTGCACTATATACAGAATATTCGCCAAATGTACACCAATAATGATCCCTGTGCACTATATACAGTAATTCTGCCAAATGTACACCAATAATGATCCCTGTGCACTATATACAGTAATTCTGACAAATGTACACCAATAATGATCCTGTAGCACTATACACAGTAATTTCCAAATGTACACCAATATGATCCTGTGCACTATATACAGTAATTACGCAACAATGTCAACCAATAATGATCCCTGTGCACTATATACAGTAATTCTGCAAATGTACACCAATAATGATCCCTGTGCACATATAACAGTAATTCTCCAATGTACACCAATAATGATCCCTGTGCACTATATACAGTAATTCGACAATGTACACCAATATGATGCCTGTGCACTATATACAGTAATCTGCCAAATGTACACCAATAATGATCCTGTGCACTATATACAGTAATTCTGCCAAAGTAACCAATAATGTCCTGCTGTGCACATATACAGTAATTCTGCCAAATGTACACCATAATGATCCCTGTGCACTATATACCAGTAATTCTGCCAAATGTCACACCAATAATGATCCCTGTGCCACTATATACAGTAATTCTCCAAATGTACACCAATGATCCTTGCACTATATACAGTAATTGCCGAAATGTAACACCAATAATGATCCCTTTGCACTATATACAGTAATTCTGCCAAATGTACACCAATAATGATCCCTGTGCACTATATCAGTATTATTCTGCACAATGTACACCAATAATGATCCTGTGCACTATATACAGTATAATCTCTCCAAATGTACACCAATATGATCCTGTGCACTATATACAGTAATTCCGAAAATGTACACCAATAATGATCCTGTGCACTAATACAGTAATTCCGCAAATGTACACCAATAATGATCCCTGTGCTCTATAACAGTAATACTGTCACAAATGTACACCATAATGATCCCTGTGCACTATATACCAGTAATTCTGCTGCCAAATGTCACACAATAATGATCCTGTGCACTATATACGTAATTCTGCAAATGTACACCAATAATGACTCCTGTGCACTATATACAGTAATTCTGCACAAATGTACACCTAATGATCCTGGCACTAATATACAGTAATTCTGCCAAATGTACACCAATAATGATCCTGTGCACTATATACAGTAATTCTGCCAAATGTACACCAATAATGATCCTGTGCACTATATACAGTAATTTCGCCAAATGTACACCAATAATGACCCTGTGCACTATATACAGTAATTCTGCCAAATGTACACCAATAATGATCCCTGTGCACTATATACACAAGTATTCCTGTACCAAATGTACACCAATAATGATCCCTGTGCATCTATATACAGTAATTACTGCCAAATGTACACCAATAATGATCCCTGTGCACTATATACATAATCGAACAAATGTACACCATAATGATCCTGTGCACTATATACAGTAATTCTCCCAAATGTACACCAATAATGATCCTGTGCACTATATACAGTAATTCTCCCAAATGTACACCAATAATGATCCTGTGCACTATATACAGTAATTCTGCCAAATGTACACCAATAATGATCCTGTGCACTATATACAGTATATCTCCAAATGTACAACCAATAATGATCCTGTGCACTATATACATAATTCTCAAATGTACACCAATAATGATCCTGTGCACTATATACAGTAATTCTGCCAAATGTACACCAATAATGATCCTGTGCACTATATACAGTAATTCTGACAAATGTACACCAATAATGATCCCTGTGCACTATATACAGTATTCTGACCAATGTACACAATAATGATCCTGTGCACTATATACAGTAATTCTGCCAAATGTACACCAATAATGATCCTGTGACACTATATACAGTAATATGTCCAAATGATACACCAATAATGATCCTGTGCACTATATACAGTAATTACCATAATCTGCAATGTACACCAATAATGATCCTGTGCACTATATAAGTATTCTGCCAAATGTACCAATATAATACCTGTGCACTATATACAGTAATTCTGCCAAATGTACACCAATAATGATCCCTGTGCACTATACAGTAATTCTGACCAAATGTACACCAAATAATGATCCTGTGCACTATATACAGTAATTCCGTCAAATGTACACCAATAATGATCCCTGTGCACTATTACAGTAATTCTGAATCCCAATGTACACCAATAATGATCCCTGTGCACTATATACAGTAATTCTGCACCAAATGTACACCAATAATGATCCCTGTGCACTATATACAGTAATTCTGCCAAATGTACACCAATAATGATCCCTGTGCACTATATACAGTAATTCTCTGACAAATGTACACCAATAATGATCCCTGTGCACTATATACAGTAATTCTGCCAAATGTACACCAATAATGATCCCTTGCACTATATACAGTAATTCTGCCAAATGTACACCAATAATGATCCCTGTGCACTATATACAGTAATTCTGCCAAATGTACACAATAATGTCCCTGTGCACTATATACGTAATTCTGCAAATGTACACCAATAATGATCCCGTGCACTATATACAGTAATTCTGCACAAATGTACACCAATAATGATCCTGTGCACTATATACAGTAATTCGCCAATGTACACCAATAATGATCCCTGTGCACTATATAGTAATTCTGCCAATGTACACCAATAATGATCCGTGCACTAATACAGTAATCCGACAAATTACACACAAAATGATCCCTGTGCACTATATACAGTAATTCTGCAATGTACACCAATAATGATCCCTGTGCACTATATACAGTAATTCCGACAATGTACACCAATAATGACCCTGTGCACTATATACAGTAATTCTGCAAATGTACACCAATAGATCCCTGTGACCCACTATATACAGTAATTTCACAAATGTACACCAATAATGATCCCTGTGCACTATATACAGTAATACTGCCAAATGTACACCAATAATGATCCCTGTGCACTATATACAGTAATTCTGCCAAATGTACACCAATAATGACCCTGTGCACTATATACAGTAATTCTGCCAAATGTACACCAATAATGATCCTGTGCACTATATACAGTAATTCTGCCAAATGTACACCAATAATGACCTGTGCACTATATACAGTAATTCTGCCAAATGTACACCAATAATGATCCTGTGCACTATATAACTAATTTCCAAATGTACCACCATAATGATCCTGTGCACTATATACAGTAATTCTGCCAAATGTACACCAATAAGATCCTGTGCACATATACAGTAATTCCACAAATGTACACCAATAATGACCCTGTGCACTATTACAGTAATTCTGCCAAATGTACACAATAATGATCCTGTGCACTTATCCATAATCTGCTGCCAAAGTACACCAATAATGATCCTGGCACATATACAGTAATTCTACCAAATGTACACCAATAATGACCCTGTGCACTATATACAGTAATTCCAAATGTACACCAATAATGACCCTGTGCACTATATACAGTAATTCTGCCAAATGTACACCAATAATGATCCCTGTGCACTATATACAGTAATTCTGCCAAATGTACACCAATTATGACCCTGTGCACTATATACAGTAATTCTGCCAAATGTACACCAATAATGACCCTGTGCACTATATACAGTAATTCTGCAAATGTACACCAATAATGACCCTGTGCACTATATACAGTAATTCTGCCAAATGTACACCAATAATGATCCCTGTGCACATATACAGTAATTCTGCCCAAATGTACACCAATAATGACCCTGTGCACATATAACAGTAATTCTGCCAAATGTACACAATATGACCGTGCACTATATACAGTAATTCTGCCAAATGTACACCAATAATGATCCCTTGCAACTTATACAGTAATTCTCGCCAAATGTACACCAATAATGATCCTTGCACTATATACAGTAATTCTCCAATGTACACCAATAATGATCACTGTGCACTATATACAGTAATTCTGCGCAAATGTACACCATAATGATCCTGTGCACTATATACAGTAATTCTGCAAATGTACACCAATAATGATCCCTGTGCACTAATACAGTAATCTGCCAAATGTACACCAATAATGATCCTGTGCACTATATACAGTAATTCTGACAAATGTACACCAATAATGACCCGTGCCTATATACAGTAATTTCCGACAAATGACACCAATATGACTCCTGTGCACTATATACAGTAATTCTGCCAAATGTACACCAATAATGACCCTGTGCACTATATACAGTAATTCTGCCAAATGTACACCAATAATGATCCTGTGCACTATATACAGTAATACTGCCAAATGTACACCAATAATGATCCCTGTGCACTATATACAGTAATTCTGCCAAATGTACACCAATAATGATCCTGTGCACTATATACAGTAATTCTGCCAAATGTACACCAATAATGATCCCTGTGCACTATATACAGTATATTCTGACAAATGTAACACCATAATGATCCTGCACTATATACAGTAATTCTGCCAAATGTACACCAATATGATCCTGTGCACTATATACAGTAATTCTGCCAAATGTACACCAATAATGACCCTGTGCACTATATACAGTAATTCTGCCAAATGTACACAATAATGAATCCTGTGCACACTATAGACAGTAATTCCTGCCAATGTACACCATAATGATCCTGTGCACTATATCAGTAATTCCACAAATGTACACAATAATGAATCCCTGTGCACTATATACAGTAATTTGCCAATGTACACCAATAATGATCTGTGCACTATATACAGTAATTCCGCAAATGTACACCAATAATGATCCTGTGCACTATATACAGTAATTCGCAAATGTACACCAATAATACCTCTGTGCACTATATACAGTAATCTGCCCAATGTACACACATAATGATCCGTGTGCACTATACAGTAATTCTGACCAAATGTACACCAATATACCTACTGTGCACTATATACAGTAATCCTGAACAATTGGTACACCAATAATGATCCTGTGCACTATATACAGTAATTCTGCCAAATGTACACCAATATGATCCTGTGCACTATATACAGTAATTCTGCCAATGATAACCAATAATGATCCTGTCACTATATACAGTAATTCAATCCGACAAAGATACCCCAATATATGATCCTATGCACATATATACAGTAATTCCGACAAATGTAACACAATAATGATCCTGTGCACTATATATACAGTAATTCGACCAAATGTACACCAATAATGATCCTGTGCACTATAACAGTAATTCTGCCAAATGTACACCAATAATGATCACCTGTGCACTATAAACAGTAATTCTGCGAACAAATGTACACCAATAATGATCCCTGTGCACTATATACAGTAATTCTACCAAATGTACACCAATAATGATCCTGTGCACGATATACAGTAATTCTGCCAAATGTACACCAATAATGATCCCTGTGCACTATATACAGTAATTCGCCAAATGTACACCAATATAGATCCTGTGCACTATATACAGTAATTCCACAAATGTCCCACCAATAATGATCCTGTGCACTATATACAGTAATTCCGCAAATGACACCAATAATGATCCTGTGCACTATATACAGTAATTCCGACAAATGTTACCATCAAATATGCCTGTGCACTATATACAGTAATTAACTGTGCCAAATGTACACACCAATAATGACCTGTGCACTATATACAGTAATTCGCCGAATGTACACCAATAATGATCCTGTGCACTATATACAGTAATTCCGACAAATGAACCAATAATGACCCTGTGCACTATATACAGTAATCTGCCAAATGTACACCAATAATGATCCCTGTGCACTATATAACAGTAATTCGACTGCACAATGTACACACATATAATACGTACCCATGTGCACTATATACAGTAATTCTGCCAAATGTACACCAATAATGATCCCTGTGCACTATATACAGTAATTCCGACAAATGTACACCAATAATGATCCTGTGCACTATATACAGTAATTCCGACAAATGTACACCAATAATGATCCCTGTGCACTATATACAGTAATTCTGCGCCAAATGTACACACAATAATGACACTGTGCACTATATACAGTAATTGCCAAATGTACACCAATAATGACTCCCTGTGCACTATATACAGTAATTCCGACAAATGTACACCAATATGACCCTGTGCACTATATACATAATTCCGACAAATGTACACAATAATGATCCTGTGCACTAATACATTACTGCAAATGTAACCAATAATGATCCTGTGCACTATATACAGTAATTCAAATAAGCACCCTCACTGACACAATGTACACCAATAATGATCCTGTGCACTATATACAGTAATTCCGACAATGTACACCAATATGAACCTGTGCCTATAAACAGTAATTCTGCCAAATGTACACACTCAATAATGATCCCTGTGCCATATATACAGTAATTATCCGACAAATGTACACCAATAATGATCCCTGTGCACTATATACAGTAATTCGCAAATACACACAATAATGATCCCTGTGCACTATATACAGTAATTCCGACAAATGTACACCAATAATGATCCCTGTCACTATATACAGTAATTCCGACAAATGTACACCAATAATGATCCCTGTGCACTATATACAGTAATCTCCGACAAAATGTACACCAATAATGATCCTGTGCACTATATACATGTAATTTCCGACAAATGTACACCACTATGAATCCCTGTTGCACTATATACAGTAATTCACAAATGTACACCAATAATGATCCTGTGCACTATATACAGTATTCCCACAAATGTACACCAATAATGATCCCTGTGCACTAATACAGTAATTCTGCCAAATGACACAATAATGATCCTGTGCACATATACAGTGTAATTCCGACAATGTACACCAATAATGATCCTCGTGCACATATATACAGTAATTCCGACAATTTACACCAATAATGATCCGTGACTCATATACAGTATACTCGCCAAATGTACACCAATAATGATCCCTGTGCACTATATACATAATAAATATAAAATAAAGATAATTGAATACTCGAATGTACACCTAAATTAACTGTGCAATATATACAGTATAATTCAGAAACGTAAATGTACACATAATGATCCTGTGCACATATACAACAGTATTCTGCCAAATGTACACCAATAATGATCCAGTGCACATATACAGTAATCATGCCCAAATGTACACCAATAATATCCCTGTGCACTATATACAGTATTCTTCCACAATGTACACCAATAATGATCCTGTGCACTATATACAGTAATTCCTGCCAAAATGTCCACACTAATGATCCCTGCACTATATACAGAATTAATTCAAATCCAAATGTACACCAATAATGACCCTGTGCACTATATACAGTAATTCTGCCAAATGTACACCAATAAAATCCTGTGCACATATATACAGTAATTCTGCCAAATGTACACCAATAATGATCCCTGTGCATACATATACAGTAATTCTGCCAAATGTACACCAATAATGATCCTGTGCACTATATACAGTAATCCACAAATGTACACCAATAATGATCCTGTGCACTATATACAGTTAATTCTAATCTACCAATTACACCAATAATGACCTGTGCCTATATACAGTATATTCCCAAAATGTACACCAATAATGATCCTGTGCACTATAATACAGTAATTCGCCAAATGTACACCAATAATGATCCCTGTGCACTATATACAGTAATTCTGCACAATGTACACAATAATGATCCCTGTGCACTATACAGTAATTCTGCCAAATGTACACCAATAATGATCCTGTGCACTATACAGTAATTCTGCCAAATGTACACCAATAATGAATCCTGTGCACTATATACAGTAATTCTGCCGAAAATGTACACCAATAATGATCCTGTGCACTATATACAGTAATTCTGCCAAATGTACACCAATAATGATCCTGTCACATACATACAGTAATTCGCCAAATGTACACCAATAATGATCCCTGTGCACTATATACAGTAATTCTGCCAAATGTACACCAATAATGATCCTGTGCACTATATACAGTAATTCCCAAATGTACACCAATAATGATCCTGTGCACTATATACAGTAATTCTGCCAAATGTACACCAATAATGATCCCTGTGCACGATATACAGTAATTCTGCCAAATGTACACCAATAATGATCCCTGTGCACTATATAACAGTAATTCTGCCAAATGTACACCAAATAATGACCTGTGCACTAGATCAGTAATTCTGACAAATGTACACCAAAATGATCCCTGTGCACTATATACAGTAATTCTCGCAAATGTACACCAATAATGATCCTGTGCACTATATACAGTAATTCTGCCAAATGTACACCAATAATGACCTGTGCACTATATACAGTATTCTGACAATGTACACCAATAATATCCTGTGCTATCATACAGTAATTCTAGCCAAATTACACAATAATGATCCCGGTGCACTATTAACAGTAATTCTGCACAAATGTACACCAATAATGACCACTGTGCACTATAACAGTGAATTCTGCCAATGTACACCAATATATGATCCCTGTGCACTATTAATACAGTAATTCTGACAAATGTACACCAATAATGACCCTGTGCACTATATACAGTATTCTTGCTCCAAATGTACACCAATAATGACCCTGTGCAACTATAACAGTAATTCTGCCAAATGTACACCAATAATGATCCCGTAGTCACACTATTACAGTAATCTGCCAAATGTACACCAATAATGACCTGTGCACTATTACAGTAATTCTGCCAATGTACACACAATAATGACCTGTGCACTATATACAGTAATTCTAGCAAATTTACACCACACATAATAGATGCCTTGTGCACTATATACAGTAATTCGCAAATGTACACAAATAATGATACCTGTGCACTATATAACAGTAATTCAAATATCCACCAATGTCACCAATAAACCTGTGCACTAATAAAGTAATTCTGAGACAATGTCCACCAATAATGACCCTGTACACTATATAACAGTATTCTGCAAATTGTCACCAATAATGATACCACGCACTTAATGCAACAAGATAGTCATTTCACCTTTTGGTTTGCTTTAAAAACCAAGAAATTACACAGCAGATGGCAGTGGACATTGATAATTAATAGAGACAGATATCACACAGACAGAAACAGTTTACGTACATAAAATATGATTAAAAAAATGACCACCAAAAAAACGAAATGTAACGCGGGAGACTTTCTGCTCGTCGCATTACCCAACCTCTGGTTTTAGGATGTATTGCCTTTAAAATGTAAGGGACATTTCCCAAGAAGCTGATTACCAATGAGGATCATCTGACTACCCAAATCTTGCAGGGCTGAGCAATGCACAAGGATAATCGGTAGGGATCCAGTCGCCCTGCTTAGTGTTTGGGTCACGTCCCTTTAAAGTCTGTTAGCTACAGCGCCACCTTTTGTAATCTTTCCATCCTGAATTCTCCTTCTCTCTTCTCTTGATTCTTTCCACCAATTCCCCTCCTTATTCTTTCATTCAAAGTCAACCTTTAACCAATCACTCGCCAGTATCCTTGTCTGAGCAGATGACCCCCTTCGTTTTCCTCTCCTAATGCTCGCCGTACAGCTGCCACCTTGTCTCTCCAATGCTCAGTTATTCTTTGGGATTCCTCACTACCGAAGCTCATCAAAAAAAAAAAAAAAGAAGAAACTTCCTCTCTGCTTCGTATTTACAAGGGACAGTAACCTTTAGTAGAACTTCCGACCGTGGTTATCTCTTATCGAGATTTTATTATCGATTTATCGACTGTACCGATAATATTTACTTGATGAAAATGATGTTCGAAAAAACAAAGTGAGGTCCGTTGGTGTGTCCGATACGGTCCAGCGGACATATCTGGTGTTGTGCATTGGTGTAGGCTTTATAAGTTTTGTCTTTTGTCTGTGCTTTGTAGGGTTTTTTGCTATTTTAGTGTTATTAGGTCAAAACAAAACAAAATTTGGTTTGTTCGCTCGATCATCGCCCCCTGTGGAACACCGCCACGGCCATGCCGTTTTTTAACGCGTCTTTTTAAAGGTGAATTTAATGTTCGCTAAGGATTGTGGGGAAAATCATCACATGAAAATCATCTCCATGCTGTGCCTACTCTCAGACTTTCTTTGTTCTCAACCAATCAGATTTCCCTTTAGCATCTGAGATTGGTTCTGCAGATGAAGACGGACCCCATTATTTAAAAGGCACAGCAGGAGAACCAATAAGGAGGTAGGGATTGTTATAAATACACAGTGGGGCCAGTATGGGTGTTAAATTTATTTGGGGGGTGGAAATGCAATTTAAATACAGTCCATTGACTTCTTGGTGTCCGCAACACATAAAACTGCAGTGGCTGTGCAGTGCCCAGTGGCGTAGATACGGACTTATGGGCCTGATGCTAAAATTTGGGGCATGGGCCCCCAACACTGCCGCAAGCACAAATCGGCACTGACAAACCAAATAACATTGGTAAAATGTTTGTATAGATCACTGGTAACAATAGTTGGCCACAAAGATGGTTAAATGCTTGGATCAGACACTGATAAAATGGCTGGTGAACTGGCCCCGACACAGCCAGGCAATGGTAAATGCTTGGCACCACAGACATGGTAAAACAGTGGCACCCCAGCTGGTAGTTGTGGACCTTAGCACAAAATGGGGCCCCTTTGAGCCAAGGGCCCTGGTGCGTCGCCATCCCCTGCACCCATGGTAGCTACGGCACGCACCTGCAGTGCCCCCACAATGCACTGTGTTCAGACAGGGCCATTGAGGGACTTGAACCGATGGAGGATAAGTGGCGCTTATGCGTGTTACTATAAAAGGCAACAGACCAGTCTCCTCAAATACTCAATGCAACTGCACTTAAAGAAATTAAAAGTTGACCAGCAAAATTGTGGTTTTTAAGTGAGGGAACTTAACTAGGGTTGTCTCTCTAGATAGTAACTAGGCAAAGATGATAGGGCGATCTTTTAAGACAGTCACTAGTAAAATGATAGCGGGTTCTCTCTAAGATAGTAAACTCAGGACAAAGCGATAGGCGAGTCTCTTTAGACAGTCACTGTTAAAGTGATTAGGGGTCTCTCTGAGAAGTAACTTAGCAAAGCGATTATAGGGGTCTCTTTAGACAGTCACTAGTTAAAGTGAGTAGGGTGTCTCTCTAGATAGAACTAGGCAAAGCGAGGGCGTCTCTTTAGACAGTCACTAGTTAAGTGATAGGGTTGTTCTCTATAGATAGTAATAGGCAAAGCGATAGGTGAGCCTCTTTAGACAGCACTAGTTAAAGGCAGGGTTGGTCTCTCTAATTAGTTGCAACAGGCCAAAGCGATAGGGCTCTCTGCAGACAGTCATAGTAAAGTGGATAGGTGTGCTTCTAGATAGTAACTAGCCAAAGCGATTAGGGCCCGCTTCTTTAGCAGCACTTGTAAAGTGGATAGGTGTCTCTCTAGATAGTTAAACTAGGCCAAGAGATAGGGCACGTTCTCTTTAGACAGTCACTAGTTAATAGTGGATAGGTGTCTCTATAGATAGTAGAACTAGGCACAAGCGATAGGGCAGTATCTTTTAGACAGTCAATAGTGTAAAGTGATGGGTTTGTCTCTCTAGATAATAAAGGCAGGACAAAGCGATAGGGCATCTCTTTTAGACAGTCATAGTTAAAGTGAAGGGTGCTCTCTAAATAGTCACTAGGCAGAGCGAAGGGTGTCATCTTAGACAGTACTAGTTAAACGATAGGGTGTCTCTCTAGACAGTGACTAACGGGCATATAGGAAATCATTTTGATCTCAATCCTGGCCCTATAACCAGAGTGAGATTTTATGTATGATTAGCTGTATGATAATTACACCGGAAATGCAAAGCTGTAAATCATTGCTGGGTATACCACGTTAAACTTGTCATATAACTACGTTTACAACTCAGTGAAAACTGTTAACTTTCATGAACAACGTTACTTTTGCTGAAACTACCGTTACTCTCTCTGTTGCTGATAAACCTACGTTTAACTCTTTCCTGTCTGTAAACTACCGTTTACTCATTGTTAACTACGTTAATCTTCATTGTCTGTAAACCTACCTTTAAAACTTCTGTGAAACTACAAACTCTGTCTGTAACCTACCGATTTAACCCTTCTTGTCTGTAAACCTACCTTAACTCTTTCATTGTCTGTAAACCTACCGTAATCCTGTAACCCTTACCTAGTGTCGTAAAACCTACCAGTTTAAACTCCTTCACTGTCTGTAAACCTACAATTTAACCTTCCTTGCTGTAAACATACCATTTACCTTCCTTGTCTGAAACCTACCCATTTAAACCTTCCTTGTCTGTCAACCTACCATTAACCATCCTTGTCTGTAAACTACCATTTACCTTCCTGGTCTGTAAACCTACAAGTTTAACCTCTTCCTTGTCGTAAAACCTAAACATTTAACCACTGCTTCTGGTCTGGTAAACCTACCATTTAACCCTCTCCTTGTCTGAGAAACCTACCATTAAACCTCTTCATGTCTGTAAACAAAAAATGACCATTGTAACCTCTTCATTGTCGTAAACTACCATTAACTCTTCCTTGTCTGTAAACTACATTACCTTCTGTACTTAATATTCTCTTCTAGCTTCTTGTAAACCTAACCATTTAACTACTTCCTTGTCTGTAAACCTACCATTTAACTCTTCCTTGTCTGTAACAACATTTTAACTCTTCCTTGTCTGTAAACCTCCATTTACAACTTTCTGTCTGTAACCACCTTAACTCTTCTTTTAAACTACCTATTATCTCATTGTCTGTAACACCTTACTCTGTTTTAACTACATTATTCCATGTCTGTAAACCTACATTTAACCCTTCCTGTCTGTAAACATACATTAATCTCTGTCTTGTAACGTTCTGTCTGTAACTGACCATTTAACTCTTCATTGTCTGTACTAACTTTACTCTTTGTGTAACTACCTTGAACTACTTGTCTGTAAACCTACCATTTACCTCTTCCTTGTTGTAAACCTTACATTTAACTCTTCATGTCTGGTAAGTAAACATACCATTAAACTCTTCTTGCTCTGTAATTAACTCTCTTGTCTGTAACCGACCATTAACTCTTGCAATTGTCTTGGTAAACCTACCATATTACGCTCTTCATGTGTCTGTAAACCTACCATTTAAACTTTCCATCTGGTCTGCTAAATTTAATACTTCTCTTGTTGTAAACCTACCATTGTAACTTATTCGACTACCATTTAGCTTCCTTGTTAAACCTACCATTAATTTCCTTCTATTTACTCTTCTGTCTGTAACTACCATTAAGCTTCCGTGTTGTACTCTTAACTCTTCTTGTCTGGTAAACTACCATTTAACTCCTTCTTGGATCTGAACTACACATTAACATCTTCCTCTGTCTGTAAACCTAACCATTTAACTCTTTCTTGTCTTAAACCTACCATTTAAACTTCTTGTCTGGAAACCTACACATTTAACTCTTCGTGTCGGTAAACGTACCATTTAACTCTTCTTGTCTTGTAAACCTCAACCATTTAACTCTGTCTTGTCTGTAAAACCTACCATTTAATACTGCCTTGTCTGACACATAAATGCTGAACTACCATTTAACTCTTCCTTGTCTGAACCTACCATTAACGCTGCCTTGTCTGTATATTTAACCTCTGTAACTACATTTAACTTTCCTTGTCTGTAAAATACCATTTAACTCTTCCTTGTTGTCTCATACTTTCTCTGTAACAACCATTTAACCCTTATCAGTGTCCGTAAAACTACACCAATTTAACTCTCATTGTCTGTGTAAACCTACCATTTCAACCTTCCTTGTCTGATAAACCTACCATTTAATTCTTGTCTAATTAAATTCTTGTCTGTAAAGCCATTTAACTCTTCCTGGTCTGAAACCGACATGTAACCTCCTTGTCTGTAAACCACCATACCTTTGATACCTTAACTGTCCTTGTCTTTAAACACCTACATTTAACGCTTCCTTGGTCTGTAAACCTACCATTTAACTAGCCTTGTGTTAATTAAACCTACATTTAACCCTTCATCCTACGTCTGTTAAACACCAGTAACCTGTATTGACTGAAACCTACCATTTAACCCTGCCGTGCTGAAAACCTACCATTTAACTCTTCCTGTCTGTAATTTTAACTCTTATTGTCTGTAAACCTGCCAGTTAAACTCTCCTTGCTGTAAACCATACCATTTAAACCCTACTCTTGTCTGTAAACCTACCATTTAAACTCATTCCTGTCTGTAAAATTTACACTTTCTTGTCTGTAAAACCTGCCATTTAATCTTCCTTGGTTGTATGTTAAACCTTACCTTTTAAAACTCTCATTGTCTGTAACCTACCATTACTCTTCCTTGTCGTGTAAACCTACCATTTAACCTTCTGTCTTGTAAACCTACCATTTAACTCTTCTGTCTGTAAACCTACCATTTAACTTCTTTGTCTGTAAATTTACCCCTTCTTGTATTTGAATCTCCACCTGTCTGTAAATTTAACCCTCTTCCTTGTCTGTTAAACCTGCCATTTAACTCTTTCTTGTCTGTTAAACCTACCATTTAACCCTTCCTGTCTTGTAAACTACCATTTACACTCTTCCTTTTTTGTCTGCAAACCTACATTTAACTCTTTAGGTTCGTACACACCTGCCCATTATTTTACAGAGCCCAACAAACACACAGCGAAGAAACGGCATAGTCACGCGTGTGTATGGTTTGGTCTCATGCACTCCAAAAACGAATGGTTTTAGCGCAGCGTATGCAATAGGCCTCCTACACTGACATGTATCTGAATCTGCGATTCTTCCTCGCTAAAGTTGATTCATAAGATGAACGTGGTGTGTGGGATAAATGCAGCTGAGGGCCCTGAGGCCATGAATATGGCCATACATTAAACCCTTCTGACCAACCACATTATTGTCTAGTTTACAGAAGGAACTGAATCTGATCTGGTACACGAAACAACAAAGATTTTAATTAAAAAAAGAAGAAAAGAATTCAGTTTAAGATGAAATCTCCATTAGGAGACTGGAAAGTTTACATGAGAAGAGTCGTTCGACTGTGGGCCACAAATACGTTCTTATGAGGTCATTATGGAGCAATTTACAAAAACACCAGAGAAAAAATCACAAGACGCCAGGAAAAAGACGCTCCCCAATGCTGCCACTTTTAAAGAGTGACTGGGCAAAAAAAAAAGTACCGAGCGCTAGCGGGAATCCTGCTGTGTTTCTGCTGAGTGTGCAACTTAACGCCCCCCCTGTACAATTACACATTCTATACTGCTTGTGAAGGCCTATGTGTACGGCACTGATTAAAAGAGATAAATATGGCTGAGTTCACACATCATTAAAACCCTACTTATATAGACAAATACGAGCCGAGGAGCGACCAGTAATGAACAGTTATTCATATTATTATTGGAGATTTATAACAGGCCCCAACATCTTATGGGTAGGATGTATGGGATTCTAATAGAACCCAGTTTCAAACGAATCCAAAGGGTTTACAATCCCAACGAACTTTCGGAAACTCCCGGAATTTATGAAACCGTGATTTTTCAGAGTTTTTTGTTTATCAACAATTCGATAATTATCGAAATCGAAAAGTAGATGATTACAGAAAAAAGACGATTATCGAAACGAAAAGTAGATGATTATCGAAATTGAAAGTGATGAATATTATCGAATCGAAAGAGAGATTCACGAAAAAAAGATGAAAATAGAAAGTAGACGATTATCGAATGGAAGTAGATGATTACCGAAACAAAAAAGATGATTATCGAAATCGAAAGAGATGATTACCGAAAAAAAGAGTGTTAGTCGAATCGAAAGTAGATGAGTTACGAAAAAAAGATTGATAAAAACCTCAAAGGAGACGATTATCGAAATGCGAAGTAGATGATTACCGAAAAAGATGATTGATCGAAATCGAAGTTGACGATTATCGAAATCAAAAAGTAGATGATTCCGAAAAAAAACGAAAAGTGATTATCGAAATTAGACGATTATCGAAATCGAAAAGTAGATGATTATCGAAAAAAAAAAGATGAAAACGAAGAGTAGACGATATCGAAATGAAGTAGGATGATTACCGAAAAAAAGATGATTATCGAAATCGAAGTTAGACGATTATCGAAATGGAAAGTAGATGATTACCAGAAAAAGAGATTATCGAAATCGAAAGTAGATAATTACCGAAAAAAAAAGATGGAAATCGAAAAGTAGACGATTATCGAAATGGAAAGTAGAGTGAGTACCGAAAAAAGATGAATTATCGCAAATCGAAGTAGACGATTAGAAATGGAAAGTAGATGATTACCGAAAAAAAGATGAAATCAAAAGTAGACGAGATCGAAAATGGAAGTAGATGATTACGAAAAAAGATGATTATCGAAACGAAAGTAGACGATTATCGCATCAAAGTAGATGATTACACGAAAAAAGATGATTATCGAAATTAGACGATTATGAAATCGAAAGTAGATATTATGAAAAACAAGATGAAAAATCGAAAGTAGACGATTATCGAATAGGAAAGTAGATGTTACCGAAAAGATGGATATCGAATCGAAAGTAGGACGATTATGAAATGGAAAGATAGATACGAAAAAAGAGATTATCGAAATTAGCCGATTATGGAATCGAAAAGTAGATGATTATCGAAAAAAAAAGATGAAAATCGAAAGTAGACGATTATATCGACAATGGAAAGTAGATGATTACGAAACAAGATGATTATCGAAATCGAAAGTAGCTGAGATATCATTAAATGGACACGTAGAGTGATTACCGAAAAAGATGATATCGAAAATTAGACGATATAGACAATCAAAAGTAGATTGATTATCGGAAAAAAAAAACAGATGAAAATCGAAAAGTAGACGGATTATCGAAATGCGAAAGTAGATGATTACCAGAAAAAGATGATTAGCGAAATCGAAAGTTAGACGATGTATCGAAACGAAGTAGATGATTACTTGAAAAAAAGATGATATCGAAATTAGACGATTATCGAAATCGAAGTAGATGATTTCGAAAAAAAAAATGATGAAAACGAAAGTAGACGGATTATCGAATGGAAAGTAGATGATTTACACGAAAAAAAGATGATTATCGAATCGAAAGTAGCGATATCGAATCGAAAGTAGATGATTACCGAAAAAGATGGATTATGCGAAATTAGACGATTATCGAAATCGAAAGTAGAGATTATCGAAAAAAGATGAAAATCAAAGTAGACGATTACGAAATGGAAAGTAGATGATTCCGAAAAAAGATTGATATCGAAATCCGAAAGAGACGATTATCGAAATCGAAAGTAGATGCATTACCGAAAAAAGAGGATTGATCGAGAATTAGACGATATCGAAATCGAAAGTAGATGGTATCGAAATCGGAGTAGAGATTACCGAAAATCAAAAGTAGCCGATTTGGAAATTTGAAACTCGAGCTTTCGAAACGAAACTCAACAGGTTTCGAACAGTTTCATGCATTAATATTAAGTTGCATTAATATACACAAGGGAAAGCATCAATATAACTCTCGGCATATATACAGTATCTTGCTGAGTGTGCACGATAAAAATCTTGCATATATACGTATCTCGGCTGAAGTGAGCTCAATAATAAACTCTCTGCACTATAATACAGATCTCTGATGAGTGCAGCATTCATAATAACACTCTCTGCACTATATACAGATCTGCTGCTGAGTGAGCATCAATAATAAACTCTCTGCCACTTATACACGTATCTTCTGTGAGTGTGCACGATAATAAACTCTCTGCACTATATACAGTATCTCTGCTGAGTGTGCACCGATAATAAACTCTCGGCACTATATACAGTATCTCTGCTGGAGGTGCACCGATAATAAACTCTCTGCACTATATACAGTATCTCTGATCGGTGTGCACCGATAATAAACTCTCTGCACTATATACAGTATCGCGCTGAGTGAGCATCAATAATAAACTCTCTGTATATTAACAGTATCTCTGCTGAGGGGCATCAATAATAAACTCTCTGCACATATACAGTATCTCTGCTGAGTGAGCATCGATAATAACTCTCTGCCACTATATACAGATCTCTGCTGAGTGAGGCATCAATAATAAACTATCTCTGGCACTATATACAGCTGTTATGCTGAGAAGCATCAATATAAACTCTCTGCACTATATACAGTATCTCTGCTGAGTGAGCATCAATATAAACTCCGCTATATTACAGTATCTCGCGAGTGAGCAGCAATAATAAACTCTCTGCACTATATGCAGTGTCGTGTATACCCCATTTTGAACCATGTGTACTACTACTGAGTGTGCACCGATAATGAACTCTCTGCACATATATACAGTGTTTCTGCTGAGTGTGCATCAAAATAAACTCTCTGCACTATATACAGTATCTCTGCAGTGGTGCAGCATCAATAATAAACTCTCTGCACTATATACAGTTATCCTGTGAGTGAGCATCAATAATAACTCTCTGCACATATACAGTATCTCTGACTGAGTGAGCATCAATAATAAACTCTCTGGGCACTCTATATACAGTATCTCGCTGAGTGAGCATCAATAATAAACTCTCTGCACTATATACAGTGTTCTGCTGAGGTGCATCAATAATAACTCTCTGCACATATTACAGTATCTTGCTGAGTGTGCACTGATAATGAACTCTTGCACTATATGCAGATCGTGGTATACCCCATTTTGAACCATGTGTACTACTGCTGGTTGCACCGATAATTAACTCTTGCACTATATACGTATCTCGCTGAGTGTGTACCGTAATGAACTCTTGACTATATACATATCTCTGCTGAGTGTGCACCGATAATGAACTCTCTGCACATATAACAGTATCTCTGCGAGTGTTGCACACGATAACGAAACTCTCTCCACTATATACAGTATTCTCTGCTGCGTGTACACAGATAACGAACTCTCTCCACTATATACAGTCTCTGTGCGTGACCAAGATAACAAAATCTCTGCACTATATACAGTATTCATGTATACCCCATTTGAAACCATGTTACACTGTATATACAGAAAGATTCTGATGCAGTAGTATATACAGTAATTCTGCTAAAAGGTACACCAAATAAGATCTCTGTGCATTATATACACTAATTTTTGCCCAATTTACACCAATAATGACCCTGTGCTGTTCTATGTATACTGCAATTCTACCCAAATGTACACCATATAATATCCTGTACACTAGATTATTCTTCCAAATGTACACAATAAGACCCTGTGCACTTTATACAAGTAATTCAGCAAATATACACAAATGAACCCTATGCACTACTGGATATTAAAGTAATTCTGCCAAAGTACATAGATAAAAAAAGCTCTTTGCACTATATACAGTATTCTGCCAAATGTACACCAATATGACCCTTTGCACTATATAAGTAATTCTGCCACATTTACACCAATAATGACCCTGAGCACATTACAGTATATAGTTTCTGTTAAATGTACACAATAATGACCTGTGCACTATATACAGTATTTCTGCCAAAATGTTACACCAATAATGATCCTGTGCACTATATACAGTAAATCTGCCTGATGTACACCAATAATGATCCCTGTGCACTATATACAGTAATTCTGCCAAATGTACACCAATAATGATCCTGTGCACTATATACAGTAATTCTGCCTGATGTACACCAATAATGATCCTGTGCAATATACAGTATTACTGTCAATGTACACCAATATGACCTGTGCACTATATACAGTAAATCTGCCATATGTACACCAATAATGATCCTGTGCATATATCAGTAATTCTGCCAAATGTACACCAATAATGATCCTGTGCACTATATACAGTAATTCTGCCTGAATGTACACCATAATGATCCCTGTCACTATATACAGTATACTGTCAAAATGTACACCAATAATGACCCTGTGCACATATACAGTAATTCTCCCAAATGTACACAATAATGACCTCGCTCTATATACAGTAATTCTGCCAAATGTACACCAATAAGATCCTGTGCACTATATACAGTAATTACGTCAAATGGATACACCAATAATGATCCTGTGCACTATATACAGTAATTCTGCCTATGTACACCAATAATGATCTGTGCACTATATACAGTATTACTGTCAAATGTACACCAATAATGATCCTGTGCACTATATACAGTAAATCTGCCGATGTACCAATAATGATCCTGTGCACTATATACAGTAATTACTGTCAAATGTACACCAATAATGATCCTGTGCACATATACGTAAATTGCCGAGTTACACCAATAAGATCCTGTGCACTATATACAGTATTCTGCAAAATGTACACCAATAATGATCCTGTGGCACTATTACAGTAATTCTGCCATGTACACCATAATGATCCTGTGGCACTATATACAGTATTACTGTCAAATGTACACCAATAATGATCCTGTGCATATATACAGTATTACTGTCCAAATGTACACCAATAATGATCCTGTGCACTATATACAGTAATTCTGCCTGATGTACACCAATAATGATCCTGTGCACTATACAGTATTACTGTCAAATGTACAACAATATGATCCCTGTGCATATATTACAGTATTACTGTCCAAATGTAAACAATAATGATCCTGTGCACATATACAGTAATTCTGACAAATGTACACCAATAATGAACCTGTGCACTATTACAGTATTCTCCAAATGTACACACAATAATGAACCTGTGACATATATACAGTAATTCTCCAAATGTACACCAATATGATCCTGTGCTCTATATACAGTAATTCTGCCAAAGTACACCAATAATGATCCTGTGCACTATATACAGTAATCTACCAAATGTACACCAATAATGATCCTGTGCACTATATACAGTAATTCTCCCAAATGAACACCAATAATGATCCTGTGCTATATACAGTAATTCTACCAAATGTACACCAATAATGATCTGTGCACTATATACAGTAATTCTGCAAATGTACACCAATAATGATCCTGTGCACTATATACAGTAATTTCCAAATGTACACCAATAATGACCCTGTGCATCTATACAGTAATTCTGGACAAATGTACACCAATAATGATCCTGTGCACTATATACAGTTATTCTACAAATGTACACCAATAATGACCCTGTGCACTATATACAGTAATTCTACCAAATTTCACAATAATGACCCTGTGCACTATATACAGTAATATCTCCCAAATGTACACCAATAATGATCCTGTGCACTATATACAGTAATCTCCCAAATGTACACCAATATGATCCTGTGCACTATATACAGTAATCTCCAATGTACACCAATATGACCTGTGCACTATATACAGTAATTCTCCCAAATGACACCAATAATGATCCTGTGCACTATATACAGTAATCTCCAAAGACACCAATAATGATCCCTGTGCCTATATACAGTAATTCTGCCAAATGTTCACCAATAATGATCCTGTGCACTATATACAGTAATTCTACCAAATGTACACCAATAATGATCCTGTGCACTATATACAGTAATTCTCCCAAATGTACACCAATAATGATCCTGTGCACGATATACAGTAATTCTTCCAAATGTACACCAATAATGAACTGTGCACTAAACAGTAATATGTCAAATGTACCACAATAATGATCTGTGCACTATAACAGTAATTCTCCCAAATGTACACCAATAATGATCCCTGTGCACTATATACAGTAATTCTGCCAAATGTACACCAATAATGATCCTGTGCACTATATACAGTAATACTGTCAAATGTACACCAATAATGATCCCTGTGCACTATAACAGTAATAGTCAAATGTACACCATAATGACCTGTGCACTATATACAGTAATTCTCCCAAATGTACACCAAAATGATCCCTGTGCTCTATATACAGTAATACTGTAAATGTACACCAATAATGATCCCTGTGCACTATATACAGTAATATGTCAAATGTACACCACATAATGATCCCTGTGCTATATACAGTAATTCTGCCAAATGTACCCCAATAATGATCCCTGTGCACTATATACAGTATACTGTCAAATGTACACCAATAATGATCCCTGTGCACTATTACAGTAAATACTGTCAAATGTACACACAATAATGACCTGTGCACTATATACAGTAATTCTCCCAAATGTACACCAATAATGATCCCTGTGCACTATATACAGTAATTCTGCCAAATGTACACCAATAATGATCCCTGTGCACTATATACAGTAATATGTCAAAGTTACACCAATAAGACCCTGTGCACTATATACAGTAATTCTCCAAATGTACACCAATAATGATCGTGATATATACAGTAATTCTGCCAAATGTACACCAATAATGATCCTGTGCACTATATACAGTAATACTGTCCAAATGTACACCAATAAATGACCTGTAACTATGATACAGTAATTCTCCAAATGTACACCAATAATGATCCCTGTGCTCTATATACAGTAATTCTGCCAAATGTACACCAATAATGACCCTGTGCACTATATACAGTAATTCTCCCAAATGAACACCAATAATGATCCTGTGCACTATATACAGTAATTCTTCCAAATGTACACCAATAATGATCCTGTGCACTATATACAGTAATACTGTCAAATGTACACCAATAATGACCCTGTGCACTATATACAGTAATTCTTCCAAATGTAACCAAAATGACCCTGTGCACTATATACAGTAATATGTCAAATGTACACAATAATGACCTGTACACTATATACAGTAATTCTACCAAATGTACACAAACAAGAAGGACAAGTAAACAAGGTTTGTGCGTCACTGTGTGGTTGTGGTGTATATTAGAAGGGACAGTTTTGTCAGTACCATGCAATGTGCATTGTGCCACATGTATAGGAACCTGGAGCAGACTTCCGGGGAACCTATGTCTGTGTCAGGTGTGAGTGGGTTGCCCGGTTTGGAAGCCGAGGTGGAGAGGCTAAGGGGCAGCTTGCAGCAGTGCGGGGATTGGCCAGAATGGGGGGTCAGCAGGCATGGCTGGGGCCAGTATAGAGGTGGGTGGAAGAGGGACAAGAAAAGGATGAGGAAGGACGGTAGTTTTGTTAGGTTACTAGGGGAAGTGGGGGACCGGAAGAGTAGGGGGGCTTCTTCCCAGATGTCCATCCCAAAAGATTTGCCGCATTAGGTAATTGAAGTGGAGGAGGACACCTCGGAATTAGCGTGTATGGAGGGGGATAGTCCCTTGAGCACCCAGGGGACTGCCAATCTCTGATACAAGGGAGGAGGAACGAAGGGCCAGGAATGCAAGGCAGGTGGTAGTGGTAGGGGGGACTCCATTATAAGGAAGTAGATAGATAGGGTATCTGCCCAGGACCCTACATGCCGAACTGTGGTTGCCTGCGGTGCTAGGGTCGCATGTGGTGGATGTTTTGTAGACAGATTATTGGGTGGGGCGGGTGTGACCGGCGGTCTGGTTCACATTGGTCGCCAATGACAAGTAGAGGTGGAGGTGAGGTCCTAAACATGATTTCCGGAGAATAGGGGCCAAGATAAAAAGCAAGGACCAGGGTAGTGTTCAGAAATATACCCCCAGAACGTGACTAAGCAGGGAGACACGGGAGTAGGAGCATTAATGGTGGCTAACGAAAGGTGTGTTGTAAGAAGAAGGTTGGGTTATGAGCAACTGGGCAGATTGCTGTCGGTACAGGCTTTTGTAGGGATGGGTTGCCACATCACTGATGGTGGCTGCCAGCGTGTTTAGGGGGAAGATGGCCTAGAGGGTTGGAGAGGATTTTAAACTAGGTTTGGGGAGGGAGGGTATTAGCGTTCACTGGATAGATGCCAGGAGGAAAGCAGGGTTGAGATAGGCCAGTGGTGGGTGGGAGAAAGGGGGGGGGTGGGGCTTAGCATAGGGATAGGGAGAAGTGGTACAAAGTGTACGAATAAATTACAGGATCAATCTAAAAGGTATGTTTGCAAATGCGAGAAGCCCTGGCGACAAAATGGGGTGAATTGGAAATGATGCATTGAATGAAAAGTTGAGTGTAATAGTATAGCGAAAGTGGTGAACAGTTTGAGGACTGGCTTTAAAATAGAAGGATAGCCTTGTAGGAGGGGAAGGGCGATAAGCGGAGGGTGAAAGGTGGAGCAAGGGGGAGGAGTAGTGTATCAAAGAGAAAAAAGACAAAAAAAATGAAAGGAGAGGAAAAAGGGAGAAGGAGAACAAGGAGAACAGGAAAAAATGAGTAGAGGGAAAAAGAAGGATAAAGAAGAAGAAAGAAAGGAAAAGGGGGAGGGAGGAGTATGTGTATATGTTAAAAAAGAATTGAAGCCAAATTAAAAGAAGAGATAGCTGGTGATATGGATGATAAAGTGGAGGCAATATGGGTGGAATTAGGCAACAGGAAAGGGGGGTAAGTAATGTCATTGTTGGTGTCTGCTATAAGCCGCCCAAATGCTAGCAGAGAGGAGGTGAGTCAACTTCATATGCAGTTGGCAAGGGCTGCAAGTTTGGGGCGGAGTGTGCTCATTTTGGGGGGACTTCAATTACCCTGACATTATTGGTGTGGTGGAACTGCCATCACAGAAAAAGGCGATGAGTTCCTGAATTTGCTGCAGGATAATTTTCTCTCACAGGTGGTTGAGGTTCCTACTAGAAAAGGAGCTCTGTGGATCTGGTAATATCTACATTGTGGAGCGCATTATAGATATAAAGGTAACTGGAGGCTTAGGGAATAGTGACCATGAAATAGTGGCATTTGGACTTTGTTATCGAAAGGAAAAGTGCGCTGGGTTAACAAAGACATTTAATTTCAGGAAAGCAAATTTTCCAGGTTTAAAAGCGCTTTCAGAATGTCAAAACGGGATAATGTATTATCAGGTAAAGGTACTGGAACAGAAGTGGACTGTGTTCAAGGGGATTTAAGCCAGTTCACATCTAAATTTATACCCTTGGGAAATAAATGTAAAAAAAATAAATCCCGCCTATGTGGCTGAATTTGAGTTAAAGAGGCAAATGGTAAGGAAGAGAAAAAGGGCATTTAAAACCTTAAGGCCGAGGGAACGGAACAGGGGCCTTTAGGGAGTATAAAAACTGTAACAAGGAGGGTGTAAGAAAGCAATCAAACTAGCTAAATTAATAATGAAGTTAGGTAGCTGAAGAAAGCATCACTAAGCCTAAACATTTTTTTAAGTATATAATAGTAAGAAGATGAGGACTGAGAATGTGGCACCATTAATTAATGGGGATAAGTTAGTTACGGAGGATGGCGATATAAAGCAAATGTCTTGAATAATTTTTTTTCCTCTGTATACACTATAGAAGATCCAAGTACAGATATAATAGGTATAGTAGCAATAAAGGTATATACAAGATTCAAGTTCACTTTGGTTAACCGAGGATATGGTACAGAAAGAACTAAATAAGGTAATATTAGTAAATCTCCTGGACCAGATAAAATACATCCTAGGGTACTTAGGGAGCTAAGTTCAGTTTTATCTAGGCCATTGTTTCGTATTTTTGCTGATTCCCTCATGTCGGTGGTGTGCCTCTGGATTGGAAAAAGGCTGATGTTATTCCAAATTCAAAAAAGGGTAGTCGTTCACAGCCGGGGTAATACAGGCCTGTAAGTTAACTTCAGTGGTGGGGAAGATCCTGGGAAAGTTTAATAAGGGATCATGTTCTAGAGTATGTTTCAAGGACTGACATTATAAGTAGTAACCAGCATGGATTTGGAGGAGGAATTAGATCTCTGTCAAACTAACTTGCTTGGCTTTTATGAGGAGAGTAAAGTAGAAATTTAGACTCTGGTATAGCAGTAGATGTAGTTTACTTGGATTTTGCAAAGGCTTTTGATCAGTCCCCCATAGGCGACTAATGAATAAGCTAAGGTCTGTGGTCTGGGGAGTCACATTTGTACATGGATAGAAATTGTGTTAAAGAATAGGATGCAGAGAGTAGTTGTTAATGGGGCTTCATCATTATGGACTAAAGTGCTAAGTGGGGCTGCCACAGGGTTCTGTGTGGGGCCGCTTCTATTTAATCTATTTATTAATGATTTGGAAGTGGGTATTGTCAGCAAGGTTTCTGTGTTGCTGACGACACAAAACTTTGTCGACCATTAAAAACTTGCAGAGGATGTGCAATCGTTGCAAGGGATCTAGATAGATTATCACATTGGGCTGCTAAGTGGCAGATGAAATCAATGTTGTTAAATGTAAGGTGATGCATTTTGGACTTAAAAATACTTGTGCTACTTATAATATAAATGGCTCGTGTTAAGTGAATCCCTGTTGGAAAGGGATCTTGGAGTTTTGGTGGATAACAAACTTAAAGGTAGCAAGCAGTGCCAGCGGCAACAGCCAGAGCCAGCATGGTATTGTCTTGTATAAAGCGAGGTATGGATTCAAGGGAGGAAAATGTAATTCTCCCTCTTTACAAAGCATTGGTAAGGCCTCATTTGGAATATCAGCGTGCAATTTTGGAATCCTGTGTACAAAAAGGACATCTTTGAAATGGAAAGGGTTCAGAGAAGGGCAACTAAATTAATAAGGGGATTGGGGGAGCTTGATATGAAGAGAGACTGAAAAGTTACAATTAGTACGCTGGAGAAAAGGCGCGCTTGGGTATGATTATGTGTATAAATACATTAACGGGCTACATAAATATCTGGGGCAGTTACAAGAGAACATGTCAAAGAACAAGGACATCCTTATTATGTACATAAATGATGAGAGAAAAAGGAAGGCAAAAGCGGGCTTGGTTTTGTCACTGTGAGAGAACGGTAAAGCTATGGGAACTGTGCTCCACCCCGAGGACGACTGTAACTGTGAATGGCAGGTTCATTGGTGAGTTTCAAAAAAAAGCTAGATGAGTTCTGCAAAAAAGAGGAATGTTGCAAGTTACTTGTAATTGATACATTAAAGTAGAGTTGATCCAGGGAAATTTACGATTGCCACTTGGAGTCAGGAAGGATTTTTTCCCCCTTCATAAATTTGGGGTGGGTTTTTTGCCTTCTCTGGATCAACAGTTAGGCAGGAAATGAGGATAGTATAGATGGGGTGGACTGGATGGACGTATGTCTTTATTCAACCTCAAATACTATATACACCAATAATGATCCCTGTGCACTATATATATAGTAATTCTGCCAAATGTACACCAATAATGATCCTGTGCACTATATATATAGTAATTCTGCCAAATGTACACCAATAATGATCCTGTACACTATATACAGTAATTCTGCCAAATGTACACCAATAATGATCCTGTGCACTATATACAGTAATTCTGACAAATGTTCATCAATAATGACCCTGTGCACTATATACAGTAATTCTCCCAAATGTACACCAATAATGATCCTGTGCACATATATATAGTAATTCTGCAAATGTACACCAATAATGATCCGGGCACTATATACAGTAATTCTGCCAAAGTACACCAATAATGACCACGTGCACTATATACAGTAATTCTGCCAAATGTACACCAATAATGATCCCTGGCCACTATATCAGAATTCTCCCAAATGTACACCAATAATGCTCCCTGTTACACTATATACAGTTAATTCTGACCAAATGTCACCAATAATGACCCTGTGCACTAATACCATATACAGTAATTCTACCAAATGTACACCAATAATGATCCTGTGCACTATATACAGTAATTCCGACAAATGTACACCAATAATGATCCTGTGCACTATATACAGTAATTCTACCAAATGTAACGCCTTGCATTGTTGTAAACCTACCATTTAATCGTCATGTCCTGGTAAACCTTACATTAACCCTTCCTTGTCTGTAAAACCTCCAGTTAACTCTTCCTGTTGTAATGTAACTCTTTCTTGTCTGTAAACTGCCATGTACTTTCTTGTCGTAAACTACCAGGAACTCTGGTGGGAACCATTAACTGTCGGGGTGGAAATTGAAGCTTGCGGGGGTAACAGCATTTAATCTGTGTGTAACTCCTGTCTTTTCCTGTGTAACCGCCATCCTTGCGGTCGGAAATACTCTATGTCTGTACATACCTTTCTTTGTTGTCCCCCCCGTCCCTTTCTGTTGTCCCTTCCCTGCTTCTTTGTGTCCTTCCCCTTGTGCCCCGCTTCCTTTGTTTGTCCCCCCCTTCCTGTTGTCCCCTCTCCGCTCTGGGCCCCGCTCGGCCGTGCGTTTTTTTTTTTTTTTTTTTTTTTAAACCCCTTTTTCCTCTCCGTGCCTTTCCCCCCCCCCCCCCATTCCCCCTAGTTAACCAGGGGGTTGAGACTATCACTATTTTGAACTCTGTAGGAACTAGAAAGGACGGAAGGGATCTCATCATCCACTTTTCCCACCACTTTCTTCCCTCTACAAACAACAAAACCTACCATGCACCACTCCCATATCATCCAACGTCCAGAAAACATAATCTCCAATATAGACCCCCACACACCCCGCCATAGGCACCGCATCCCGTGTTTCCGCGATATAGCCACACTATCCCGACTGTACCTCGTCACAAAACACAAGACGCCCTAATGAACTATTGAGCTCGCCAATATCCACTAAGTTCCATTGGTGTTGCCCACCTCCACATATAATAACAGGGCGAAAAGGCATTGAGTACCTTCCCTCCTGAAGCCGCGCAAGAGCCACGACTGATCGCATGGCCCGAAACAACAAAAGACTCTGACGTTTCCCCCCAAAATCACATACGACCAACAAGAAATCCCCATTACTAACAGGAGCCAATAGACATTCCACGTCCACAACCAACCCCTCCAACCAAACCAAGCAAACACTGCACACAGCACATAACAGAAACGACACCGTCCCTTGTAGCACTTTCCTCCAGAGTGGCAAAAAACTCGGGCCAACACCCCCCGCCCACCCCAACGAAGTCTCGGGCCCCCAACCCCGCTGGTTCTGCTGCGCGTGCATCATCCGGGGTACCATCAACATTTATACTGCCTTGTTCCACACACAAGAGCGGTGTCCCGGGCGCCACTGCTCCTAGCTCACACCTATTGCAACAGTCAACCGCCCACCACACACACAAAATCACCCACAATAAAAACACCCTCCTCTCTCTCAGCCCCCCTCCGCGCCGCAAGACAAAAGGCCCCCCCGTCCTGCCCGTTCTTCTTCTATTGGAGATTTAACTCCCGCCCCCCCCCATTTCGCGGGTCGCGACGTTGTGGCTTTCCTAGACCCCCGTTTCCCCTCGCCTCCACGGGTTCCTCCCCCGCCCCCTTGGCCCTCCGGCCTTCCTTGCCCCCCCGCTTTTTCCCGCGTTTTTTTTGTCTCCCACTTCGCTCCGTCCCGCACTCCTGACGTCGCTGCTTCCCCGCCAACGACGCTTATGACGAAACTCGCACGTCGTGTTCTCGACATTGCCCTGAACACCGAAAAAATACAATAGTCCACATCCCGCCCTCCGACAAAGATCCGAGAACCATTACACCCCAGAAACCACAAAAACAACACAAAAAGAAAAAAAGCTAGTAAAAAAATGCCCCCCACATCACGAAACACCAACGTACGAGCGCTCAACACACACCACACAGCCCGAGGGAACCACCCGTAGATGCTTCACAACACACAAGCTCGATTCTCCGCCACACACCGACCCGTAGCTGCTTACCGCCCACCCCGCTGCTTCTCCGCAACTCGCCCCCAGAAGCACGCGCTCGCCCCCCCGCTGCCCCCCTCCCCCCGTCGCCGCGTACCCCCGCCCTGGACCCCCAAGTCGCCTAACGATTCCGCAAAACCGCTGAGACGACTCATCCGCCCTCGCCCCCGTTTGAGCTTCTCGCCCTCCCCGTCGCTGCTCTACCCGCCCCCCGCGAAATAACAACGACCTTCGACGGCACGTTATCGCCTCGCCCGTCGACATGCCCCGTAAACAACCCTCCCGCAACAAACCCAAAACACCAACGCCAATACACCCAAAACCAAAAAGCAGAACCACACACACCACTGCCCGTCGACGCAATTCTCCCTCTGGCCCCGTCGATGATTACCGAAAAAAGATGATTATCGAAATCGAAGTAGACGATTATCGAAATGGAAAGTAGATGATTACCGAAAAGATGATTATCGAAATCGAAAGTAGAGATTACCGAAAAAAAAGATGGATCGAAAGTAGACGATTATCGAAATGGAAAGTGAGATGATTACCGAAAAAAGATGATTATAGAATCGAAGTAGACGATTATCGAAATGGAAAGTAGATGATTACCGAAAAAAGATGAAAACAAAAGTAGACGATTATGGAAATGGAAGTAGATGATTACCGAAAAAAGATGATTATCGAAACGAAAGTAGACGATTATCGCAAATCAAAGTAGATGATTACCGGAAAAGATGATTATCGAAAATTAGACGATTATCGAAATCGAAAGTAGATGTTATCGAAAAAAACGATGAAAATCGAAAGTAGACGATTATCGAATGGAAAGTAGATGATTACCGAAAAAAGATGATTATCGAATCGAAAGTAGGACGATTATCGAAATGGAAAGTAGATGATACCGAAAAAAGATGATTATCGAAAATTTAGACGATTATCGAATCGAAGTAGATGATTATCGAAAAAAAAGATGAAAATCGAGTAGACGATTATCGCAAATGGAAAGTAGATGATTACGAAAAAAGATGATTATCGAAATCGAAAGTAGCACGATTATCGAAATGGAAAGTAGTGATTACCGAAAAAGATGATTATCGAAATTAGCGATTATTAGAAATCGAAGTAGATGATTATCGGAAAAAAAAAGATGAAAATCGAAAGTAGACGATTATCGAAATGGAAAGTAGATGATTACCGAAAAAAGATGATTATCGAAATCGAAAGTAGACGATTATCGAAATCGAAGTAGATGATTACTGAAAAAAAGATGATTATCGAATTAGACGATTATCGAAATCGAAGTAGATGATTATAAAAAAAGATGAAAATCGAAAGTAGACGATTATCGAAATGGAAAGTAGATGATTACGAAAAAAGATGATTATCGAAATCGAAAGTAGACGATATCGAAATCGAAAGTAGATGATTACCGAAAAAAGATGATTAGCGAATTAGACGATTATCGAAATCGAAAGTAGAGATTATCGAAAAAAGATGAAAATCGAAAGTAGACGATTACGAAATGGAAAGTAGATGATTACCGAAAAAAGATGATTATCGAAATCGAAAGTAGACAGTTATCGAAATCGAAAGTAGATCGATTACCGAAAAAAGATGATTAGCGAAAATTAGACGATATCGAAATCGAAAGTAGATGATTATCGAAATCGGAAGTAGATGATTACCGAAAATCAAAAAGTAGCCGATTTGGAAATTTGAAACTCGAGCTTCGAAACGAAACATCAACAGTTTCGAACAGTTTCCATGCATTAATATTAAGTTGCATTAATATACACCAAGGAAAGCATCAATAATAAAATCTCTGCATATATACAGTATCTGTGGAGTGTGCACGATAATAAACCTCTGCACTATATACAGTATCTCTGCTGAGTGAGCACAATAATAAACTTCTGCACTATATACAGTATCTCTGTGAGTGAGCATCATAATAAACTCTCTGCACTATATACAAGATCTCTGCTGAGTGAGCACAATAATAAAACTCTCTGCACATATATACAGTATCTCTGCTGAGTGTGCACGATAATAAACCTCTGCACTATATACAGTATCTCTGCTGAGTGTGCACCGATAATAAACTCTCGCACTATATACAGTATCTCTGCTGAGGCTGCACCAGATAATAAACTCTCTGCACATATACAGTATCTCTGATGCGTGTGCACCGATAATAAACTCTCTGCACTATATACAGTTATGCTCTGCTGAGTGAGCATCAATAATAAACTCTCTGATACTATATACAGTATCTCTGCTGAGTGGCATCAATAATAAACTCTCCGCACATATACAGTATCTCTGCTGAGTGAGCATCGATAATAAACTCTCTGGCACTATATACAGTATCCTGCTGAGTGAGCATCAATAATAAAATCTTCTGCACATATACAGTGTTCTGCTGAGTGAGCATCAATAATAAACTCTCTGCACTATATACAGTATCTCTGCTGAGTGAGCATCAATAATAAACTCTCTGCACTATATACAGTATCTCTGCTGAGTGAGCATCAATAATAAACTCTCTGCACTATATGCAGTGTCGTGTATACCCCATTTTGAACCATGTGTACTACTACTGAGTGTGCAACGATAATGAACTCTTGCACTAATACAGTGTTCTGCTGAGTGTGCATCAATAATAAACTCTCTGCACTATATACAGTATCTCTGTGAGTGAGCATCAATAATAAACTCTCTGCACTATATACAGTGTTTCTGCTGAGTAAGCATCAATAATAAACTCTCTGCACTATATACAGTATCTCTGCTGAGTGAGCATCAATAATAAACTCTCTGCACTATATACAGTATCTCTGCTGAGTGAGCATCAATAATAAACTCTTGCACTATATACAGTGTTTCTGCTGAGTGTGCATCAATAATAAACTCTCTGCACTATATACAGTATCTCTGCTGAGTGTGCACTGATAATGAACTCTCTGCACTATATGCAGTATCGTGTATACCCCATTTTGAACCATGTGTACTACTGCTGAGTGTTGCACCGATAATTAACTCTCTGCACTATATACAGTATCTCTGCTGAGTGTGTACCGATAATGAACTCTCTGCACTATATACAGTATCTCTGCTGAGTGTGCACCGATAATGAACTCTCTGCACTATATACAGTATCTCTGCTGGTGTGCACCGATAACGAACTCTCTCCACTATATACAGTATCTTGCTGCGTGTACACAGATAACGAACTCTCTCCACTATATACAGTATCTCTGCTGCGTGTGTACACAGATAACAAACTCTCTGCACTATATACAGTATCATGTATACCCCATTTTGAACCATGTGTACTACTGTATATACAGTAAAGATCTCTGTGCAGTATATACAGTAATTCTGCTAAAATGTACACCAATTAAGATCTCGTGCACATATATACACTAAATTTTGCCCAATTTACACCAATAATGACCCTGTGCTTTCTATGTATACTGCAATTCTACCAAATGTACACCAATAAATATCCCCTGTACACTAGATTATTCTTCCAAATGTACACAATAATGACCCTGTGCACTTATACAGTAATTCAGCAAAATATACACAAATGAACCCTGATGCCTACTGGATATAAAGTAATTCTGCCAAATGTACATAGATAAAAAGATCTTGCCATATATACAGATTTCTGCAAATGTACAGCAATATGACCCTTGCACGATATACAGTAATTCTGCCACATTACACCAATAATGACCCTGAGCACTATACAGTATATAGTTTTTCTGTTAAATGTACACAATAATGACCATGTGCACTAATACAGTATTTTCTGCCAATGTACACCAATAATGATTGTGCACTATATACAGTAAATCTGCCTGATGTACACCAATAATGACCTGTGCACTATATACAGTATTCATGCCAAATGTACACCAATAGATCCTGTGCACTATATACAGGTAATTCTGCCTGATGTACACCAATAAGATCCTGTGCACATATACAGAATTCTGTCAAATGTACACCAATAATGATCCCTGTGCACTATATACAGTAATTGCCTGATGTACACCAATAATGATCCTGTGCACTATATAAGTAATTTGCCAAATATACACCAATAATGATCCTGTGCACTATATACAGTAATTCTGACTATGTACACCAATAATGATCCTGTGCACTATATACAGTAATTCTGTCAAATGTACACCAATAATGATCCTGTGCACTATATACAGTAATTCTCCAAAAATGTACACCAATAATGATCTGTGCTCTATATACAGTAATTCTGCAAATGTACACCAATAATGATCCTGTGCACTATATCAGGATTACTGTCAAATGTACACCAATAATGATCCTGTGCACTATATACAGTAATTTGCCTGATGTACACCAATATGATCTGTGCACTATATACAGTATTACTGTAAATGTACACCAATAATGATCCTGTGCACTATATACAGTAAATCTGCCTGATGTACACCAATAATGATCCTGTGCACATATATACAGTATTACTGTCAAATGTACACCAATAATGATCCTGTGCACTATATACAGTAAATTGCCTGATTCACCAATAATGATCCCTTGTGCACTATATACAGTATTACTGTCAAAATGTACACCATAATGATCCTGTGCACTATATACAGTAATTCTGCCTGATGTACACCAATAATGATCCTGTGCACTATATACAGTATTACTGTCACAATGTACACCAATAATGATCCCTGTGCAATATATCAGTATTACTGTCAAAGTTACACCAATAATGATTCTGTGCACTAATACAGTAAATTCTGATGAGTACACCAATATATCCTGTGCACTATATACGTAGTACTGTGCAAATGTACACCAATAATGCTCCATGTGCACTATATACAGTATTACTGTCAAATGTACACCAATAATGATCCTGTGCACTATATAACAGTAATTCTGACAAATGTTACACCAATAATGAACCTTGTGCACTATATACAGTATATTCTTCCGAAATGTACACAATAATGACCCTTGACACTATATCAGTAATTCTCCCAAATGTACACCAATAATGATCCCTGTGCTCTATATACAGTAATTCTGCCAAATGTACACCAATAATGATCCTGTGCACTATATACAGTAATTCTACCAAATGTACACCAATAATGATCCTGTGCACTATATACAGTAATTCTCCCAAATGAACACCAATAATGATCCTGTGCTCTATATACAGTAATTCTACCAAATGTACACCAATAATGATCCTGTGCACTATATACAGTAATTCCGACAAATGTACACCAATAATGATCCTGTGCACTATATACAGTAATTCTACCAAATGTACACCAATAATGACCCTGTGCACTATAATACAGTAATTCTGACAAATGTACACCAATAATGATCCTGGTGCAATATATACAGTAATTCTACCAAATGTACACCAATAATGACCCGTGCACTATATACAGTAATTCTACCAAATGTACACCAATAATGACCCTGTGCACTATATACAGTGAATTTCCCAAATGTACACCAATAATGATCCTGTGCACTATATACAGTAATTCTCCCAAATGTACACCAATAATGATCCTGTGCACTATATACAGTAATTCTACCAAATGTACACCAATAATGATCCTGTGCACTATATACAGTAATTCTCCCAAATGAACACCAATAATGATCCTGTGCACTATATACAGTAATTCTCCAAATGAACACCAATAATGATCCTGTGCTCTATATACAGTAATTCTGCCAAATGGTACACCAATAATGATCCTGTGCACTATATACAGTAATTCTTCCAAATGTACACCAATAATGATCCTGTGCATATATACAGTAATTCTCCCAATGTACACCAATAATGACCTGTGCACTATATACAGTAATTCTTCCAAATGTACACCAATAATGATCCTGTGCACTAATACAGATAATACTGTCAAATGTACACCAATAATGATCCTGTGCACTATATACAGTAATCTCCAAATACACCAATAATGATCCCTGTGCACTATATACAGTAATTCTGCCAAATGTACACCAATAATGATCCCTGTGCACTATATACAGTAATACTGTCAAATGTACACCAATAATGATCCCTGTGCACTATATACAGTAATACTGTCAAATGTACACCAATAATGACCCTGTGCACTATATACAGTAATTCTCCCAAATGTACACCAATAATGATCCCTGTGCTCTATATACAGTAATACTGTCAAATGTACACCAATAATGATCCCTGTGCACTATATACAGTAATACTGTCAAATGTACACCAATAATGATCCCTGTGCTCTATATACAGTAATTCTGCCAAAGTACCCCAATAATGATCCCTGTGCACTATATACAGTAATTGTCAAATGTACACCAATAATGATCCCTGTGCACTATATACAGTAATACTGTCAAATGTACACCAATAATGACCCTGTGCACTATATACAGTAATTCTCCCAAATGTACACCAATAATGATCCCTGTGCTCTATATACAGTAATTCTGCCAAATGTACACCAATAATGATCCCTGTGCACTATATACAGTAATACGTCAAATGTCACCAATAATGACCCTGTGCCACTATATACAGTAATTCTCCCAAAGACACCATAATGATCCCTGTGCTTTAATACAGTAATTCTGCCAAATGTACACCAATAATGATCCTGTGCACTATATACAGTAATACTGTCAAATGTACACCAATAATGACCCTGTACACTATATACAGTAATTCTCCCAAATGTACACCAATAATGATCCCTGTGCACTATATACAGTAATTCTGCCAAATGTACACCATAATGACCCTGTGCACTATATACAGTAATTCTCCCAAATAGAACACCAATAATGATCCGTGTGCACTATATACAGTAATTCTTCCAAATGTACACCAATAATGATCCTGTGCACTATACAGTAATACTGTCAAATGTACACCAATAATGGACCCTGTGCACTATACAGTAATTCTTCCAAATGTACACCATAATGACCCTGTGCACTATATACAGTAATTACTGTCAAATTGTACACAATAATGACCCTGTACACTATATACAGTAATTCTACCAAATGTACACAAACAAGAAGGACAATGAACAAGGTTTGTGCGTCACTGTGGTTGGTTGTGGTGTATTAGAAGGGACAGTTTTGTCAGTACCATGCAATGTGCATTGTGCCACATGTATAGGAACCTGGAGCAGACGTTCCGGGGAACCTATGTCTGTGTCAGGTGTGAGTGGGTTGCCCGTTTGGAAGCCGAGGTGGAGAGTCTAAGGGGGCAGCTTGCAGCAGTGCGGGGATTGCAAGAACTGGGGGGGTCAGCAGGCAATGGCTGGGCCAGTATAGAGGTGGGTGGAAGAGGGACAAGAAAGGATGAGGAAGGAGGTAGTTTTGTTAGGGTTACTAGGGGAGGAAGTGGGGGACGGAAGAGTAGGGGGGCTTCTTCCCAGATTGTCCATCCCAACAGATTTGCCAGCCTTAGGTAATGAAGTGGAGGAGGACACCTCGGAATTAGCGTGTATGGAGGGGGATAGTCCCTTGAGCACCCAGGGGACTGCCATCTCTGATACAAGGGAGGAGGAACGAAGGGCCAGGAATGCAAGGCAGGTGGTAGTGGTAGGGGAATCCATTATAAGGAAGGTAGATAGGGTATCTGCCGCCAGGACCCTACATGCCGAACTGTGTGTTGCCTGCCTGGTGCTAGGGTTCGGCATGTGGTGGATCGTTTGTAGACAGATTATTGGGTGGGGCCGGGTGTGACCGGCGGTCTGGTTCCATTGGTGCCAATGACAAAGGTAGAGGTGGAGGTGAGGTCCTTAAAACATGATTTCCGAGAACTAGGGGCCAAGATTAAAAGCAAGGACCTCCAGGGTAGTGTTTCAGAAATACTACCCACAGCAACGTGCTAAGCCAGGGAGGACAGCGGGAGCTTAGAGCATTAATGCGTGGCTAGAAAGTGGTTGTAAGGAAGAAGGGTTTGGGTTTATTGAGAACTGGGCAGACTTGCTGTCGGCTACCAGGCTCTTTAGTAGGGATGGGTTGCACTCACTGATGGTGGTGCAGGCTGTTTTAGGGGAGAAGATGGCTAGAGGGTTTGGAGGAGATTTTAAACTAGGTTTGGGGGGGAGGGTATTAGCGTCTCACTGGGATAGATTAGTGCAGGAGGAAAGCAGGGTGTAAGATAGGCCAGTGGGGGGTGGAAAGGGGGGTGGGGCTAGCATAGGGATAGGGAGGAATGTGGTATCAAAGTGTACGAATAAATTACAGGATCATAATCTAAAATGTATGTTTGCAAATGCGAGAAGCCTGGCTGACAAAATGGGTGAATTGGAAATGATGGCATTGAAGAGAAAGTATGATGTAATAGGTATAGCAGAAACGTGGTTGAACAGTTCTCACGATGGGCTGTAAATATAGAAGGATATGCCTTGTTTAGGCAGGACAGAAAAAAAAGGAAAGGGGGGAGGAGTATGTGTATATGTTAAAAAAAGATTGAAGCCAAATTTAAAAGAAGAGATAGCTGGTGATATGGATGATAAAGTGGAGGCAATATGGGTGGAATTAGGCAACAGGAAAGGGGGTAAGGGTAATGTCATTGTGGGGTCTGCTATAAGCCGCCAAATGCTAGCAGAGAGGAGGTGAGTCAACTTCATATGCAGTTGGCAAGGGCTGCAAGTTTGGGGAGGTGTGTTTTTGGGGGACTTCAATTACCCTGACATTGATTGGTGTGGTGGAACTGCCATCACAGAAAAAGGCGATGAGTTCCTGAATTTGCTGCAGGATAATTTCTCTCACAGGTGGTTGAGGTTCCTACTAGAAAAGGAGCTCTGGTGGATCTGGTAATATCTAACATTGTGGAGCGCATTATAGATATAAAGGTAACTGGAGGCTTAGGGAATAGTGACCATGAAATAGTGGCATTTGGACTTTGTTATCGAAAGGAAAAGTGCGCTGGGTTAACAAAGACATTTAATTTCAGGAAAGCAAATTTTCCCAGGTTAAAAGACGCTTTCAGAATGTCAACTGGGATAATGTATTATCAGGTAAAGGTACTGAACAGAAGTGGACTGTGTTCAAGGGGATTTTAAGCCAGTTCACATCTAAATTTAACCCTTGGGAAATAAATGTAAAAAAAATAAATCCGCGCCTATGTGGCTGAATTTGATGTAAAGAGGCAACTGGTAAGGAAGAAAAAAGAAAAGGCATTTAAAACCTTTAAGGCCGAGGGAACGGAAAGGGCCTTTAGGGAGTATAAAAACTGTAACAAGGAGTGTAAGAAAGCAATCAAACTAGCTAAAATAATAATGAAGTTAGGATAGCTGAAGAAAGCATCACTAAGCCTAAACATTTTTTTAAGTATATTAATAGTAAGAGATGGGACTGAGAATGTGGCACCATTATTAATGGGGATAAGTTAGTTACGGAGGATGGCGATTAAAGCAAATGTCTTGAATAATTTTTTTCCTCTGTATACACTATAGAAAGATCCAAGTACAGATATCATAGGAGTATAGTAGCAATAAAGGTATACAAGATTCAAGTTCACTTTGGTTAACCGAGGATATGGTACAGAAAGAACTAAATAAGGTTAATATTAGTAAATCTCCTGGACCAGATAAAATACATCCTAGGGTACTTAGGGAGCTAAGTTCAGTTTTATCTAGGCCATTGTTTGTTATTTTTGGTGATTCCCTCATGTCGGTGGTGTGCCTCTGGATTGGAAAAAGGCTGATGTTATTCCAATATTCAAAAAGGGTAGTCGTTCACAGCGGGGTAATTACAGGCCTGTAGTTTAACTTCAGTGGTGGGGAAGATCCTGGAAAGTTTAATAAGGGATCATGTTCTAGAGTATGTTTCAAGGACTGACATTATAAGTAGTAACCAGCATGGATTTAGGAGGAATAGATCTTGTCAAACTAACTTGCTTGGCTTTTATGAGGAAGTAAGTAGAAATTTAGACTCTGGTATAGCAGTAGATGTAGTTTACTGGATTTTGCAAAGGCTTTTGATACAGTCCCCCATAGGCGACTAATGAATAAGCTAAGGTCTGTGGTCTGGGGGAGTCACATTTGTACATGGATAGAAAATTGGTTAAAGAATAGGATGCAGAGAGTAGTTGTTAATGGGGCTTCATCATTATGGACTAAAGTGCTAAGTGGGGTGCCACAGGGTTCTGTGTTGGGGCCGCTTCTATTTAATCTATTTATTAATGATTTGGAAGTGGGTATTGTCAGCAAGGTTTCTGTGTTGCTGACGACACAAAACTTTGTCGACCATTAAAAACTTGAGGATGTGCAATCGTTGCAAGGGGATCTAGATAGATTATCACATTGGGCTGCTAAGTGGCAGATGAAATTCAATGTTGATAAATGTAAGGTGATGCATTTGGACTTAAAAATACTTGTGCTACTTATATATAAATGGCTCTGTGTTAAGTGAATCCCTGTTGGAAAGGGATCTTGGAGTTTTGGTGGATAACAAACTTAAAGGTAGCAAGCAGTGCCAGGCGGCAACAGCCAGAGCCAGCATGGTATTGTCTTGTATAAAGCGAGGTATGGATTCAAGGGAGGAAAATGTAATTCTCCTCTTTACAAAGCATTGGTAAGGCCTCATTTGGAATATGCAGTGGCAATTTTGGAATCCTGTGTACAAAAAGGACATCTTTGAAATGGAAAGGGTTCAAGAGAAGGGCAACTAAATTAATAAGGGGATGGGGGAGCTTGAATATGAAGAGAGACTGGAAAAGTTACAATTATGTACGCTGGAGAAAAGGCGCTGCTTGGGGATATGATACTGTGGTATAAATACATTAACGGGCCATACAATAAACTATCTGGGGCATGTTCACCAAGGAAACATGTCAAAGGACCGAGGACATCCCTTAAGACTTGAAGAAAAAAGGTTTAGGCTTCAAGCTCGGAAAGGGTTTTCACTGTGAGAACGGTTAAGCTATGGAACTGTCTTCCAGGGACGTTGTAATGGCAGGTTCATTGGTGAGTTTCAAAAAAAGCTAGATGAGTTCTGCAAAAAGGAATGTTGCAAGTTACTGTATTGATACATAAAGTAGAGTTGATCCAGGGAAATTTCCGATTGCCACTTGGAGTCAGGAAGGAATTTTTCCCCCTTCATAAAATTGGTGGGGGTTTTTTGCCTTCTCTGGATCAACAGTAGGCGGAAATGAGAGATAGTGCTAGATGGGTTGGACGGATGGACGTATGTCTTTATTCAACCTCAAATACGATATTACACAATAATGATCCCTGGGCACTATAATATAGTAATTCTGCCAAATGTACACCAATAATGATCCTGTGCACTATATATATAGTAATTCTGCCAAATGTAACAACAATAATGATCCTGTACACTATAACAGTAATTCTGCCAAATGTACACCAATAATGATCCTGTGCACTATATACAGTATTCTGACAAATGTTCATCAATAATGACCCTGTGCACTATATACAGTAATTCTCCCAAATGTACACCAATAATGATCCGTGCACTATATATATAGTAATTCTGCCAAATGTACACCAATAATGATCCTGTGCACTATATACAGTAATTCTGCCAAATGTACACCAATAATGACCCTGTGCACTATATACAGTAATTCTGCCAAATGTACACCAATAATGATCCCGTGCACTATATACAGTAATTCTCCCAAATGTACACCAATAATGATCCTGTGCACTATATACAGTAATTCTGACAATGTTCACCAATAATGACCCGTGCACTATATACAGTAATTCTCCCAAATGAACACCAATAATGATCCGGTGCACTATATACAGTAATTCTTCCAAATGTACACCAATAATGACCTGTGGTGCACATATATCAGTAATTCTGCCAAATGTACACCAATGATGATCCCTGTGCACTATAAAACAGTAATCTTCCCAACTTACACCAATAATGATCCCTGTACACTATCATACAGTATCTCACAAATGTACACCAATAATGATCCTGTGCACTATATACAGTATTACTGCCAAATGTACACCAATAATGATCCTGTGCACTATATACAGTAATTCTGCCTGATGTACACCAATAATGATCCTGTGCACTATATACAGTATTACTGTCAAATGTACACCAATAATGATCCCTGTGCACTATATACAGTATTACTGTCAAATGTACACCAATAATGATCCTGTGCACTATATACAGTAATTCTGACAAATGTACACCAATAATGAACCTTGTGCACTATATACAGTAATTCTCCCAAATGTACACCAATAATGACCCTGTACACTATATACAGTAATTCTCCCAAATGTACACCAATAATGATCCCTGTGCTCTATATACAGTAATTCTGCCAAATGTACACCAATAATGATCCTGTGCACTATATACAGTAATTCTACCAAATGTACACCAATAATGATCCTGTGCACTATATACAGTAATTCTCCCAAATGAACACCAATAATGATCCTGTGCTCTATATACAGTAATTCTACCAAATGTACACCAATAATGATCCTGTGCAC